>CM032659.1:3871550-3883274 GCA_019095985.1 Streblospio benedicti | reverse complement strand
GAATTAAGTATGTACATTCCTGTTGAAAACAAGTAATGTTTATATTGATGTTATGGTTTTCTCAGAATAACTAAATCATTTCTATAAGATATTTCTATAAGATATTTTAAAGTGTATTTTCACTGAGGAGTTCAGCTTCACAAACCTGTACACAGTTCTCTTGAACTGAAAAAGCTGGACAATTGCTCTTGGATTGTGCATATCAGGCCGATCAGAATCAATGTAAGTTCCACAAGTGTGTCACCATCGTGGTCGTCGAAATGTATATTTGTGTTGACCAATTGCATGCCGTTTTTTAATTCAACTACAGATCTTGCAAATACATAAAAATGTCACTAAACTAAATGTCACCAAGGTGTTCATCGTATTGTAATGTGTACATAGTCATTTCTTGGGTTCACGTCACAAATTTACTTACCAAATCATCTTTGTCAGTGTTTCTATTATGTTTATTATCTATTTGAATCACTCAAAATTGTTGTAAATGAAATTAGGACATTCTCATAGCAATAATTAAGCTGATAGAAATTGGCCCTCTGGGGGTAAAATATTCCAAACCCTCTTTGTGTGTAACAGTGACTGTCTGGAAATCGCCTGTCATGGTGGGTGAAACTGAAACGCCACATGTTGAGAAAACTCCTTTTTTCCACTGATCAAATGACGCTTGAAGAACACCACCGTCAACCTCTACCACTTCTGGAATGCTTTAAGAGTCTGTTCATGTACTATTTATCTATATTGCTACATACATTTCATATAACTATACAATTTGAACAATCGTTAATTAATATGTTAATTTTATTTGAATCATTGCTACATACATTTAATATAACTATAGAAATTGAAAAATCGGTAATTAATAATGTTTGAATCACTCAAAATTGATGTAAATGAAATTAGGACATTCTTATAGCAATAATTGAGCTGATAGAAATTGGCCCTTTGGGGGTAAAATCTTCCCAATAGTTTTTACAGTCATGTAGACACCATCATCAATGCATTGAGGCTCTCTTTTTACATAGAATTGAACTGTGACACAGTTAGCGAATTTAAAAAATTTAAGTAAATGAAGTTAGGACATTATTATAGCATAAACTGAAAGAATACATACTTCAACAAATACTCCTTTGTATGGATGGAGCACACAGGACGTGGACATGAGGGCTGATTGCATTAGATGTGGTCGTAACCTTTTGGGCATCATAGATATGATCCAGAAATCTTTCATTTTCAGAACCATCAATGTTCCACAGGCCTGCGTTCTGCAACCTAAGAACATCTTGGCACCATAGCCCTTTTGCAGAGTTGTAATCTTTCAGTGTCCATATCTTATGCATGCATGTAATAATGGTTTGGAATGCCTTGTCCTTATTAGCATTGTAATCGCCAAGAACGTCCCTACATGATAGAAGGTACGACATCACAGAAAGTCCAACATCTATAGGGCATGTATTAAGTAGCTTGTAGCCCTTAAAAAATCCACCATGTTTTAAAGAAATAGCTGGTAACTGGTTTTCATCATAGTTGTGCAATGGAATTGCGAATTGGGTGATATTTGATGAAGAATCTGTTGTTGTGCTGTCATAGAACACTTTACTCTAAAATCACAGAGTACAGAAAGTGTTGAAAGTGTTCTTACCATGTATTTACATTGTGTGTAAGCTAATATTCAACTCCACAATAAAAGTAGTCATAAGCTCATATTTTATTGGTGTCCTGCATAGTATTCTTACCATCACTCACCACCACAAGAGGCATTTTAAAACTAACAGATTTTTGCCTGTTGTGCTGTCATGTTAATGTTGTAAATTATTGATGTACACACCAGTGATTAGCACGCTTCTATTTGTCAATGTCAATGCCAGGAGTAACCCCCTCTTGTGAATAATTATAATAATAATTATTATCCCTCTTGGGAATAAATTTTGCAATTTTGGTTAATGTTGTGTACCTGGTACTTAAATATATCATAATAAAGAATACAATAGTTGTTAGTTAGTTTTGCAGCAATATATAATGGAAGCAAGGGTTTTTAAAAATTGGATTTAGGGCCTTGAAAATATGGTGACCTGGCCTTGAAAAGCCTTGAAAAGTCCTTGAATTTTGTGCATGATCTTTTGTATGAACCATGATGTAAAGTTCCACAAGTGTGTCACCATCGTGGTCGTTGAAATGTATATTTGTGTTGACCAATTGCATGCTGTTTTTTTAATTCAACTACATATCCTGCAAATACATAAAAATGTCACTAAATTAAATGTCACCAAGGTGTTCATCGTATTGTAATGTGTACATAGTCATTTCTTGGGTTCACGTCACAAATTTACTTACCAAATCATCATTTTTCAGTGTTTCTATTATGTTTATTATCTATTTGAATCAATCAAAATTGTTGTAAATGAAATTAGGACATTCTACTGGCTGTTGACATCTTCTAAATGACCAATTGCGATGACAAGGAGTTAATCTTCCCGGCCTCCACCGAGAATAGGGTCATAGAGTGGCAAGAGCTGGTAGGCCCCCTCGTCCCGGTTCATTACCTGTTGTTTCCGATGTGTGCAGCCTCCTTGATAGTTCTAGTTTTCCAGTCACTCTCTGTCAATCACGCTAGCACTATCCCTGTCTATGTCATGGTTATGCTGGTTTACTCATCTTTCACATGTTCTTTCAGTCTCGTACCGAACTTTCTGCCTCTCTAACCCATTTCTGAAATACACAAAAATACTGAATAAAAAATTTACCATTGGCTGTTTCAATCACGACTGAATATTACTACATTTAATATAACTATAGAATTGAAAAATCGGTAATTTATTATGTTTATTATCTATTTGAATCACTCAAAATTGTTGTAAATGAAATTAGGACATTCTTATAGCAATAATTAAGCTGATAGAAATTGGCCCTCTGGGGGTAAAATTTTTCAAAACCCTCTTTTGTGTAACAGTGACTGTTTGGAAATCGCCTGTCATGGTGGGTGAAACTGAAAAGTCACATGTTGAGAAAACTCCTTTTTCCACTGATCAAATGGCGCTTGAAGAAGACAACCGTCAACCTCTACCACTTCTGGAATGCTTTAAGAGTCTGTTCATGTACTATTTATCTATATTGCTAAATACATTTCATATAACTATACAATTTGAACAATCGTTAATTAATATGTTAATTTTATTTGAATCATTGCTACATACATTTAATATAACTATAGAAATTGAAAAATCGGTAATTAATAATGTTTATTAGCTATTTGAATCACTCAAAATTGATGTAAATGAAATTAGGACATTCTTATAGCAATAATTGAGCTGGTAGAAATTGGCCCTTTGGGGGTAAAATCTTCCCAATAGTTTTTTACAGTCATGTAGACACCATCATCAATGCATTGAGACTCTCTTTTTACATAGATTTGAACTGTGACACAGTTAGCGAATTTAAAAAAATTAAGTAAATGAAGTTAGGACATTATTATAGCATAAACTGAAAGAATACATACTTAAACAAATACTCCTTTGTATGGATGGAGCGCACAGGACGTGGATATGAGGGCTGATTGCATTAGATGTGGTCGTAACCTTTTGGGCATCATCGATATGATCCAGAAATCTTTCATTTTCAGAACCATAAATGTTCCACAGGCCTGCGTTCTGCAATCCAAGAACATCTTGGCACCATAGCCCTTTTGCAGAGTTGTAATCTTTCATTGTCCATATCTTATGCATGCATGTAATAATGGTTTGGAATGCCTTGCCCTTATTAACATTGTAATCGCCAAGAACGTCCCTACATGATAGAAGGTACGTCATCACAGAAAGTCCAACATCTATAGGGCATGTATTAAGTAGCTTGTGGCCCTTAAAAAATCCACCATGTTTTAAAGAAATTGCTGGTAACTGGTTTTCATCATAGTTGTGCGATGGAATTGCGCATTGGGTGATATTTGATGAAGAATCTGTTGTTGTGCTGTCATAGAACACTTTACTCTAAAATCACAGAGTACAGAAGTGTTCTTTACATGTATTTACATTGTGTGTAAGCTAATATTCAACTCCACAATAAAAGTAGTCATAAGGTCATATTTTATTGGTGTCCTCCATAGTATTCTTACCATCACTCAAGAGGCATTTTAAAACTAACAGATTTTTGCCTGTTGTGCTGTCATGTTAATGTTGTAAATTATTGATGTACACACCAGTGATTAGCACGCTTCTATTTGTCAATGTCATTTTATTATAATGTATATGCATTACATCTCAATTGCTTATGCCTGTGTTAGAGATAAAACAAGTCTTTTGATTCATGAAACCAAATGTGATGCGGCGACATAATGCAATCACATCTGGTTCAACTCAACAATTTCGAACTGTCCTGAAGTTGAACATAACGTCTCAGACTGTACAACATAACGTCCACAAGCTGACATATGTTGTAAAATTATTTTTGTAATTTTCAATTGTACAATATCTTGGTATAATTACAATTAGGTTTCATACTGATTTACCATCTTCATGTTTACAATTGTATCATCTTATATAATATGTAATATAATATGTACACAAGCAAGTATGGTATCGAGACTAACAGACTGGCATAGTATTTTTTATAATAGTAATCAAGATCAATGTATCAACATATGATCTTGATTATCCTAACTGAAGGGGAATGTCATAGAACACTTTACTCATTGTATAATGCTACAGGCACCAAGCCTCTTAGTCTATGCCAGACCTGATCAGTCTAGAGACCAGGACGAGCTCTGGTATATAAACAGCTTGCAAACGTGTAGAGGACAGTCAATAAACGGATCAAACTAGAGTCCTTCTTATGTCAAAACCACACATGACAGTGCAAGTACTAGTTTGTTTGTTTTTTTCTGATTGCTTTGCAGATGGCATTTCATTGGGTTGTTCAAAATCGTTCTTTTTTTCGGGTTCTGCGTTTCTTTTCCAACTTTTTTGCAATATTATTTGTTTTAAATTCTTTTCTTACGAAATTGAAAGCTTAATAAAATCGCAGGGTCTAAGGTGTTTTTGCAATATTATTTGTTTTAAATCTTTGAAATAAAAAGCACACCTTCACACCCGCAATATGGAAAAGTATGATGCCAGTTGTCAGAGGTGCATAAGCAAGATATCTTAGCAATATCTCACACAGTTCATGGTGAAAATACGGGTTTAAATCAAATCCTGAGTCCGAGCCTGGTTTTGCACTTGACATTGATCCTTCCTTAATTGATACAAAATGCCTATAAAAAGGAGACTGTTTGTACATTGCTTCCTCTACATCATTGTCAATGTTAGATGTTGTTGATTCCGTGGAATCGGAATGGCTGGTGGCCTTGTTTGCTATCTCATTCTGCATTGTATCTAATGCTCCTTGGACTCCCTCAGTCATGTATTCTTTACAGCAAAGTGTGGTTAAGTTGCGGAAAATGTCTGATAGTTCAGTGAACGATTTACTGTCTATCAGCCTTGATATGGAGTATGAGAAGAACTTTTTCTTTCCGAGATCAGCAATATCTTTTAATTTGTTCAAAAGTAATTTGATCAGATGTAAGGAGCAAATATGCAACGTAGTTTGACCTGGTAAATCACATTCTTCGTCTGATGTAACTATCTTGAAGCAATCATTTAGATACTGCAGCACTGTAGTTTTGTTGAAACTTAACATTACCCCATGTATCAACGCCCATGAAAAGTCTGTCTCAATGAACGTTGGCTTTAAAGTTTGTTTAGTTATGTCTTTGAAATTTCGTATGACATTTAAAAGAACATATAATTGTTAATGTTTGATCATCCATGTTCACAGCTCTTAGCTAAGATTACTTTAAAAAGGGGAAAAGTCTGTAAACTAATCACAAAGGTAAATGGAAAATAATTCAGCTCTTAAAGTAAGATGTTTGTATGAAAGGATTTATATTTGCCATCACAGAAGAGATAGTTGAAATACAAGCATTTTTAAGGAAATTATGGCAGTTTAAAGTTGGCAACGCAGCTCCGACAAATGGAAAAGTTTTATATGCGCTACGCTGCAAATATTTGTGAGGATACAAGGGCTGTCATGTAATAAAACGTGAGGGGTAATGGGTTAAATAAGATTAAACCTTAACTGATATGATTTGCAGAATCAGTAATGCACACTCACTAATTATGGATGATAAATATCAATGACAAATGAATACAATTATCAAAAGCAGCAAAAGTTATTTTGAAAAAACAACAACGAACAAACAAAAAACAATGAGGGAAATTATATTTTTCCAAATGAATACAATATGGCAAACACTTAGGTGGAAATCGACTGCCTTTCATATACAAGTGATCACAGTGATTTAACAATCTGGCCACTAATCAGATGTAATAGCCAGAGTCAGCAAATTTGCAGGTACAGACTCAGGGACTGTGGGCTTTGGGGCCACGCTCAGGGCTCAGACAGTTGTATTAACATAATGTAGTGATTATGCAGTTAATTAACATAATTTGGCAATGAGAGGAGACCACAGTGATTTAACAATTCCACTCACTCCAACACAGTGGAAATATATTTTGATATTCATGCCACATATTTTTTCTTGTTTTTTTTCACGATGTCAATATTCTACTGGTAGAATAAATGATAATGTCATCTTTTCGCATTTTGAAAGATGCTGTCTAAGTTAACGTTTTAACTGAGATGGTCGTGAACTATATCTCGATTATTTAATTTGTTTTTAATGTTGATGCCTGTGGGAAATCCATACGTTCCTTGAACGTTTGCTCATCTAGTTAGAAAGAACAACAAGTCTTCTTGCTCCAAATTTCACTGCATCTTCATCATCTGGGATGAGTCTCTGCTCAGCCTCTTTCAGTACTACCTCTAGACGAGCCTCTCTGATTGACAGAGATCCATCAGCAGGCAATAATAGGCATTCTGTTGTGTCAGTTTCCCCAGGAATGCCAGTTCCACTGAGTATCACTTGCTTTCCAGGAAACTTGTCATGAGCACATTGGATTATAGTGAATCTTAACAAATCCTGCAGTTTCGATTTATTGTTTGCATATCTATTACCAAACTTCTTTGACAAGCTTGGCTATAGTTTTAATGTTCCTAATGACCAGGGGACCATACATTTCAAATTAGATTTTCTAATAAAAGCTTTATTTACCAATTTCGATTATATTATTTGCTGTTTACAAGGAATCACATAGCATTGAAAAACAGTAATAACAAAACTAGCTTGGATGGCAAATGTTGCAGTACATGGCTATTGCCAAGTTAGATTGCTATTGCCAAGGTTTAACACATTGAAGAAACAAAACAAAATGTAGCTTGGATGGCAAATGCCGCAGTACATGGCTATTGCCAAGGTAGATGGCTATTGTCGACAGGGGAAGACCATTGTAGAAATCATAATCAAACTTGATGTTTAAAATATGTACGTCAGGCTGAATAGACATCAGTGTCGTGTCCAGTACAAAATGACATATTATTTTTGTATTATACTATAACATAATAATGACTTACCTTTACCCTCGGTATATACTGCGAAGCATCTTCAGAAGCATCTTCAGGTTGAAGCAGCCTTTTGAGCCTTTTATGTAACTCAACATTTTCACCAGACACTATGCCACAAGATGCAAAGCTTCTCTGTATCAGATCTTTTCCCAATTTTTCCATGCTGATGGAAACCCATTGGGCAACCGTTTGGTAGGACGCCTTTTTTCTTCTGCCGCTTTTGGTGAAATCTTTTTCACCAGACTCCAGCCACACCTCCCACAATGCTCTCATCGAATCTTTAAAGGGCTTATTTAATGACACATCCAACGGTTGCAGGACAGGTGTAAGACCTGAGAGGTAAGATTATAGAAGCTTAATAGGTAAGAACAGGTAAAGTATTGATATGATGTTTGACAAACTAAGAATATAGAATTTCAGTGCATGCACAAGCTATACCTCCAGGAATCACTTTGAGGTGTGTGTTGCATTTTTGGAAAGCAGCTTTAACTTCCTCCGTCAAATGGCATCTGGCACTGTCCAGAATTAACAGTGAGGGAAGGTTTAACAAATTTCCTCCTGGACGTTTAGACCATACCTATGGAAATCGTGGTTTTTAGATACGGGCAAAGAATAAAGAGAGCAGTCAATTAGTAAAAAGTATAGTATAATGAAGAATTAAGCTTACTTTGGATATATATTCTTTTATCATCAAATCTGATGTCAATACACCCTTCATGGTGGCACACACCACCGTGTCCTTGGGGAAAGGCCCCAAAGGAGGCTTTTTCAAATTTTTAAACACTACCATGTTTGGTAAGTAGGCACCTGTATGTGCCACAGTCATGGCACAAGTAAATCTTAACTTCTCGTTTCCAGTTGTTTTGCTGGAAACTGTATTCACACCTTCAGTAGATGAAATAGAAATTAGTAATAGTCAAGGACAGTGATAGAGTGAAATATTTGACAATTATTGAGTGCATATTGAGAAACCAAAATTATACCTTTAAAATCCACTGTACTCGTGCTGGGTATGTCAAACCACTGAGGTGATTCGTCCATATTGGCAATAAATGAATATGAATTTTTAGCTTTCATGGAATTTAGTACTTTGAAAAAGTCTTCCGCCAATTCCTTAGCATTTTCGGGCATCTTCTGCCCCACGGATGTCACTCTTCGTTGAACAAGGCTATTTCTAGCCATGAACTTGTAAACCCAGCCTGCACTTGCCGCAAATGGGTGGTCAGGGTAGAACTCTTTTGCATATTCGAGGGCTTTTTTCCGCAACACATTCTGGTGAACAGCAAGTTTTTGTTCCCTACTTTTCTTCACATAATCCACTAAAGCAGCCTCCACTTTAGGGAAAAGAGCTTTCCTTGATCTGTGTCATACAAATTGAAAAGCCACTTGTTATAAACGGTAGATAAAGATAACAGTATGAAGAAGTATTTTCTATATTAGTATTTTAGTTAGGATATTAGTATAACATAACTACAAACCTAATCCTTCTTCTCCTCCTGACACTTAGCGGTGTTGTTGGAGTTGATGGAGTCCTAGATGGAGTCCTATTTGTTGTTGGTGTCCTAGGGGTCGATGGACCAACTACAGGCTCCTCAGTCTCATCACTGCTTATAGTTTTCGTTATTCTGAATTGTGCCAAAATATCCACCTTTTGATCTCTCCAACGTCTAATGCATTTTCTATCCACTTTCATCAGCTGGGCCACAGAAGCAACTGAGGCACCTTCCTCCAACTTATCAATAGCATTTTTTTTTGCTCCAAGGTATAGCACTTACGTGTTGACATTGTAAAACAATTGTAAAACAATAAAATTTGGCGGGACAATCGGCTTAAATACAGCAAAAAAAGTGGCGTGACACAAAACAATAGCCAATAACTTACCATAATTGGCATTGTTGTAAACAATCAAACAAAAATTAGCGAATCACCAGTCAAGGAATCGTACCATGCTCATTAAATCATTATTGATATGCAGCGCTCTTTTTTAAATATTAATCTCTTTTACACCCACCCTATCACTTTCGACACAGCTTTGGCTGAAGTATTACGTACTGTGTAGGAGATTATAATAAATGTGCAGTGCGCATGTGCAGCAATGGCGGTTGTTTACAGACAAAAACGTGAAAAATTTTTAAATTATCTTTTATAAACTTATAAATACACTATACCTTTTGTAACAATACGCAATACTAAGTTAACATGCGTGAAATGCATTTGACAACCCCAATTACAAGTTGTCTCCGAAGGTAAGTGTCACATTAGCTTCAAACCTTCAATTTCTCTATTATCGCCCTAATATTTAGCCGCAGTACCTCAATGCCCCGTGTGTCCGTCCATGGTAGAAAAGACGTTAGGTACTTTTCCTGGTGGCTAGATGGGGCTAGAGTGTGGGGGGGGCTTAGTGTTCAAATATACGCCCCGGGGCTTATAAGTGAGAACTTTTTTCACTTTCAAAAGTGCCAAAAAGTGCTGTTTTTTCGGTTATAGGCCCATGGGCTTTTATGCGCGGGGATACGGTATACCATATATGGAATCTGTAGGGGTGGATTGGTCGACTGAATGCGGCAGGTGAGAACTTTTCTTCAAAATAAAGAAATGTCTTTAAAATTGGAGTTAAAATTAGATCAACCCTAGCACTTTGACCTATTAAATATATTTACAAGGCTGGTGTACGAAAATAAAACAGTCTTTTGTGGTAAATTTTGTAAAATACATGATTAATATTCTTCAACTTCCAAGTTTGGTCTAACACATAAGCATGCCCAATATGATTTATCTCAAACGCATTTATGTCAATCTGTGCGTCTGTGCTGTTTGCACTAACCTTTTCTAAAAGAAATTATGCAATGCAAATAACCTTTAAATTATATATTACATGTCCAAAGCAATATTTAAAAAGGTATTAAAATGAAAATTTAAAAAGGCAGTAATATGCATAAAACTATTTTTATGTCCAGTAACACTACCTGAAAAACGATGATGTAAGGCTAGTTTTCTTGGGCCACCTATGGTCTATTTGAAGGAGGTGGCCAAGATGTCAATGAATCATGGATGCTTTCCCTCTGTACACAGAATTTCAGCCCTCTCTGTCAATGCAGAATCTTGAGCTTGTCGTACAGTAGCGATGCTGCTAACTGTTTCCTGAGATTCTCTTTGAGACTTTGCAAAGCACTCCTTGTACGCTCCATTTGGACTCGTGAAGTCTAACTCTGTGAAGGGGCGGAACTTGTACTTGCTGGCAACTAGTTTCATCATTCTTTCTCCCATGGGTTCATGCACGTTAGCTAACGATTCTGTTGCATGCTTTGGGAAGAACCCTTGCTATGTGACTCGGAAAAGATACACCCCCACCACCCCAGAAGAAGCAGAAAGTGAACACAAAATTAGCCAACAGAACATATGACACTGAGAAAAGGAGTAAAAAACCACAACTTAAATGGGAAACTGAATTCAAGTGGCTAATAATTGACCAGCAAAGGAACGTTCTATATTGCAATGCATGAACAAATCAAGGTCTTCACCGAATGACATTTTTGCTAAAAGAGCCAATGGGCCCTTTGTCAGCGGGAGTCAAAACCTCAACAAAAATAGTGGGTAAAAGTAAGCAAAATTGGAAGACGAGAATTTTGAAAGAAAAAAAAAATTGTATTAAAAATGATTTATTTTGCTCTTAAAAATACAGCTCTAAATTTTCTAGGATGCAGGAAATTGCTTCTTTGGCATGTAAATTTTCAAATTTTTCCGGGGGAGCATGCCCCCGGACCCCCCTAGCACTGCTTCACACTTCGCGTACCCTTCTTCGCGATACGCGTTTCAGATATTTGGGCCCCAAACTTTCCTCCAGGCCCCCATCTTTTAAGAGAAGGGGGCCCTAATGGCCACCATCTATTTTCTAGGAGTTTCAAACACTGATGATGACTCAAATACCATTGAGATTTCCTAAAGAATTGTGCTTGAGGTGGCGGTGGAGCCAGCCCACTAGGTGCACGTAATTGAGGGCCGTAGCGATTTGTGCAGCGTAGAAACAGCAGTCGTGCGCGGATTGCATGTGTACTGAATTGTTAAAATTTAGCTTCAATAATTTCAAGTCCAATTCTTAAGATCTTAGCATCAATAGCTAAGTGGCTCATGCTTATTTTTTTAGAATTTCCCTTTTCAAAGTACGGAACCAAAGTTCCATAGTAGCAATTCGTGGCTCGGTCTGTATACATACAGGATGAAGTACAATGCCTG
>CM032659.1:3836473-3853807 GCA_019095985.1 Streblospio benedicti | reverse complement strand
AAAATATTAGGCACTATGGGAATACCAGCAGAGGAACACAGGCATAAGAAAAATCCAGCCTCGGAAGTTTACATTTTTGCAGTATCAACATCTTCTGTACAATGGCCTTTCGCGCGCTGCGGACAGATGTTTGGTTTTGTGTCTTCTAAATTGGATATTTGATAACAATTCAAATGTCGGATCACAGATAAGGTGTTTGACAGCAGTCTCATGAAAGCTGGGCTCCGTATATTGTGTGCTTCTTTGAAAACAATAAAATGTGGTGTCAACTACATGAATATTTTGCCGATCCGGGAATAAACAAGCAATGTTTTAAAACGTTTTCACTCAGAAATGTTGTAAGTAAACATCTATTATGCATTGAATCGATTCAGTAGTACATTTTACATAGGTGAATGAAGAAATACGCAGTTTTATAAGCTCCACAACCTTAAATATTAACTATTCCCCGCTTTTGATAAACGTACATTTTCAGATATACCACCAGATTTCTAGTGCGTTCAACGAGATAATGACAGCTAGTATTCTCATTAAACTGTTAACACCTTGACATTTCTATGTAGAAATAGTAGTACCACTGTTTTTTATTTGTGTAATTACTTCCCAGTGGCCGATATGAAAGTGTTACATTATCCATCATTGAGTACCTAACAGTACATGGGTAGGTACATGAGTAGGTGCAGTGACCACGTTTATCAACATTACGTGTGACGTAGTTATCTGAACGTGATGTACGTAATTCGTTCTAAACCACAGGGTCATCCGGTGCGTTTTGCTGAATTTCTGGCTGAATTCTGAGTTGAGTTCATAGCCTACAGACCTCGTGTGTATAGTCTTAACCAACCCAATCGGGGCTTGGGTATAATATAAGGACGGAAAAATCAGCAAAATAAAAAATAAAAAATAAAGAATAAAATTGACCTCCCTCCTATGTGTAGGAAAATAGGCAAGACAAGAAACATTTTATTAATTTTATGGAGCCTAACGCTAAACCGGCCATTTTTCATTCATCTTCTATATGCACTCAGATGGATTTCTCCAGCACTTGACTATGCCAACTCAGTTTGCTACATAACTATAAATGGACAGCAAGCATCATGCAATTTCCTGAAACAATAATATAGCTCTCATATTTTTTCAGGGGCTAATTTCAGCACATGATAATTAAGCTTTCAGCAAAATCCCGACTCATGATGGGCTCCACTTGCCACTGGAAAATAGTCACACCACAGAACATGAGATGAAGAAAAACATTCCAAGAATTCCAACTTTCCTCATCAGTCAAAGGTTTGCAAAGGTTCTGTAAAAAGGATATTTTCATTCATATTCTGGAATGCAACTATTCAAAACCAACATAACAGTGTTTAACACGTGGGGAAACAAAATTAACATATACAAGACAGCCTAAACTTCTGAATTAATAGAAAAATAGTTTTACAAGCATGTCTTGCGATATTGTGCAAGGCGATTTCATGGACTCATACAACAATCTCACACTGAAGGCTCTGATGGGCCTGCGGTGGGTTCATACCTTTGCTCTCATGCCGAATATGTGGTGAAGGCAGACGATGATGACATCTTCATTGATATCTTTGCTCTTTGGAATCTGCTCTGGAAGAATAAAGGCATAAAGCGAATGGTCACCTGCGCAGTGTGGAATAACATGCCGATACTGAGGAACAAGACCAACTGCATGAAGTGGTGTGTTGAGGACTGGCAATTTCCCGGAAAGAATGTTTATCCAAGGTACTGTTCTGGCATGATCCATGCATTCACAATGGACATCATACCGGAAATGCTACATGAGTCACAGACGATTCCGTACTTTTTCATTGACGATGTACATCACTGGCGTGGTACTAGGCAAGCTGCAGGACAGTCAGTACAATGATATTCTGGAATTTCTCGTGTTTAATCAACGGTTAATAGAATCTGAATTAAAGAAAGGTAAGCGCTTTGCGTTTTGTGTGCACAACATTACAATGTGGGAGGAACTGTGGTTTACCGTCCTGCAGAGGTTGTCTGTCAATAGAATAGCCAGTTTGGGAAAGGAGTTCATCAAGAACAATTCACAATTGAAAGAACACTGGTTAAAGACTGTCCTTGTGGATGCAAAGAATGTTAGTTTGAGGGCTATATAGGTGTACAAAAGATTGTTGCTGCTGCTGTGTCTTCCATAATCAATAATGCAAAGGTGCATGTAATTTTCCTGAAGTGTATATCTTTTTGTTAGTAATCATGTGTACACCTGTCCCTATAGAAATTATTTATTGAGTTTTGTATATTACTTAAAATATATTCAGCAAGACTTCTAATCAAAACATCATTTAATTTTCAGTATTCATAAAAATATGAATATTGTTATCAAACATTTACCTTTGTGTCATTAACCAGGAACCTATTTTTTTAGTCTACCGCATGCAACTAATTTGTGTAATAGAACATTTTTTTTACCAAAGTCAGACGTACAGAGAGGCTATACATGGAGAACTAGAATTTTGTGAGTGTAATATCAAATGTCAGTCAAGGACAATTGTATGAATTCTTTACACCTGATTGCGGCCTTTATAGGTTTATTGCTGACCGGCCTGTTCATAGTTGTCCGGAGGGCAAGGAAGTACCTCAGGCGTAGAGCTTCAGATGAGCGGATTGGACTCGAGGAGGAAACAAATGTGGAGAACGACGGTGATGATACAGAAGCATACATGGTGACGACAGCTAGTTCAATCAGAAATAGATAGGAGAGCCACTAGTAACTTTAATTTTGGAAGCAACAGTAAAAACACAAACTAACACAATCCCGGAATGAATCATGTGATTTGTTTTTTATTGTAATGCTAAAAAAAATTGTCAATGGAAGTACCACATCTTTTGTGCATTGTTATGAGTTACGCCACTTGCTGACACTACCTTTATAAAACTTGATATTGTGTTATTTGGTGCAGAATACTACAAATTTTGTAACGGAGTTGGTGTATTTTTCTGGTCGCATATTATAGACTATGTTAAAAATGGTATCTCTTGGTCATTGTAATATATTCATTGATAGTTTGTACACAAGTAAATATGATGGCAGTTGCAATTCCAATAAATAGTACACTTACAAAAAAAATCAAATGCCAGTCAAGGACAATTGTATGAATTCTTTACGACTGATTCTTTCTAATTATATGCCACGTGCATTTGTTATTGTATCAACCGCACAGAGGAGCAAGGCCCTGGGAGAGCTGGACAACGGCTTCATGACAGAAATGTTAAATGAAGAGTTGCCCCTCACTGGTGTTGTGAATTAACTTGTCTGATAGTAGAAACGTGGGACCTAGTAGTGTAGACTTACGCTATCCATTTCATAGTACATGTATCAAGTTGTAATGTACACAATTATGATAAAATACAATTTCATAAACGATGATAGCCACTTAAGAAAACTATTCATCCTTTACATAGTAGTCATTATTTATTTTTTAAAAATTAACTATACATTTAGACCTCTTCTGGCGCGATATCATATCACGGGACAAGCTGTCTACAGAGTGGGATCTCTACGGATCTGGTGAACATACAGCAATGAAGCTCCTAGAAACATGTGCACATTTGTATGGACCCGTGGAATAAAAGATGTGGAGAACAGATGCCATTGTTATATGAACTGTGGCCATATTTCACTTTTCTTTGTTACAATATAGGTTAATGGAACGGTCACTCTATTATCCTAGGCTACAATGGATAACAGAGTAGTAGTAGCAGTAGTAGTAGTAAATGAGTAGTATTATAGATGTCTTTTGTACTATTTAATTGTTTTATGTGTGCCATTAGCAATCTAATGCTGTATGCCACTTGATTGCGTTTTCTGAAAACAGAAATATCATGATAATTTGAATAAATGGTTCATATGATGAAGTATGTTTATTGTTGTTGTGTTTAACTTTCAAACTATATTAATCCACATACTCTACTCATCACTACAAAAATATTATCTACATAAATTTACATCACATAGATGCCTAATGCAAACATACAAAGCCGATTCCTGGGCCGAAAATACGTGTGCCTTAGATACCTTAGATACCTAAATTTAGACCCACAGGTCAATAATCCTGGTCCGATATTACTGTAATGGGCCGAAAATACTTGGGCCAAATTTACCTTAACACAGAACTATATCTGAGCCAATTTTACGGGCCTATGGCACTAAACAAGTAAAAACATCCACTTTTTTAACCAGTTCTACCAATTTTTAAAAAATTGTTGTCGAGGAACATGAAGCATCAGACGCTCACAAAAAGGCCGTGGTCTTTATAACAAAAACATCCAGTGATATTCACTTTTATTATTATTGGTAGAAATATAGAATTAACAATGTGATTCACCAGCATTAAAACCACTCAATTTGTAAAAATAAAGCTGACCCATTATCTTATCTGCGACCGGTGTATTTCTTGAATGCTGGTCTAGGTGGTCGACTTAAAGCTCTGGAGGTCCTGTTAAAAAAAGGAGTAACAGGACCTGTGGTCCACTTCAAATTTTAGCCTATCTTCATACACTGCATCAATATTAAATGCTTAATTTTACTATTATTTAGTTTGTGTTTGAGGACCATCAAGTAACAGATATCAATAAATCTTTTCTGTCCTTAAGCGGACAACTTCAAGATATCAAAGCTGATAAAAGCAACCTTAGCTTGTCAATAAACGAAATTGTCAATAAGCTTAATGTCTAGAAATACACGAGACTATCAATCAAGAACAAGAAACTAGGCTTGGATCATCCTACAGGTACCAATAAGTATGACTGCTACTTCACAATGTGCTGTATGCTTCCCGGGGAGTTGAGAAAGATAGTGTGACAAGGATTCCAATGACCTGGTGTAAAATATAAATTCATAAGAGGAAAATACTTGGATCATGACTGAACCACCACATTTACATTTACATTTTAAAATTTTACTTTGTTAATGTAATTCTTAGTTCAAAAAAGAAACAGAAAACAAACGTAGTTGTGGAGAACAATGACACGGGAAAAATTGTACCAGATGACATTTAACTCATTAGTATCGGCATACGGAAAATCTCAACACGTAATGTAAACACTAGCGAACAGTGCCATTTGACAGTTTTACGTCAAAGAAAATAACTTCTCTGGGGCCTACATATATGCTTATTTTTTACATTAATGGTACACGTGTATTCAGAATCGCATAGAGTTTCTTATTTTTACGACCCAGTAATAGGAATATGGCTATATTTGTCTAGAATATTTTCCAAACATGAGGCTGTTGCCGGCCTAGATTAAAAATGTTGAGATTAATCGTTCATACTCGCATAATATTTGCTATGTATAAAGTGTATAAATGTTCTTTATAGCTTTTACTGATTCAATGTTGTACTATAGTGTTTAACCGTTTTGCATATTTGCTTTTTCCTGTCACTTGTGTAAAAAACCTGGAAGAATAAAGACGTTATTTTATACACCTCTACATCTACATATTTCTACATCAACATGAATATCGCAACAGGTTATAGTCCAGTTGCCAAACAGGGTTTTTCATAGGAACCTTGCAAAAATACCCCCCAAGCAGGTTATGACTGATTTTGGTAGGGGAAGTTGTCTACTTTCACAATCTGAACGATGCCCAGCGGGCATCGTTGAGCGTTTTGAGAAATTCAAGATGGCGTCGAAGATGGCCGCTGAAAATTATGCATATTTCAAATGTAGCACCAAATATTTGTTTCTTAACCAAATTTGTATTGTAATACACCAAAAAGTATGTTTTTATGGCCAAGGATTCATTTTATGGCAACACAATAATTGTAGGTGCAATATTTATCAAGAAATTCAAGATGGCATCCAAAATGGCCGCCACCAATTACATTTTTTCCAAATACTCAGCCAAATGTGTACTGTAATATATCAAAAAGTATGTTTTTGTGGTCAAGGATTCCAAATATGACAACAAAAATATTGTAGGTGTAATATTCATCCAGAAAATCCTGATTTACCCAACATGATTGACAAGAAACTGATGTATCTATTCAATGGTTTAAGGATGGACCTGATAGAGCATACTATTTGGTTTGCATTATTATTAATTACACTTCCCCCCTTTTTTTTAAAGACTTTTATATTGAAAAGTGATTAATGATGGAGAAACTTACAGTGTGTACTTTTAATTGTAAACATGTTAAATCCTCTATTGAGGAAGTAAGAAGATTATGTTACCAAAATGATATTGATATTGTTCTACTACAGGAAACTTGGCTTTTTAAACATGATTTATTCGTTCTTAATGATATACGTGCAACTCATTTTGCTCAAGGTGTAAGCTCCATTGATAGTGACCATGAAATTTTAACAGGAAGACCATATGGTGGACTGGCCATCCTATGGCGTAAAACCCTAAGGCATGTTTGTAGAGTTATCACTTATGATGATAATAGAGTAATGGGTATTGAAATTATAAGTTCACAGAACTCTATTCTAATATTAAATGTTTATCTTCCATATTGCTCAGAAGCTAACCTACAGCCCTATTTGCTGATGATGGAAGTCTTCGACCAGCAACTTCAAAATCAAAGTTGAAATTAGCCCTGCAAGTTGAAATGTCTAGGCGTACAATTCTACCTCCACAGGTGATTGTGCTTGATGGGTGTGCAGTCTTATGGAACATCCATTGGCCTGTTCCAGGAACTATCAATGACCTCATTACATCAGTGGAGACATACTTGCGGCGGAAATTGGATAACAGTGATGTATACCTGATCTTTGACAGGTACTATCCATGCAGCCCAAAAGGAGGTACAAGAAATAACAGGATCAGAGTTTGTGATCACTTCCATTTGACCACTAGTTCCTCACTTCCATCACAGACTGCATCACTGTCCATCACTCACAACAAGATTCAAATAATAGATTTACTGTGTGATGCCTTGATAGGACGTTTCCAAAAGGAACATGCTGCAAAGAAACTTATCATAACTGGATCAGATCCTGTTCCTCAGTGTACAGGCTGGAATATACACACAAAGGACGGACAGAATAGTCTTATTTAAAGTTTATAGTTAAAACTACATATTAAACGCAAGATACTGAAATTTTGTCTAAAATACTGAAATTTTGGCCTCGGGATACTGAAATTTCACCAAGAGAGGTTGGCAGGTGTAATAACTCCAAAGTAACAAAAGAAATAATCCACTTCTACCCTCCTCCACTTCTAGAAGCTATGCGTGGTGGCGATGCGCAGCTTGATGCCCAACAAATCAGCGTTCTGCCAGCTAGAGATGAGATCCCACACACCCTAGTGGAGGAACTCCAACTGAAGAACATTTCGGAGCATGTCAAGTGGCATATGCACTTTAAGGAGATTAGCGGCAAGCACAATCCAATCCAATTGGATTGATGTACAAGAAAATGTGGTGTGGTGGCCAAGTGAGAAGACCCCAACCACAAAGCAGGTGAAGGCGCTAAACACCAAAGCCTCACCACAGCCTGACTGGTGTAGATTCACTCTTGTAAAAGTAAAATATCAATCAGGTAGGACATTAAGATAGAAGTCATTATAATTATAAATGAGAGAAGTGAAATATTGCTAGTGTACAGTAATGATTGAATTGAAATAATGTTTAAGTTATTTACTACTTACCGGTATCTTCATTAAATCATTATTTTCTTTTGCTTGTTCCCTTTACTTTGCACATATATGGCCACTGTAGCACCAGTACTCTCTAGTACCGGGTCTGGGCAGAATAGCTACAGTTTACTGTTAAAAGCTAGATAGACCGCTTATAAGTTTGGCAACCTATTCCCAGTGGGAGTAGGTCCTTTCAAATATTACTGTCTCTCCAGGATTTAGTTGACGGCTAATTCCTCCCTCACGGTAGACCTACTCTCGCATGGTCGTGTGTAGGAGACACCCATACAAACCATGTTAGCACTGGTATAAAGAAGTCCCCCATGCTTGGAATCCCCTCGTGAAACCAAGGAATGTTACCACCATACGGTCATGCAGGTAACCTGTACTCAAACTAGTGATGCACATGTTAGAAATGATACACAATTAGGAGCGGTCAGTTAGTAAACCACTAAGATCCACTGGGGTTGAAGCAGCATGAATTACAATCGTTGCTAGCCCGAGGCATGGCTCTGCCTTCCTGGCTGAGGGAGTGGCTTTATAGATCCACACAGACAGTTTTGTTGACATTGCAACTACAATATCAACTACTGCAAGTCTGGAATACTCTCTGTCGACATGCCCAAGGAGGAACTACTGATTGACGTCCTCAGTCATTGAGTCCTCTAATGCTACATTTGGCTCCTGCAGGGGTGTTCCTACTTTTTATTATGATCACTTTAAAGTATTCGTCACTGTATAGTCAGTGGTCTTCCTTGGGGTTGTGCGTGCATTCATGAATGTCTGGCAGTTCACATGTCCAAAGATTACTCCAAAGGTGCCTGACACCAGTTGTACACCCATCATTTTTTGTAATTGCAGGCGTACAAAAGTGCCACAGACTACAGGCTGTTTGTGGATGGCCATGTAGAGCATGTGGAAATTTAAGCAAATGGAGACAAAGGCTCAGAATTTTCCGAGCTCAGGTAAGTTTATTGTCTCAATGAACTACCGGTACTTATGTAGTACCAATACTTAAAGTATAATACTGTCTCTTTATATAACTAGGTAGACTACTTTACTTTACATGTATCTTCTTCAATCACTTAAAAAAAGATGAGGGCCAGAGGGGGGTAAAAAAAAAATATATATAGTTGGTTGTTTAATGATATTTACTAATCACATATTTCTACAAATTGTTTCATGCACTTAACATGCAATCTTCAGGAAATAAATAATATCGAAACATTACATTACATTTCAATCTTTTGATTCATTTCCCTTTTTAAAACTGTATAACACTTTAGGGGTTTCGGGAATAGAATTTGGTTTATGGACCATACAAAAGATCATACAAAAGCATGGCTACAACATGGCGTATCTGTGCTGTTATTGTCGCACGTAACAGGATGCAAGTTGCTAAATCATAAACTGACAGAACGTCAATCTAATTTTGTAGACACTGAGATAAACAGATTGTTAAAATCTGGATACATTGAAGGGAGCCCTGTTAGGCCTTTGTGTGTAAGTCCTATTGTTGTTGTGCCTAATATATAAGAAAAACAATAAACTTTGATTAATTACTGATTTAAGATGGTTAAATTCTTATTGCAGCGCTCCCAAGTATCGCAACGAAGACATTCGAGATGCTGTTAAGATTATGGAACCTGAGGACTATTTCATAACTGTTGATATTCAGGATGGGTTCTTTCACATTCCTGTTAGTGACAGTTGTAAAACTTACTTAGGCATTGAATGGAAAGGTGTGTATTATGTCTGGAGTGTTCTTGTATTTGGTTTAAGTTGTTCACTGTACTGCTTATCAATTTTTTCTCAATGTAGAGAAAAAAGGCTAGTATTAGTGACAGTGCATGACTCAAAAATGAACGCAGTAAACTTCCATCTCATGTGATGACAAAGATTCTTCAAGATGAAGAGTTATCGACTGAATGGTCAAGATTGTTTGAAAACTTAGAAGACATTGAAAAAGACGTCAAGTTAGATGCTAAAGCAGATGTAGTATGCATGTTCTTGAAAAGTGGAGGGAAGTCCGAAATAATGTTAATAGAGTAGAACAAGTTGTCACAAAATACTAGATTGCCTGGGGCAGACAAGCACTTTATGAGGGTTTTGGGCAATGGATTGTAAGAGGCACTGTTGTGAAAAGATAACGCAACGCAATTTAACGGAAAAAATATCTAAAGAATAGGTTTGATTATAAATTGTTTGTACAACCAGAAAACAAATTAAAAAAAAACTATGGAAAAACGAATACACTCTGTCTCTGGTCACAGGGACAACGAGAATGTCTTGTATATATGTACTTTTCTTATGTGTTTAAGACAAACATTTATATTAATTACAAGTGATGTATTTTTGTTATATGCAGTATAAGATGGTGCAAAAACCTATGATATTTGTGAGCTAAGCCATCATGCTGTCAAGCGTAGTGCCTGTACATCTGAGGGTAATTTTAATAGAACAGACGGTGTAATTTGTGAATATACCATTGATTTAGATGATGTAAAGGAAGAGTATTCATTTGTAAAAAACATTGCTTTAATATCATCCTTTCTTGCCATATGTCATAAACGAGCTGATGAATGGGCTTTTAAAGTTCAAGGGCAAATTGATATATACAATCATGACTTGCATGCAGCAGATTGCGTGTACCACCATGTGTGGGATATCAACTTTAGAGCCATGCTCAACATACCAAAGCAATTTCAAACTGAAAATAAAAAGATTAATCAAAGCGGTAGACTAAAAGACCGACTACAACAAGAAGCCTTTGAGAACATTTGTCACTACCTTGAACACCATGACGATGAAGTACTGTCTGTAAGTGAATTACACGATAAAATGAAAGCTTTTTTAAACAATGACATACAGCCATATACTATAGACTATACCACAAGAAAATTGAAAGCAAAATATGGAGATGGCATCCAAATCACAAAGGGCATAATTACCATGTCTGAAAATCTTAAGTCAAATTACATCAATGCAAACCGTGATGAATAATCTCAGAAGATGGAACTATTAGAAGCAGCTGCAAAGATAATCAAAAGTGATATAAAATTGAGCTTCCAATCAGAAAAAGATTTCTATCCAAGCAGTGATACCCTTTGTAAATGATAAAATGAAGTTCTACATTCCTGATTCTTTATATACGTTTTTAGCCACATTGACCACAGGAGTTAAAGGAACATAATCTTGTCGATATAAACATTAAAAGGGCTACAACCCGAAAGTCTTAGAAACCACTGGAGAAAAGTAAGAAAATATTTTTGTCACTAGTTTCAATAAACCAATCAATCAATCAATCAAATCTTAAATTTATTTGGTCACGGCCACAAAAATTAATAATCAGTCACAAAAATATTTTCTTACTTTTCTCCAGTGGTTTCTAAGACATGGCATATATCGGGTAGGTATGAACACTGAGTGGAGCCGACTACAGCAAGTACTGACCCGTGCAGCACACGCCCGACACGATGTCACTCACATGGAGGTCAGTCGGGGGGTCAGAGGTCAGGTGTGGGGTCAGAGGTTTGTTGGGGGTTTGTGGTTAAACTTAAACCTCAAAGTCAGGGGGTGAGCCAGGGTGTCATTTGTTTTAAAATTATTAAGATTAATTATCTATAAATTTTGTTAATTGGGAGTAGAATCACTTGGTCAAAATAATATAATAGCATACATGTATGACCTGTATGACCCTGACCTATTAATCAATAGATTTGTCAAATTCATGAATGTTGAAAAAAATGTATATCAATGCATATTTGTTGTATTTGAAAACTAAAATCAAATTTTATTTAAAAAAATTTAGAGAAAGTATGTTGCTACATGTATATAGTGACCTCCGCAGCACAATCGCCTGTTGACTTGATGATTGAGAAGTGATGTGGTGCTTTAGGAGATTCTGCCGGCGGCCCGAAACTGGACTATCTACGTGGACGCCGACACCTTGGTCCTGTCGTCGTTGGCTGAGCTCTGGAAGCTGCGCGCGGAGATGCGCGCCCGTCGAAGCCCGACCGCGATCGGCGTCACGTGGAAAGATGTGGGGCCCAACTCCTATCACAAATTCGCCGAACTGCCGTACCTCCAACCATGGGGAGTCAACTCGGGCGTGCTGCTTTTGGACTTGCAAAGGCTCCGAGCCGCCGGCTGGACCCAGCTTCTGCAGAAGTACCATGAACAGTACAAACACCTTCTGCGCTTCAGAGACCAGTGTCTATTGAATGTAATTCTGCACTTTCTCCCAGAGCTCCCATATATTGTGCCTGTATCGTGGAACTTTATGACAGACTTTTGTGACAGCTGCTCTCGATCGACAAGTTCCTCGCCAGATGCAGCAGCTGCTGCTGCGTTGGTGAAGTCACCCACTTCAGCTGAGCTGTGCCAGCAGCTGGTACATTCCGGTGCCAAACTATTAGATGGCACCCGCAGTGTGTTCACGAATCCTAGAAAAGACCTACCAGCCGCGCGGTTTCCACAACATATATGCCTTAGCTTCGGGGCAGGTGGTAAGTCACATGGGCAGGTGGTAAGTACAATATTGTGACTCTGTGAATGCTGCTATTTAGGTCAGTTTCAGTGGTCAGTGGTCAGTTGTACTATGTGTAGGGCTACTACGACTCTGTGCAACTAAACCAGAATGTTAAGTTGGATTTTGTGATTCCTGCTGAACATAGTCAACTACAAGGAACTGCTTGGACACAAGTATAAAAGGTAAATGCTTCTTTTATTCTATATTATATATAATGGTTCATGTGTGAGTATTTTGATGGCTGTCATTGTTAGATTGTCATATGACAACAGTCATTAAAACAAAAGCAAAATCAATTTGAGTGTTGTGATAACACATGTGATTGTCACTGCACATGCATTGTCATTGCATGCTTTCTAATACACGTAATATTTATCTATTGACTACACAATGCCATGTATTGCTCAGATTCAATTAATTATGAGTAGATTAAAGATATTGTAGCTCAAACACTCATATACAATTAGGCTAAATCTATCAATATTGCTTAACACAACTATCTTTGTTCTTTCAGGTCCCTCACCAGGCCCTGCTGGGCAAACTGCAGCACTACGGTATCCAGGGAAATGTCCATTCATGGATCACAGACTTCCTCTCAGGCAGAACTCAGAGGGTGATTGTCGACGGTGCACACTCTGAATGGGAGGACGTAGTATCTGGAGTCCCCCAAGGCACAGTATTGGGGCCGTTGCTCTTTCTTCTGCACATAAACGATCTCCCGTCCATAGTCTCTTCTGAGGTGAGATTATTTGCAGATGACTGTCTTGTTTATAGACGTATCAGATCACAGGAAGACCAGCATGAACTCCAAAAAGATCTTGATAACCTCTACAGATGGGCAGAGACATGGGGTATGGAATACAACCCAACTAAGTGCAACACCATGACTGTAAAGTGAGGTAGGACAAAATTGAACCACATCTATAGTTTAAATGGTCACCCTCTGTTAGAAGTTCAGGAGGCCAAATATCTTGGCATTACAATTAGTAATAACCTCAAATGGACCTCACACATACAAAACACTGTTACCAAGGCAAGCCGAACCCTAGGATTCTTACATAGAAACCTAAGATCATGCCCAAAGAAACTTAAGGCCACAGCCTACATAGCTCTGATACGACCACTGCTTGAGTATTCATGTGCAGCATGGGACCCATATCTGAAAGGGGACATCCAAGCCCTAGAGAAGATACAACGAAGAGGAGCGCGTTTTGTCTTGAACCAAAACAAACGCGACTACACGAGTATCTCTACTGCGATACAGGATCTCAACTGGCCAGAACTCGGTGAGAGACGGAGGCAGCAGAGACTGACAATGATGTTTAAAGTCATGAATGGTCTGGTGGCCATTCCAGCTAATGTGTATGTGAACAGATCTACATCCAGGACTAGGTCAACAAATTCAGTGAGACTTGACCAACTCAGAGTTCACACTGACATTTACAATTATTCATTTTTCCCTAGTTGATTGGAATTCACTTACTGATAACATAGTCACCAGCCCAACACTTGACACTTTTAAAAATAGACTAAAATCTCATCAATAACTGTACCTTGCACTCGTCGTGCAACGCAACCTCATCCTAATCATGCTCATTATTGAGTGCTAGGATTCCTTAAAAGAAGAAGAAGGCATCAAACATGCTGCCTTTTACTTGCTACCATTGTACTAAGGCTTCAGCATCTGTTGAAGAACTACTGCAACATGGAATCAAGCACCACATTGACCAACATTTCTCACTACGTCAACTCCTGTTAAACGATCAAACAGGAGTTTTTTAATTACAAGTCACTGCATTTTCGTGAGAAATTTTCAGACATAAAGATACAAATAGAAAGTGGTTCGAAAGCAATTATTAGCCTTGAGAAGAAAACAATAACATTTCAATGGCCATATGGTAATTTGAGAGTTCCGAGTGAAAATATAGCAAATGATAGAAATGACAATAAGCAAGAAACAAAGTTTGATGCTTCAAGTGAAAGGGATGTAGGAAGTATGACACAGAATGAGTTGGACTTGAAATGGCAAAGATTATTACCTACTGTGATAGAAAAGTTTAAAGAAATAGATCGACAAGAGGATTTCATATCAATATTAGAAGCAATTGTTGAAGAAAGACTAAGTATGGAAAATATATTTCTTCATTTATTGTTAGACATTGGACAGAGATTAGGAACTGAACATTCTGCCAGTGTTCGATATTCAAAAACAACCATCGACTTTTGGCTGATTGTACAAAAGTTGTTTCAAGGAAAAGCGATACGTTTCTTTAGAGGTTTCAATTCAACTTCATCAGGTAAAATAATTATCTTCATTAATGAATGGTTGTTTAAAACAGTAGTAAACATTTCTAAAGCATGAATATTAATTAAGGACTATTCTATGAATGTTTCTTGTTAAAAAATAGTAATATTTGTAATAAATTCATAATAGAGAAATATATTCATTTACTAAATGTGTCATAATATTTTTTTTTTTTTGTAATACATGTATAATGCCTATTGTGTACCATGTAATGATATTATTTTTTTAACTTGGTTGTGTTTATCGTCCGAGCACCTCATGATAGACAGACTGCTCAAATCAAATTTCGATACCCCCTCCCCCCCCCCCCCCCCCTCCCCGTAAGCACCTCCACTGTAAATAATACAATTTTCACAATGCATCTTATTTCTTCAATACAGTTTTCAGAAAAAATATAATTATTATGTTTTTCAGAACGCTAGCGACGAAGAAATTTGGGATAGTTCATCACCACTACGCCCTTCCTCACCTATTTATTCAGAAGGATTTAACAAACTTCATCAAGCATTACAGTTACATAATCATCAAGAAGCCGAACAATTAATAAATGAAAATATCGAACTAATACCGCGTTATGATGGATATATGCCACTACACATTAGTCCAGTTGGCAAACAGGGTTTTTCATAGGAACCTTGCAAAAATACCCCCCAAGCAGGTTATGACTGATTTTGGTAGGGGAAGTTGTCTACTTTCACAATCTGAACGATGCCCAGCGGGCATCGTTGAGCGTTTTGAGAAATTCAAGATGGCGTCGAAGATGGCCGCTGAAAATTATGCATATTTCAAATGTAGCACCAAATATTTGTTTCTTAACCAAATTTGTATTGTAATACACCAAAAAGTATGTTTTTATGGCCAAGGATTCATTTTATGGCAACACAATAATTGTAGGTGCAATATTTATCAAGAAATTCAAGATGGCATCCAAAATGGCCGCCACCAATTACATTTTTTCCAAATACTCAGCCAAATGTGTACTGTAATATATCAAAAAGTATGTTTTTGTGGTCAAGGATTCCAAATATGACAACAAAAATATTGTAGGTGTAATATTCATCCAGAAAATCCTGATTTACCCAACATGATTGACAAGAAACTGATGTATCTATTCAATGGTTTAAGGATGGACCCGATAGAGCATACTATTTGGTTTGCATTATTATTAATTACACTTCCCCCCTTTTTTTAAAGACTTTTATATTGAAAAGTGATTAATGATGGAGAAACTTACAGTGTGTACTTTTAATTGTAAACATGTTAAATCCTCTATTGAGGAAGTAAGAAGATTATGTTACCAAAATGATATTGATATTGTTCTACTACAGGAAACTTGGCTTTTTAAACATGATTTATTCGTTCTTAATGATATAAGTGCAACTCATTTTGCTCAAGGTGTAAGCTCCATTGATAGTGACCATGAAATGTTAACAGGAAGACCATATGGTGGACTGGCCATCCTATGGCGTAAAACCCTAGGGCATGTTTGTAGAGTTATCACTTATGATGATAATAGAGTAATGGGTATTGAAATTATAAGTTCGCAGAACTCTATTCTAATATTAAATGTTTATCTACCATATTGCTCAGAAGCTAACCTACAGCCCTATTTGCTGATGATGGAAGTCTTCGACCAGCAACTTCAAAATCAAAGTTGAAATTAGCCCTGCAAGTTGAAATGTCTAGGCGTACAATTCTACCTCCACAGGTGATTGTGCTTGATGGGTGTGCAGTCTTATGGAACATCCATTGGCCTGTTCCAGGAACTATCAATGACCTCATTACATCAGTGGAGACATACTTGCGGCGGAAATTGGATAACAGTGATGTATACCTGATCTTTGACAGGTACTATCCATACAGCCCAAAAGGAGGTACAAGAAATAACAGGATCAGAGTTTGTGATCACTTCCATTTGACCACTAGTTCCTCACTTCCATCACAGACTGCATCACTGTCCATCACTCACAACAAGATTCAAATAATAGATTTACCGTGTGATGCCTTGATAGGACGTTTCCAAAAGGAACATGCTGCAAAGAAACTTATCATAACTGGATCAGATCCTGTTCCTCACAGTGTACAGGCTGGAATATACACACAAAGGACGGACTTGAAGATAGGGCAAATGAGATACTGCTACCAGTATCACTGCCAACTGGAACATTAGCTGCTCCTGAACAGGTTCTGAACTTGCTATGCTGCAGTTGCACCTCAACAGATGCATGTTCTTCACGTAGATGTACATGTAATAAGTCAGACATTGCCTGCACTATCTTTTGTAAATGCAAAATGAATGACAGTGTCAATATTACTTGTATGAATCCATTGAATTCAACAGTTGAGGAAATTAGTGATGATGAATCTGATCACGATGAAAGTGATGATGATTAACTTTTGTGGAGATTGTTGCATCCAATGCTTTTGTAAAGATCATTTCATGCAATTCTATGTAATGTGGTTTTCTGCAAACTAAATAAATTGATTGTTGATATCATAGAATAAACATTTGATTAACATTTGACTGAGAAACGAATATTTTATTGCAATATTTGGAAAAAGTGTAATTGGTGGCGGCCATTTTGGATGCCATCTTGAATTTCTTGATACATATTGCACCTACAATATATGTGTTGCCATAAAATGAATCCTTGGCCATAAAAACATACTTTTTGGTGTATTACAATACAAATTTGGTTAAGAAACAAATATTTGGTGCGACATTTGAAATATGCATAATTGTCGGCGGCCATCTTCGACGCCATCTTGAATTTCTCAAAACGGCCAACGATGCCCGCTGGGCATCGTTCAGATTGTGAAAGTAGACAACTTCCCCTACCAAAATCAATCATAACCTGCTTGGGGGTATTT
>CM032659.1:3822648-3836373 GCA_019095985.1 Streblospio benedicti | reverse complement strand
ATTTCTCATATTGTCCTTCATGTTTCTTATTACAGGAATGTCTTCATCAGAAATTTCAACAATTTTCAGCAATTTTGTAATTATTGGAAGAATTTTATGCATGGTGGGTATCTTATCAGCACACAATATAGTGGTAGCCTTCTCAAATGGGGATAACAGAGAGGTAATTTCTTCAGTCACTGCTTGTTCTTCAAAAAAGTAAAAAATACAATTCTTTATTGTGGAACTGGCTTGCTTTGACAAAGTTTGTTCATGTGCCAATGCCATCAAGACAGGATACTGTTCATTTAAACGCTGCAGCATGTACAGTGTTGAATTCCATCTCATAACAACATCAATGATGAGTTTGTGCCCAATTAAATTTTCTTGATCATCACCAAAATAACCTTTTGCTTCTCAATCAGCAGGTCCGTGATGCTTGATGATTGGTGGAAAAATGTAACTAGCTTTCTGGCTTTACCAAGTAATCTATTTTACTTCTGCAAGACCAAGAGCATTTTGACAATTAAATTAATTCGGTGCCCATAGCATCCAAATCTCTCCCAGTCGAGTATTTCATATGCTTTCTTTTTCATTAGCAGCATTATCAGTTGTGGCAATAGGTACTGGTAACTGTCACTTTGCTTGAGTGGCCCTAAGCTCCTCCGCAATGTGCTCAGAGGTGTGACTGCCTTTCAGTTGTACTGTGCCAAGAACTGCATTTTTAAAAAACCATGTTTCATCAATGAAATGGATCGTGTGGTTGTAAAATACGATTCTGTATTTAAACTGGTCCAACCATCGTGAGTTATTGAAATATATAGTGCTGGCTTAATATCTTTCTTTATCATTTCATCTATTTCGTTTTTCTTATGTCGCAACTTGTTCATTACAGTACTTCTGGAGGGAACTTTGTATCTTGCATCAAGTTTTGCAATAAACTCTATGAATAGTGGATTATCGACTACACTAACAGCGATTACTTTGCCAGCAATGAATTTTACTAAACTATCATCGATTTCAGCTTGGCACTTCATACTTATTTTTCCATTAATGGAGTGCATTATGTTTGGCTGCAGTGGCTTTTTAGATTCCGAGGCAGATGTGACATCTTTCTGCTCACCTTCATGTTCTGTTTCAATATGTTTCCCAAAATTCGTAGTATTTCCTGAAAGAAAACGAGAGCATAATAAGAACCACAAAATAACAACAGACCAACATTCATATACAATATTAAAAACAATTCAGAATCAAATGTTGCTTTTACCCTTATGGCATATCCTGCACACTGCTGCAGACATATCTAAAGTTTGCTTTGATAAAGGGCCATCTTTAGTCTTCACAAAGTCAAAATGCTCCCACACCTTCGATTTCATTTTTCCTGGATAGCTGTATAATGTTTCAATACTATCATTCGCATTTGTGTCGTTCATGCTACCCGCCATTTTGTAAAACTCTATTCGCGTTGGTTCACGCACCACATGAACATCCTACAACGCAATACGAATCGACAGCGTGCGAATTTATTGCGTTTAGACTTTAACAAGTTCGTGTGTTGGCGGGGAACTAGCATAGGCGGAAACTGTTTTTGGGCCGAGTAAAGCTCTGATGTTCTTTCGCCCCAGTGTGGATTTTTCGAGTGTGTGCTCATGTTGCGTCTCTCACAAAAAACACTTGCCACTTGAATGGTTTCTTACAACGCTGTATTCCTTTTTGTGATCTTAGACACATGGATTTAATGGTTTTGAAAGGTTTGTGGTAGGGTGCTTACACCGTGTTCACGGAACACACGGGTCAGTTTTTCTGACAGCCCTCTCACATAGGGGATGCAGACTGGGGTTTTTGTACTGACACCACTGTTTGCGTCATTGGACGACTCTTTGACTTTTGGCCTTGGTAATTTAAACACCCATGGTTTATATCCATTGTCTTTCAACACTGCTTTGACATGCTTACACTCCCTGGCCTGATCTTCAGGCGTGGTGACCAAATTGTGGGCGCGATTTAAGAGAGTCCGGACCACTGATCTTTTATGTTCCAAATGGCGGTTGGATTGAAATTCAGGTATTGATCAGTGTGCGCCGATTTTTGATAGACTTCAACTGAAGTGGTGGCATCATCATTAATCTTAACACTGCTGTCATGTGACTGCCACCGCCATGGCGGTCACATGACCAACTAAGGACTGTCATTCGGCCTGAAGAAGCTCTTGCGATAAAAGCGAAAGTCTCGCCAAAATGTGAGTCCCAATGGTTTCTGTTGGTATCTTAAAATTCTTGTATATATCATGAATGAAGAAACCCAAGATGAGAGAAGTGTTCATTCTTTGTTTCTATTGTTGTACAATGTATTGAGTAAAGACGCTACTGCAAAAAATTTCCACCTCCGTGGCAAAAAATTCGACTTCTGTACATGCCAGAAGTTCTGACATAATCTATTGAATTAACATGTCGTCTATGAAAAATTGCAATGTTTTCTTCAATGTATTGCACGATGAGATCACGGAAGAATAAATGATGATTCTGCGTTCCTGATACAATCCAGCTGAGGCAACGGAAAAAGCAGTTGCCATCACCTATGATATGAATAGTTTGTACTGGTGGCTTTGTTACTTCGATCATAGATGTTCTTGGAGCTTGGATGGGAATTTCTACAGCAATATGAAAATTTGATGCTCTGTCATATTGCCAAACAAAATCTACTGGGTTAAAATGAAGAGGCGGAGCATTGTGTACATGAGTGATAATACTTGCAGAGTTATTTTCAGTTTTATGTTCATTTTCATCCTTTTCATTGTCTGTATGTGCCTTTTCTTCGTCACTGACTGTATTACGTTCCCTCTTTGGAGGCAGTGTGTCCTCAATGATTTGAACAATTTTTCGCTTTGGAGGCAATGTGTCCTCAGTGATTTTTATCATTTTCTCGCTTTGGTGGCTGTGGCCAAAGTATTTCTCTATTAGTCATGGCTTCCCATACTAGCCTCTCATAATCTCCTATGATAATGGCCTTTGGATCGTATGATAAGAGATGTAAACCTTCGATACTTTTTACTCTGCTCAACGCCACATAGGCTTGGCCACTTGCAAAAAAATGAGAATTTAGTTCAATAAATGCTTTTTTTTAATGTCTGACCCTGTATCTTGTGGCATGTGATTGCCCAACCTAATGTGAGGGGAAATTGGTGACGTAAAACTTTACTCGTTCCAGCTTTGAATTGCAAATTTTGTATGCCTCTTGCAACAGGCAGCAATTTGCCACTTCTCAGACTTTTTATAATAATGATATCTTTAAAGATACTAATGACTGTAGCGATTGTACCATTGACCCATCCATTCTTGATATCAATGTTTTTAGTAAAATAACTCTACAGCCTTCGCAAATTTGTAGATTGTCCGGATACCTTTCTTTGTGATATAATTTTATTCGTGATTTCTCACATTCAGGAAGTTCTCCTCTATCACCATCTGTGTCCAATGCCTGGAAGGTTGTAAATTGTTTATCCATGGATTCCAAAATTTTCATGTTCCAGATCTCTCTCTCTCTCTGCAATGGTGGATACAACAATGGAAGCATCCTCTAGATCTTCATTTGAAGTTGGTGGTGAACATAATCTAGATGTTAATATTGAGTCAACATCTTCATCATGTTGTCCAACACAGACTTTACTGAAGCTGCTGAAATACTGGGTTGTCTTGTCGCTGAACCTCTTTCAAAATGTGGAATTGGTAGTAGGTGGAAAAAATGATGGAGGAGTAGATATTTGTTCGTATTGCTGGCAATTGGAGAGGATCACCTAGTAGAATGATGTGTTTGCCTCCAAATAGCTTAAACCTTAGGTGACTTGGGGCTGTTTCAAGACAAAGTTTCTCAATTTTAGTAAAAAGTGATAAATCTAGCATTGAAAATTCATCAATGGCGAGTAAATCACAATTCTGCACTGATAGAAATTCAGGTGTACCTTTTTCTAAACAACATTTTTTTGATCAATAGATAGCTTGAAAAAACTGCGGACTGTACTTCCACCTATCAGGTGGCCCGCAGCACCAGTTGTTGCCAATTTAGTCACATTAAGCGAATGCTTCTGACTGGTATATGTTGAGATTGCTCTTAACACAAAAGACTTCCCTGTACCGGCAGCGCCACAAATGCATGCAAGAATGTGTACTGAGTCATCCATGTGTTTTTGCAGAGACAGATATGTTTGAAGTTGTGATGGTGTCAATGACGAAATAAGTGATTCAAGGTTTTCTTCGTTTTGGTCATTATTGAAAAGATCACCCGCATCATCTTGGTCATCATTTGCTTCTGGGAACTGAAATAATTTTTCAATGTCTGGCCTGGACTGTTCAGTTTCTTCAATGAAATTGTTAGCTGCAATCTCAGTGAGCCATTTATTTTTTACCATTTCATCTGCCAGATCCTTTAGTTTTTTGCATGTCCCATCCATGAGCACCAGCATTCCGCATAAAAGTTTATCATTGCATCATTTTCTTTGTCAAATAAACCCCCTGATGACACATTCCTCAAGGTACGTTTTAGATTTGTTTGAGGGTGAGATAATGTTCTTGACGTCTTTTGATTTTAGTGGAAGATTTAACATTAGCTGCTGTTCATAATATTTTTTCTTTTGTTTTTCACCATGAGGGAGGAAAAACACCATCTCACCACTACATCATGTTGCCTTCTTGCAATTTTTCTTCCTTTTTTACATCATGTTGCCTTTGATAGCTGTATTTTTCTTCATTTCAGGGTATAATTTAAGCTATTCTCTGCTGTTAGAAAATGTTCTTTTTTTTGATAGCTTGTGTCATTTTCTTATCACATTTTCAGGGTAGGTATTCACAAGTATTGTACTTCAGTTTAAGCATATGCTGTGAAAGTGCTTTGGCAAACTCTCAGGCAATACACCTGATGTCTTTTGAAGCAACTTTGAATGAAAGGTCTTGAGGAATTGACACAAAGGTGAATAGCAATAAATGTTTTTTTACCTGAATAAGACGTTAATAGCTTTTTAGAAGGACAGTCATTGATTTCATGTTGTTCAGAGGCCCTTTTGTTATTTCCAGAAAATAGTGAGCCATAAGATGGAGGTGAGAAGTCGGTAATTTCCGACACATCTTCATTCATGACAATGTTGTTTGCAGCTTCAATATTTGAGAATTCACGGGCAGAGGTGTCACAATTTTTAAATGACTTTGTCTTCATGTCCTTAACTATTTTCAATCTACAGACATTAACAAACCTCTTTGACAACTTTCATCTCCTTATCTTTAATATAATCAAACATATCTTTTTGTAAATTAAAAAGGCGTTCTCGAATTTCTTTGTTACATAAATCACATTTTTTGTATCTACCTTGATCAGTTGGGCCACCCCCTAAGCCTGGTACATGCACAAACAAGGAAATAGGTAGGTTTATGGGAGTTTCTTCTTCTGTGTCAATTTTCCCATTCATCACAAAATGAAATAGCTGTGAAGGGAAGTTTTCATCATCAAGAAATTTTCTCACATCTTTTAAGTGGATACAAGGAACATTAGAATGAAGAAGGATGGTTTTATCCTTCAATACAATATCCAATGAGTACATACATTTGCTTCCAAAGTACTAATTAATTCATATTTCCTTCCACTTTTTTTTTGTTCAATTCTGGTCTTTTTTGCCAAAGATTTTAATACACTCAATTCTGCATTTATATTTGGATTTTTGAAATTCTTATAAGTGCATATATCAGAGACATCTGAAATCATCTTGATATGTTTTCTTTTTTTTTAAATGTGTGCACGTGCAAGATTTTTTAGATCGACACATCATTTGGCATTGCATAAAATTAAACTTGCCACAAGTAGATTGGGAATATGTAGGAATCCATGCACAGAGAAAACTGTTCAGGTTTTCCAATAGAATATCATACCATCATGTTTCTTCAATAATTGGAAAGCTATAGTGAACACTTATACTCCTATAAAGAGCTCCCCGTGGACTAGTCTAGCTTTGACTGTCACTGTCACTGAGTCTGTGGTGTACTTACCAATCTGTATTACCGATGCGTGCTGCCTCTTCATGGTCAACACTAACAATATCATCATTGTTCTCATCCTCATCACTGCTTGGCTCTGGCTCAAACAAGTAGCCACTAAGGCCTAAGTTTTCATCTGATTGTGATTCATCTTCTTCGCATGAGAAATGCTCCTCCGTGTCCGAGTCAGTTGCCATGATTCAAATACTGCAGAATAGCAGGTGCTTGTTTGCACTCTATGACCTGTCTCGCAGTGACGTGGAGTTGAGTATGAGCTGGTTTAATATTAGGACGCTATTTAATAGTTACTGTGATTATTCAGAGCAATGAGACTGGAAGAGTCAATTGGAATGCACTGGCCAAATCTGAAGTCCTGGTTTAACTTGGTTTATAAGTTATAGGAAATTATGTTGCCGTTCATTCAAGTGGGGAGCTGGGCCATGGTTGGTTCACGACTAAGCGTCATAAATTACCCACAAACTGTTCGGGCGCAAAAAACAACAATGGTGAAAGTTTTATGTCATTTGTGCAAATAAAATCACTATATTTTGTTATACATTTATTTGATTATATGTTTTATATGTGATAAAGGAAGTGCATCTCATTATCTTCTTTGATAATAAATACGCATTCATATCCTTCACCATTACCTCCTTGACAAAATTATAGTATTATTATAGATATAGATTATCTACATAGAAAAACGAGATATGTCCAATAAACATCTTAATATTGTAGCAGCACTTTTAAATGTCACCGAATCAAAACAGTATATATTAATTCGTTATCTATTGATACATAAGAAAATATAAAAGTAACTAAATGTCAACGTGTACAACTCGCACAATATCCAAAATCTTTCGAAGATTCAGTGAAAAAGCAAACTTGGTAACAAAGGAAAACAACCTTACTTCCGCTCTAAACCGAAGTGATTTTGCGCTGCCTTGAGAATTGACCTTAGATCGCGCAATCTGTGTATTCCATCTGATTTCATGAACCTCTTTTTATTGAAATGGGGGAGAATCAATACTTTTTTTGTATTTGTGATAGTTCAATAGGTATTGAGGATGATGTACTAAAATAATAATAATGTCCACTACCCAGTAGCTGCAGCAAATGTTGGAGTGGTAGGGAAGTCTGGCTGTTTGTCCACCTGCTGAGCTCTAAGTCGTATCCATAGCCTGGTATTCCTATCAGCCTTTCTTCCTCGATCCATTTGGCAAGTGCTTCCTCATTAAGGGTGGTAGCCTGCATCAATTTGTTGAGCAAAAAAAATAAACAATAATTGAAAAGACTAGTAACAGACTTAAATGACTCAAAGTTACACTTGAACTTTTAAAGGGTTTTCCCGCTATGTATTTTGAAAGGCACTGCTCCAGCTATTGTTCTTTTACATCGAGCATTGGACTTTTGGAGATCATCTTACAACTAATCACAATTAAAAATTAATGCCCTTCTAGTATTGTGATAGTCAGATGGTTGTTTCAACCATTAATACCTCTCTGTTGAAAACTTTTTTTTTGCAATTAATGTCTGCATTTGTTCTCCCTGGACATAAAAACCTAATGGCCTCATTTCTAATTTGGTTTTCACTAATTTTGGAAAGCCAACAACCAATGACATTAAATCGTCATAGCATTTCTCTCATGATGAAATTCTTTTTAATTCTTTACATTCACTTTTCCATTTTAACAAGAAATTTTTTTAACCCTTTGCCGGTCGGAAAGGCATTTATGCTTAATGCATGCCTTAAAATCGGTCTTAAACATACAATCTTCAAACCCTCGTACCTACCAAACCGCCCTGCAACATGCATCTTACAAGACCCGTGGTGAATCAAAATTGCCTACTCCATTCATTAGTCATCACCTTATTACGCTATAAACCACTTTTTATAGTAAATAATATATTTTTCAAAGAAGACAACTTAGAGATGAAACACCAGTTTTCGGTACTCAACTTTGACCACTAAATCTAATAATTTGTCGTCACAAAAACCCCATCGGCTTTAGTGTCAAAAAAAGATTTGGCGTGCATTTTGCTATCTATTTGTAAACAACTCATTAGTATGCGGTGAACCCTGACCTCACAAAAAATAATTTATTCCTTCATTATATTTCTATGTTTACGCCCATTTCTGAGGTTTAGCCTCTGCCAACAGCGTTTAACAAGCATAGCAGCATTGCAAAACACGCATGCTGGGACAAGGCTACTGTTTCAGCCAATCACAAAGCGACGAAGACTTAAATTGACAGCTAACATGGCGTAAGCATAGACTGCAAATATTTCTCTGTAAAATGTCGATTTTAACAATAATGATGAAATGGAAGCATTTATAATATCCACCACTGTTTGGCGGATACGATGTAGAACATCGCCATCTTTCTTTGGAGCATGTCTAGCCTGTGCATTACGTCACAGCGGGAGATTTGGAACAATGTCAAGACCTATTAACGAAAAATTAGCAAGTTTGTAAGAAGCATCAAGAAAATCCTTAGTTTTGTGAATTAAAATTGGTTCTGATAATAATTTCTTTTGTTCCATAAATCTAGCATGCCTTTCTGCGTTGATTGATAGTTTAAATACATCATTACACCACAGAGTCATGCGATAATACCAAACCGCCTGGGCCTGTCAAATGACATTGTTTTGAATCGAGAATCGAAATCTCGGATGTTTATAATTAAGATTTCTTTCAAAACATATAATAATAATATGAGTTGTAAGTGTGAAAATAAGAATCTAAATCGCATTTCATGTCTCCTGTGTAAGTATAATACTATTTGGACTCTTCAGTATACCTGTGGAACTCGTAGTATCTACGACAATAAAATCTGAAAATCAATGACTTTGTGTGATGTGAAAGTACGTCACACGTCAAAAATGACGACGACCAAAGAGTTAACTGCTGGAGACCATGTAGACTTAGTTTATCAGGGACTTTTATGGTTAATTAACTTTCAGACATTATCAGTCTCTTTGTCCACTCATGTTTATTATCAGGTGCTAGATCTAGATAGATGTACATTTGAAGGCATAGTAATAAGTTCCAAAGACTTGTTTGCACAGTTCTTTGTCCACTCATATTTTCAACATCTGAGTTTTTGTTCTTGCCCATGTAAATGCATATTTCACATTTCTGTCAAAATGTATTGCAATGACTGCATGAAAGGTACACACATTCTGGCTATTCTTTACATGTCTGCATAACCAATTCATACTTTATACATTTATATTCATCTTATAATAATTCATTCTAAACAGGCCTAAATTAATCCTCATTTTGACCGTGCAACGTGTGTAAAATTGTAATAGTTTTTTGATTGGACTGTATATCCATTAATAATGCACTTATTTCCATGAATGACATACAAACTTGAAGCTCTTAAAGATGGATATAACTATTCCATTCAACAATGTTTAAGCTTTACCATCTCTTGGCTCATGCATGCCTATAGGTTTGATATCACTATCATCATTATCATCATCATTATGAACAGCTAAGACCGGTGCCGTCCTCACAGGATTCCCCTACATACCGCACATGTGAAGCTTGCTAAACCTGTAGAAAAAGCAAAAGCAAAATCCTGGCACAATGTAAAAGGATAGACCTGCAGATCCTTTTGATGCTGCGATAATGATAGAAGACAGTCAGGGCACTGCACCTTCTACCCAAGTCGAAGTCATATATCAATTCAGTCCGAAGTTTCAGACTTGTATGCTTCAAAAAGTTTCATCCCAGGATACAGTTGTCAGTAAAGATGGAAAAAACTTAGTCGGGCTACTCTCAGCGTTGAGCAATTTGTTGCTCCTTTAGAATGCATGGTTTCTAACTCAATTCCATTGCTTCATTTACTTGAGTTGGCCAACTTGACGGCGGGACGGCTGTAATGATGTTGCAGTTGGTCCACCATCAGCCGTAGTGGCTCGGCCCACCAAATCTGTGGTCACTCCAGTTAACAGATGCCTCGTCAAATTTGACTTCACCGATCTGCAATAGGCACATTCTTCTTTTCCTCTTTTTGTTTTACTGGAGTTTCTGATATCTTTATGTAGACTACTAGTAGTAGGACTATTCATCTAGATTATATTTAACTACACTACACTACTATTTACTATTTACAACACACTGGCGTTAATTCATCATGGTGCCTTCAACAGAGTGACTGTTTTGGTGCGATGACGTCACAATGGCGAACTGGGTTTCCGCCAGGTGGAGTTCCTGGCGGAAAGCAGATGGAGGAGGTTGAGGGGGGATGCTCCTGCCTTGGTTGAGGTTGAGCTTCGGGCGTGCGTGTGGATCTTGATGGCTTCAAGATCTTTTACGCCGGAAGGGCTGATCTTTCTCCTGCCTATGATACTGGCTGACTCCCTACTGAATAGATGTCCAGTATTCTCTGTGTGGATCTGTATGGCAGACTGGGTACTATGCGGGTCAGGTGTTCCTTCAGTCTCGTTTGCAGATTCCTACCAGTTCCCCCAATGTATGTTTTGGCATGAAGGGCATGGATGTCATACAACACTCCACACATTTTCTTTGGGTCGTCTTTGTCCTTGGGTCTAACTAGCAGGCTCCTAAGCGTGTTGAAAGGCTTATGGAAAGACGGGACACCATGTTTTAAGGATCCTCTGCATAGTTTCAGATGTGCCTTTCACATACGGAATTCTCACAGGGACTTTTAGCCGTATTGTCACTGGTTTCAGACGGTTCTTCTGTTCTCTTTTTGAAGGAACTTGAACGCCCAGGGCTTGTATCCATTTACTTTCAGCACTTGTTTCACATGTTTCACCTCTTTCACACGGTCTTCCTCCTCGGTTACCAGATGTTCGGCTCTCCTTAGGAGTGTGCGGACTACCGAGCGTTGTGTTCAAGATGATGGTTGGAGTCCCCGTTCAAGTACTGATCAGTGTGTGTGGGCTTCCTATAAACACTAGTCTTCAGGGATCCGTCTTGTTTCCTCAATGTGAGAGTGTCTAGGAAGGCAAGTTTCTGATCAATCTCACCTTCTATGGTGAATTGAATACTCTGGCTAAGGGAATTCAAGTAAGTTGAAAACTCCTCAATCTGATTCTGTGGTAGGACCGTGAAGGTGTCATCCACATAACGGAACCACACCGATGGATTCACTGGGGGGTTCTTAAGTGCTCTCTGTTCAAAATCTTCCATCAGGTCTCGGCGACAGGTGAGACGGAGAGCCCATCGGAGCTCCTTGGATTTGTCTGTAAAAACCCCGCTCGACACAAAGTAGGTGGTGTTGAGACAAAACTTCAGGATGGTAATAATTTGCTCAACATCTAACTCGTATCTGTCTGGGCGCCTCATCTTCAATCATTCTTCTCCTGATAACTGAGATGGCTTCTTCTATGGGGATGCTGGTGAACAACGCAGAGTCATCGTATGATACTAGGACTCTAGGAGGTGGAATTTCTAGATCTCTAATTTTCTTTATTAGATGATCCAAATCTTTATAACCTTTTAGCAGAAACGATATCAAAACTAATACAATTGTTTCTCTGTAACAGACACATTGAATGCAATCCTTGCTCCAAGTGAGGATATTTTCCTCTATCATGTCATAAATACATAGCTAAGATTTTTTCAATGAATTGCCGAAGTCACGTTTAACTTTAGAATCCTACCTTACATGGCGATTTCAGCTAGCAGTTTGGAGATTTCCTAAAAATTGTGCCCGTCATAACAACCAAACTGATTGCTAACATTAGAGTAGAAATTTCTTATAGTATGCAGTTGTTGGACGTGGAGAGGTAAAAGTGTTAAGTTTGCAATGAAGGAATATGCATTTTTGGTAAGCTGCCAATGCCAATAATACTAAAGTCTATTATTTTCAAACTAGACCATGGATCAGGTTGTATCTATACCCAATGTATGAAACTGAAATAGAAACTACTATCATCTTTGTCTTTCATGCATAGAACATCAATTTAAGAAATACAAAAACCTTTGTAAAATGATGGGGATTTGTATAGGGGCAGTATTGGTGAGGACATTTAATAGTCAACAATTGAACATTGAACAAAAGAACATTATTTTTTTAACCATAATGTACGGTAATCTGAAATTTGTAGACTGGTAACTTGTATGTACATGCAAAGTTTCATGATTCTATGTCTTGTAGAAGCCACATTATCAGTGTGTCCAACATACAATTATGTATGATTTATGTATGGCTATATTTGTTACCTCTACCATGAGTTTTCTATATAATTAAACCAATATTTTTTAACTACATCCATATGTTTATAAAGCTTGACCACCTGCTGAACAATCTACATAATTTACATTACCCCTTTATTGTTGCTATGTTTTCAAACAAAATGATCTTTGACAGAGATTAGAAATACTGAGGTAAAATGGCAGCCATCTTGAATTATGTCGGCCATCTTGACAAGATTTTAATCACGCATTACACTGTAATTTTCATACTGATACGTTTGACACATGTGCAAAGTTTCTTAATTTTATAAATATTGTTGAAATCAAGTAATAGATGTCTTTACCTCACACAAGTACATCAGCCTGTATTGGTTATCATGGAAACAACTAGTGTTTTTAATATGTTTGCACCAATATATTTTACTACGTACATAATTTTCTAATGCCTGATCACCTGATGCCAAGTGAGATAAGATGTAGCTTATTCTACCCCTCAATTTCCCTTTTGAAAGACCCTATGAGACGGATATTACCACTATTTCTGTAAAAAACGGCGGCCATCTTGAATTATGGCAGCCATCTTGAAAATTTCGAACAAAAACTATATTGAAATTTGGAGACTATTACTGTATAAATATGAGCAAAGTTTCATGATTCTAGATGTTCTATAAGCAAAGTTATCAGTAAGTGTTTTTACAATTCATGTATATATGCCTATATAGGTTACTATGGAAACCGCTGGCTTTCCATATGTTCCCAAGCAAATATTTTACCACATCTATATTTTTCTAATGCCCTACCACCAAATGAACAAATTAGTATCTTAAATGGCATGCTATACCACCCATGGGAGTTTTTAGAGAAAACATTTTGAAACAAAATTAGAAATATTATTGTAAAAATGGCGGCCATCTTGAATTACGGCGGCCATCTTGAAATCCAGTGAACAACAAATGTCTTGAAATTTGACGACTGCTATCTTCTACATATGTGCAAAGTTTAATGATTCTAAGTGCTTTAGATTCTAAGTTATTAATGGAAATGTGTATCCCATACAAGGGTATGTGCACATGGAGGTTACCATGGAAACGGGCGATTTGAGGTATGTTCGCACCGGATATTTCATATACATCCATACTTTCCAAAGGCCTGAGCACCTACTGAACAAAATGAGATAGGATGTAGCTTGCTCTACCGCCGGTTGGGGTCCATCCTCAAAATAGCCATTTGGCCGCTAGTCTAACTTCATCCTATGTATTTTCATATGCTCAACAAATTTTTATATGCCCTTCAGCAGGGTATTGTCAAAAAATCATTTAAATACCCTCCTTAGAACATAAACATTTTAAAGATCTTGTGAAGTACATAAACATCCTTGTTGGCATGCTTAGCCAACAATGACGATATCGTCAGAGATGACTACAGTCGGACGCCTGCATATGCTGGCCCAGATGTCAATGTAATTGTTATAGTTTCCAGTGTACGTGTGCAGAGAGTCCACAAGTAATATTCAGATATTTTATTTATCCACCAAGCATTTAAAAAAACGTTCAC
>CM032659.1:3761083-3813095 GCA_019095985.1 Streblospio benedicti | reverse complement strand
ATTTTTTTTTTTTTTGGTTGATTTTAAAAAATTTTTGGAAAAAAATTTTTTTTAAATTTTTTTTGGGGAAAAAAAAAAGAAAAAATTTTTAAAAGGGGTCTAAAAGGGTTTTTTTTTTTGAATGAAAATACCCAAAAATTTTTCTGAGCATAAACATTCATTGTTTTTAAATATTGGCTTTCTAGTGAAGTGTTTTTTACCCCAAACGGGTTTAAAATTTTCGGTAAAAAAAATATTTTTTTTTGTTTTAATTTCCAAATTCGTATCCAAAGAAAATTTCCCCTTCAACTTTTTAAACCTAATATTGAAAATTGGTTAAAATTTCCCTTTTGAATTTAAAATAAGCTAAAAGCACATTTGAATGCAGTATTTTCTTGAAAATCAAAATGGCATGTTTTGTTTACATTCTCGGGAACACACGTTTTTTAGACTAGCTGGAGAGCACTAATTTTTTTATCCATTTCAAACCAAAGTTGAAATGTAATTGCCGACAAGTATAGGCAATTATTCCATGCCTTAAACAGGATAAAACACTAAATGTAATTTACTGAATCCTAAATAAGCAATGAGAACAAATTAATACGTTTTAACATTAAGATGAATTTCTTGTCATAAGACGAAAACAACTTATGGTCTTCACTGGAATCGTGCGTCAAACACATAAATCAAATGTAGATAGATGCGCGCGCCAATTGCCGGACGTGTGGTAATTATTCGGATGACGATAGAACGTAATACACAACGCTGTGTTAATATTGATTTTGAGCAAAAGCAATCTCGAAACGACAGAAGGTGAAGGACGTTTTCAAATTTGAAGCTGTATGCTATAATTTTGTGAAACCCCACAGATTTAAAAACACACTTGATTGAAAACGAAAGTGTCCGGCAATCGGCGAGTATATCGTAAGTACAAAAGTAAGCAACAGTATGTGATTAAAGCTGTATTTTATAAGTTTTGACGTTTTCATTTGGACTCTTTCTACTGTAACATCTATAGAAGAAGTTTGTTGCTACATGTATATACAATTACTTTTCTTCATATTTCAATGAGAATTTTGGATGTTTATTTGACTTTTATGTGCTTTTTGTCCACATAATTAGCGCGCGCATCTACCTAAATAACGTACAGCACGTTATAAATTTGATATTTAGTTTTTCTGCAGTATTATTTACAAGGAAAACTGCCATAGTAAAAATAAACATGGAGATAACAAAAGTATCATAATGGTCGAAGATTCATGTTGCATACCTATGTATAGGTTGACAAACATAGATTCTGGATAGCTATACATTTTTACTGTGGTAGGCTTCAGGAATGAGTAAACTCCATTTTTCTTGTATACAGAAATATATGTGAACGACCAATATTTTGATTACAGTGTTGTTTAATTTGAACATAAATGAATCCAGCCAGTACTGGGACTTTCTGAGTTGTGGCCCAAGGCTCTTATTTGGAAAATATGGTTTCCAATTAAATAATCTTTTCTCCAAATAAGAGCCCATGGCTCTTATTAGGTAGTATAGGCTCTTATTGGGTAGAAAAGATACTTGTATGTTTAGTATGATTTCATGTATGGTGGTATATTTAGTACATATGTATTTTTTTTATACCAATTGTAGAGTATTCTCCAGAGAGAGTATTACTTTCAACATAAGGGCTGAGACCACCATAAAATTCCTGTTCGAATTAAAAACAATACATTTCAATGAGACATTTAAAGGTTATGCTCAGTGGTCGAACAAGTATGCTTGTAGAGAAGCATTATGATGTGTTCTGTGCATTCTGAAAGTAATCCTCAAGCATCGCATGGCCGTCGTAGTGGCAGTTGACAAAAAAAAAAGAAAACACCATACAGATATTTCATCATATCTCTGTCATCAGTTGTCCTATTAATTTATAATTTAGATGGAAATAATCTGCAGTAATTCCATTCATATGAATGAGCGTATGTAATTATTTTAATTTGATAGTTTATTTTGAGCATCAATCACTCGCAACGTCATATTTTACAGTCCACGATCGGCGGGAATACCCATGAAGGTGTTTGCGCAATAATGCAACAAAAAACCACTAAAAATTGTGTGTGTTGGGATGGTAAGAAGAAGAACTACAATGCATTTTTCCAGTGACAAAAATTGGGAAGTAGCCCACACTGGCCAGAAGGGCCAGTGTTTTGAAAAACTCTTCACTGGCCCTTCTGATACCTTACTGGCCCTGCAGTGGTGAAGGAGCTAAACATCACTAAGGTGGTCTAGGGGCATGCCCCCGCCCCAGAATTTTTTAAATCTAAGGGGTCATCAGAGGCTATTTTTAAAGCATTTTAAAAGGGTTTTAGACAAATAAAAAAAAGGCAGCCACATTAAGTTAAATCATACTTATTTGAATATATTTACAAGTGTAATCAGAAGAAAAAAAAAATCATGTTGGATAAAAAATGACTAAAATTGATTGTATAGAAATTGTATTTTCATAAAAATAGAATATGATCAAAAATAAGACTAAATTTTATGTTCGCCATCAGGGCCAATGTTTATTACTGGCCTTTCCAAGGTTGTACCCAAGCTCGGGCCAGTGCCAATTTTGTCACTGTTTTTCTATAACATACTTTTATTTTTACATACAGTACAGGTCCGTTATCCGACCCCCGACCTTTGATGAGATGTCCGAAAGCTGGCGTCCGGATATCACGGTGGTGACCCATAACTATTCTGATAGACCATGACATGGGCGATAGTACGAGAATCGAACAAGTATCGAACGTTTTTGGCATATTTCTGGACTTATAAGTGACAAGTAACCTTACCTTCCGTTTATAATCAATATCCATTGTACATTTATCAAGATTATTATAATAATCAACACATATTGACCTCTAGAAAGTAGAAACAATATTTTTTAAGTTTCACTATCGGTTTATTTTACAGTAGCATAACGACCAAGTGCTTCTAAAACATCCATTGACCGTGAATTTTTTTTTATTCTGATTGCCATAACGTTCTTAAATTGATTAATATCTTGCTTATTTTTCATCGGATTTTGAAGTTAAATACATGCATTTAACGAGCAAAAGGTCTAGATTACAAATATGATATTTATTTTACAATCAAAACAATCCATTATCCGAAAACAACCGGTAACATATCGGCCCAATTCAAACCTATTTCTTGTTAAAGATCTAGATCTGTGACACGATTTAGTCTTTATCACCCCATAAAGGACCGGTAACGTACCTTAGGTTATCAATAGAAACCGGGTGACAAGGCTAACGCTATTTGCTTCACTTGCCTATTTTGTGATTTTCCCCCCCTATTCGTAATTTTTTTTCGGTGAAATTATTTTATCACGATGTCTGAGTTCTAAAATGGGACCAAGATTTCATGTCCGGATGAATTCGGATTTACCAATAATCGGGATCCGGATATTCGGACCTATACTGTAAATTGAAACAATAGTCAAAACACAGCAATAATTTAAAAAACCTATCTTATATTTGGTGAGTACTCAACAGCAGCTTTTTACTTGTTTTTGCAACGGAAACGTCGAAAGTTGGGGCAGATTTTGAAATGCGTTTAACATGGGTAAATGGGAAAATCATGTCTACAAAATCAAAAAAAAAAAAAACAGACAAAGAAATGTTAACCCTCTTGGCGCCAGCCGTAAATTCACTATACTCCCCCTCAGTGCCAGACACGCATTTTTCGTGACGTGTTATTCACAGTGGGGGGCTTCAGTTGTCATAGTTGAAATATGATCCTTTGTAGCTCTTATGTTTTCATCAGAACATTTTCACATTTACAGTACACATTCAGGAGACGGTCTAGTTTCTTATTTTTACCATTATAGATAAAGATACATACAGCATAAAGTTAAATTTTGACAATTTCGAATGTCGTCCATTTATTTGACAGCTTGCGTGGTTGATTTTAAATGTCGAAGTAGCAGTAGAAATTTTAAGTGCAGCGAGTTTTTATCCAGGATAGACACAAAAACACCATAAACCATCCCTATTTCATAATAATATATTTTTACTTACAATATTACTGACCAAAGAGACGTGTTCAACTTTTTATTTCTTCATTGCCTTGAAGTTTTGACAGGCACCAGTGCCACCACTGATCACCCGACAAAAACATCATCCGTTTTGATAGAAATAGTAGATTTCAACGTCCACACTTCTTGGGTAGTTTGCCAAACGGTTTATTTGTGATCCGATATCCAAGATACAATAAGATGGGGCATGGATGACGAATAATATGATAATTCTTCTTCAAATTCTTCAACTTTGTCACTCTTACCAAAAACCCGGTATTTCCTGAAAATCAGCCTTGTTTAGCATGTCGCTGATATAGAATCGTTAAGAGCGCTCTTGATAAAGGCTAATTGGGGTTTCCTTAGCAGTGTCAACGTGTTTTTTGGCGATTGAGCCTAAGAATACTGCCGCTTTCAAGGCTAAAATAGATATCAGTATATGACGTTGATGAGTCTAGTTTCACATTTGTTTAAGGTCTCGATGAATAGCAGGGTTCACGGATTTCAGCAATGTATGACAAGCCATGGTTTTGCGAACACAAATAAAGATAGAACCACGAGTGTTCCAGAAAACTCAAAATTGCAGCAGATAATGCATGTTTGGTGGGTAATATATGGGCTCACGCTAATATAATTAAAATATTTTACACTATGCTAGAATAGGTCTTTATTTTCATGTGTCATCTTTGAATGAAAACCATTTTCATTTGAAATGTCAATGTAAAGTTGTAGATATCTGGAAAATTTAATCTGGTTTGATCTCACCCAATTTAAAAAATGAGACAGATGAGAAAAAAGGGAGACAAAATGTGGCAATCTTTTGAGAAATTCAGACATAATTACATATATTTAAAAATCTAATTAAGCATGTAAAATGTATATTATGTTTTCATGTTACCATCTCAAATGGGGGGCGGGGTTGAACATAATGCATGCAGTCACTCTGGGCCCACCCTGGGGACATGGTCCCCCTGCCCCCCCCCGGCTGCTACGGCCATGTATATGAATAAAAATTGCCAATTACTATGAAACTCAGCAGCATGGCTCCAAAGCGCAATCTATAGACAAAAATATAGCTAACTATACCATGTTACTCATATGTTGTGATATGTCAATAATTAGTTCAATCATGATACTACGGACATGTGGTAAGCAGGAGTGGGGTGGGGTGTCACTCGGTAATAAGCTATTTTTTTATTTCTGTTCAAAAAGCAACACACTCAGTCACACTTCTTTAGTGGACACCAAGCCGGTGCTTAGTAAAAACATGGTCGAATTTGACAGCCCGGCATCAGATTTTAAAGTGCAGTATCAAAATACTAATCGTAGCAACACTTGGTTTCTGCTTCAAACCAAACACAGCCTAAATCATCATATTCTTATGATAATACACATTTACTCAAAACATATTTTGCTCCATAATAGTCAGCAAACATCACGATAGTAACTGCCAGCCACTCATCTTTGGCTAGAAATGCGATTGGAAATGTGATTCATTTTTGTAAGAAATATTAGTTCTCTGACGTCCACATTTGATCAGCAGTTTACCAATCGCTTTTTTGTTATCCAAATACAAGATATAATTAGAGAGGCCATTTAAAATGACAGTTCCTTGGTCTATTTCATCATGGATTTTATTTTTCACAAATGATTGGTCTGTAGCCCTAAATCCATGCGTTCCACAGCGATTTATTTGTGCCGAAATCCGCCTCCATTGCATCTATTTTTTATTTTTAAGTCTGATAATAAACCAAATAAAAAATCATGCAATGACGTGTGACCATAGTCTAAATTGCCTCAAGGGCCTTTTTTATGGGGACATGGGTAAATGGGTCAAAATCACATGTAGCAAAAATTGAATAAAAACAGATTGCCACACATTTGAATAATGTTGTCAATTCTTGCATTATATTACTGATGCATACCATATTAACGAGTAAACGTTTCTCTTTGATTCCATGTGTAATATTCGTGTTGTTCCTTTATAATCATTGAGTAAAAAATTATTAAAAATGCGATGTGTCAAAATGTTACCGGCTGCGCATTTTTCGTGATTTCCGGATGTGGCCTCCTGTAAAAAGGTCTCTGATTTGTTTACATTTGCAACTAACTTCCAATCAGAGCAGCCCTTTCATATGGGCATGGATTTAAAGCCAATCGGACCGGCAAACTTTTGGCAGATGATCCACCGAAATTCATTGAGTATAAGTACGAGTCCCATGTATTTTAAGTTTTAATTCAGTTCGAAATTAACTTAAAATTTTACTTTTTGGGGTGGATCATCGACCTTATATTAGATAAACCGTTTTCTTTCATAATCTACACAGTTTAAGATGTTTAAGACCATCAATACATGGTTGCAAATTGGATTGAAAAATGCTGTTTAAACCCCCTAGTTGTTCGTGGTGCACAAGATAGTTGTTAGACTGTGGTGCACAAGATGTTAGATTTTATGATTTTCTGTAATCTTTTGTATAGACTGCACATCTGAAAATTGGCGATCAGAACTTATTTTATATTGGCCAGGTTGACACAAATTTTTCCTGTCATTTTGGCGATTCAGTGGGGTTTCACTTGCCCAATATTATGTAATTGTTGCTTTTTTCTTTGGCCACCTAATCCCGAGTATTCATCGCCATGGTCAAAAATCTCCATTTTATTATGATATCTGTCTAAATCAAAAGCAAATATTTCCCGGCGCCGTTATTTTAATCATGTTGCGTAATAATAAGTATGAGCAATGGAGCTGATTCTCAGGCAGAACACAAAAACAGCACGCTTCAATACAGCACCTGTACTATCAATAACTGGTGTTGAGCCAGCAGCTCACAGCTGCTGTTAAAGGCAATGTGTGCGTTTATAATATGGTGCATTGTTTAGTCAGATCATTACATGTAAACTACGGTATTTGTTGTGAATTTAATTAGTTGATATATCCACTAATAATTGCTTGGTTTTTAAAAAGGTCAATAAATAGGATTGGTAAGCTTTTGAAATAAAAGTGAGGTTTGAGTTATCCAACCAGATATTAAAACCCAAACTAAAACACTAAGTATATAAGACAATGATTTAAAACACTTTTATTGATGTACTAAATCTATGTACCATGTATTACACGAATGGGACAAATAACTTTTATATTCAGCAAATAAATAATGCATCCAAATATACATTGTACTAGCTATGCATGAATTGAGGTTACTAGGTTCATATCACATTATGGTATAATATTATCAAACTCCCCAGCTGAGAGTGTTCGATATCGTCTAGCCCCTTTTACAATACTTTTAATTTTGAAAATAACAAAATTTGGTACATATGTTTATTGGATTCTACCTTATCTTAGAAATGTAACATTTTTTTAATTTGAATTTCATGCCCCAATGTTTAATTTTAGAATCATGGTTGCGAAATTTCCTGAAGTGCCCATGCTGTTTAAAGCCCTTTATTGTCCTAATTGAGCAGAAGATGCAATCTTTTTGAATAGTCTGACCTGAGAAGACACAGTTCCTATTAATATGAAAAAGAAAAAGTAATCAATAGAAAGTTATAGATTATTCAATGATTTTTCTGTTTCACAGATAAATAAAAATCTAAAATTAACTAGTCGTGTTTTTAATTGCAAAAGAATTATTTGGCTGCTATCGAGAATTTGGCCTTTTTGCCATATCATTTATTTGTTTCAAAAGCATAAAAATGCAAATGTGTCGAACTTTCTCAATTTGAGCACTAAATTTTAGACTTGCCAAATAGAGTCATGAATCACAATATTATATGAATCTAAAAATATTTAGCTGTATTTATAAATAGAGTAGGTTTCTACCAAAATATAAATAAAAAATTCAAGTCTGTGATGAATTCTTTGGATAAATATCAAAGTGGTTTACTATTCCAATTTTAAACTTGTCTGATATTTCATCTAGGAGCCACAGCATACCTTTACTTTTGAGAAATATTTTCAAAATTTTCCGAAACGATAAATGCCCAAAATTTTTTAAACGCCACTTGAGATGTTGGCAATGAGCCTAGGGCATTTAATATTCAAAAATACTCTGGCCACCAACAATACGCTAGAAGATTTTAAGTGGCCAGGCCTCTTATGACCATTGTCCACTTAAAAAATTCAACACCCATCAAGTTTGGTATTTATTTTTTCTATGCCATGTCTACCTAATTGATACGCTTTTTAGTTTGAGAACTTGTTTCTTTAACTAAACCCTCCTAAAAATATATTAATGTAATATCTATAATCTACAGAAGTATGCGTTTCCAACCATATCAATTATGAAATATTTGTGGGACATTTCATCAACAAACTTTTGAAGATAATAATGGTTAATTTGGAGCATCTTTTTAATCGGGAATTTGAGAGCTAAATCTTAGAGCTATATGTTAAGAACCTGCCAGTGAATTTTTGCCACATATATCAGTCCATATATCACCTAAAAATTTTAATGTTATGACTATAAACTATAGAAGTATGCGTTTCCAACCATACCAATCACAAAAATTAGAAGGACTTTTATGACTAAACTTTGGAACTCAAAATGAATATCGTATCCGCCATGAATTTGACAATGGCAATACAAATTTTTAGTAACAGGGAAGATAGATATTGGATGATATTTCAGCTATAAGTCGTTCAATCATAATATACTTACCATGGAAATAATCTATGGAGATATGCGATTCTATCCATATATACAAGTCTAATTAATTGCTCAATCCAATTAGTTTATTTTGATCATCATTTAAGTACATAGCCACATTTGACAGTTGGGACTCAGTCGCATTATCGTGACGATCTTTGCAGAATATTGCAGCAAAAAGTATTTAGTAATTTGTGTTGAAATAGTGAAAACAAGAAACAACAGGCAATTTTGTATAAATGACTTTATTTTTATATGAATTGATGCTATAGCAAACACAACACATTAGATTAAAAAGTGATCTCTGAATTGGGTGAATGCGCACAGAAACCGTGCAAGCTGGAAAATGTCCAGGTTTTTGTACATGCCGAGAAGGAAAATACAAGGAATCACAACAGCCCAAAATTTGATGCTAAATTGGCCATATCTCTCATTATTATCCATCGGATTTTAAAAATCTTTTTTAAATTGTTTCTGTTATCATTTCCCATCACATAGTATTTTTAAAACATTTACATTTATTTACATTTTACTGTAACTGTTCCCCCCCAGGACGAGTCGCACCTGCTGAAAAAAAAATACAAATACAGGTAGTTCACAATTCTCCCCCAAAATTGAGTGCAAATCACCCCTCACATTATTGCCATATGACCCCCTCATTATATTGTCCCCCTCTCCCAGGACGAGTCTCACCATCTGAAGTCGGGCCGGACGGCGCGTACTCGCGCCTGCCTCTCCTCCGCGCCGCGCGCCGGGTGCTGCTGCTGTCGGGAACCCCCGCCCTGTCCCGCCCCAGCGAACTCTTCCAACAGATCAACGCCATCGACCCCAAGACCTTCCCCAAGTTCCACGACTTCGGTGTGAGATACTGCGACGGCAAGCAGGTTAGTTCAGTGGGGACACCTGTTATGGGGATAGCTTCCGGAGAAGGGAAAAGTATCCATTTAATGTTATTCCCGTGCATTAAAGCATTACGCTAATACAGTACTGATTACGAATTATAGACAGGGAATTTAGCCAAATATTTTGAATTTGAAACGAATGAGCGAATTGAAGCGAACAAATTAATAAAAGCCGAATGGTAAATTCTCATTTTACTCACCTTACTAGACATTGGTGATAATACGAGAAATTCACGAATTACACGAATGAAAAGGATATCTGAACGTACTGCGTAATTTGTGATAATAATGGAGTCAGAATGTTGTCATGACCTTTTACACAAATCCTGAGAAAAAGAAAAAATCCAAATTTTGAGAATGACTTTGGTAGTCGTAGTCGATTCTGTAAATTCGCTAATTTATTCGTGTTCTTCGCAAAATTCATTTCAGGCCTCGAGGTGGCATCACACAACTGTTTTGTGCATTTTTTTGGTTGTGTGTCATTTAAAATTATTGTTTAAAGTTTATTTGATGGACGATAAAATATATAGCATTTCACAACACGGAGGGTAAAGAATTATCCCATTTTATACTGCCATGGGGTGGTTCAGCAATATAAGCAAAATATTTGAAATAAAACAAATTTGATCTAGAATTTTGCGAATTGTTTGAATCCGTCAATATTATTTGGGAATATTCATTGAAACGAATGATACAAAGGGAATTTAGTGAGTTTTGAGAAGTGGAACTGAATAAGGCGAATTTCCAAGGTAGACTACGTATTTTTCCAAATTTGTCACTGGATCCATGGTGTGGGAGCAGAATTTACCGTAGAAAAATGTAAACACCAAATACAGGCGAATAGAATTTTGGGAAGAAGAATTTACGGAATATTCCCTGTCTAATTCGTAATCAGTACTGTATAACCGAAAAACACAATGTTTTGAGGCTTTTTGATAGTTAGATTTGTTTTGACATAAAGCGCATGCTGGTAAATTCAAAAACCAGGACACACCCACTTTTGAACCCCTCATTATATCACTGTCGAGGACACGCCCGTAAATGCTGTTCACCGATTGGCTTAGACAAATAATTGTACCAGTCAGTTGATTACGTAACGATCGCTTGTCCTTAAAGGTGCTATGTTCAAATAATAGATAAAAGCAAATTAGCATCACCCGAAGGTTCGGTTGTGAAAGTTACCTTCGAAGGTATAGGTTGACGAACGAAGCTTTCGAAGCTTCGCCCCACCTCTACTAAAAATCAGCCAGGCATTATTCCTCCATATTGCCTGGCTGACATCTGAGAATAGAAACATCAGCCATGTTGGAACTCTTGATTAAAAAAAAAAATAATAAGCTATATCAATGGGTCACAGCATCATGGGAGGGAGTTAGCGGTGTCGCTAATGATGAATCAACGTTGTGAAAAATCACCACTAGTAAACATTTTGACACATCTTCCGACTTCCAACTAATATTTGACAAACTTATAGTTGTTGGATTTATTATTTCTTGGTGTCAAATCAATCGCATATTGGTATTTTATCATTCACAAATGTTTTTATAGTTGATAATTTCGAAACTACGCTAAATTTAAGGGTTTTAACTGAATACCTTCGACATTTTGAGCTGAGGAATTCCCGCGATCGCATGGTCCGCCCAGCCTTTTGCACATGTTTTTTCAAATGGATTTCTGGAGTTCAAGAGGTTGATTGAGGCTAAATTGATGATTACGTTATGAAAGTGAATCGGTTCAGGTTCAAAAGAGTCTTTTCGCCACCTGTTTACGACCACTCTAACATATCAAACTAACAAGATCAAAATTGAGTACAGCCGAATTTATAGTAAATCTTTCTCGATTTACTTGCAGTTTTCAGATATTATGGTTTAATGTGTAAGCTTTTGATATACTAACATTAAATTATTATCAAACAACATCTTATGCTCAGGAAATCCAGTTGAAAAAGTGGAGATTTATGCGCAGTCTCTATGTGGACATTTCTCGTAGTACGAGTCATAGTAAATAATGACAGCAGGCAGTGCTGATGCCGCGGACTCACAAAATAAGAGATGCATTTTAAAAAGTATTGCTGTTCTTTAAATATTCCATCAATTTCTATCAAATCAAAGCAAATGGCCAAAAACTGTATGTTGTTTCTTATTCTTAACACCTGGAACCAAAATATTAAATAGTTATTGTTGTAATAAGCTGCCAACATTGACGTGAGTATACCCGCCGAATTCCGCTGTCAAATTTAGCAATGCACAATATAAATGCTCAAATATAACTATTTACCTTAAACAATACTTAGACCTATGCGTAGAATCGCATATTACTACAGATTATTTCCATCAAAATTTTAAATTAATTCGACAAATAATAAGTGAGATAACATCCAATATTGGTGTTTTTATTTTGGTCTAGATAGATCTAGACTATCATTTCCGTGTGCAGCCATAGTGAAATATGCGAGTCAGGAAATAAAACAGCCCATACATTCTCCTTCATATCTCCAACCATATATCAGCTAAAAATATTTCATTATTATATATAGAATCTATAGATGTATGCGTTTCCAACCATACCAATTTTAAAAATTTAGGAGGAAATTTTAATCACCAACTTTGAAAGCAAAAATGAGGATAGAGATAAGGAATTTTGACAGCTGCAAACCAATGATCAGAGTATAATGTGTTATTCACTTGTATGAGAGCAATAGTAATAATAATATTTCTATAACAAACAACAAGAAACACTTTTATTTATTAACATCTTTATTTTTTACAAAATGAAATATACTATACAATGTGCATTAACACTATTTCTTTGACAACCTCAAATGTTTGAACCCCGCAATTGGCTTGATTAATTGCTCACCTTGCCCTGAAAATTGATCAATAATTTATCAATAGCCTATATAATTGACTAGAAATGTTCACAAAATTCACTAATTTTAATGTATATAATTGCTGATAGCTCGGCTAATACTTAACCGATTTTGAAAATCTTTCTTTTTAAATTTGTCCTGTTGAATACCTCTAAAAGAAAATTTCAACTAAAATATTAAAAAAAAATATTTAAAACAGTGGAACAGTCCAACAAAACTTAACAAAATACCAAGATGAGATGGTACATTTGTAGTACAGCATATTTTTACCCCAATAGTACGACGGTTGACGTTTTGATTTTTCAATTTTATTTTTATTTTTTATTTCCTCCTATGACAGTTGAGCTTCCTGGGTGTCCGTAAACCATAACATAAAAAAATACAGGCCTAACCGAATTTGAAAATCTTTTTTTTTTAATTTTTCCTGTTGAATACCTCTAAAACTTCAGTTCAAGTAAAAACTTTAAAAAAATATTTCTGAAACAGTGGGACAGTCTAATATAAGGGAGTGTATTTTATGGATACTACTGTTAGATTCATAATGTCCCCACTGCAGGCCATGTTTGCATTGTGAATTATCATAGCAGGTGTCCTGAGTGTCCAACAGAAAAATCCGTCTGCAAGATTTATTTGTAAATATAATGTTATAGTGTTTTTTTACTATTGATCCTCCGAATTGGAAATGAAGGTTGGTTTCATTTTATTGTTAACATTTCATAGCATATGTAGAACATTGTTTGTTTAAGTATGTTTTAGTATTTAATTGAATATTTGAAATATTTATTGATGGAACATCTAGACTAAGATTCATCTTACTGATTTGTTATGTGCTAAAGATATTTGTTATATATATGTGTATTATTACATTACAGTTTTACGGTGTTAATATAGAATAAATGCTGGACCCAAATATAGCTCAGTGTTTATAAAGTCAAGAAAACAACTACTATGATTTACAAACACTGCCATACATATTACTACTATCATATATAATAGTAGTAATGTGTATGAGATAGAGTTTGTAAATCATTCTTGCATACATACCACACACACCTTCCCATGATGCTGGGGCCCATGGCAGTATCTACAATACTACAGAGATTTGAATGACCCTGTTTATTTTTATTGAACAAGATTAAGGATAATGTAATCCCCATACACCACTAGTATGTAGATTTGAACTGGATTAGGGACCAATATTGAGCTCAGCCATGGATGCAGCCAACTGTGAAGTATTTAGACCAGTATTGGTGAACTAATCTTTAGAAATGATGTGTAATCAAAAATGCTGCTATATCTTTGAAATGTGGAAAACCTAGTGTCAGATATTAGTTTCATTGATTGATTGTTAAATCCTGGATAATGCTGATGATGTGTGCAAAACCAGCTGCAGGTAATAGTAGACTTATGATTTATCAAATAAAAACTGTGTGATGCTGTTACAGGCGGAGATTTTTGAATCATGCTAAATAGTTTGCCTAGTTTTTAGAAGGCCTGCAATCAAAGATGAGCCTTTTCATTTGATTTTCTGGATTGTAAAGATAATACATTGGATTTAATTGACAATCGATTTGATTGAGATCTCATTCAAGAACATGATTAGTGAAAAGCATCATACATGTAAATATAATTTTCTTAAATGTTAATTTTCTACCTCTTCCTTCGTACAGCTGTATTTATCCAATTTTTTTTAAAAAAGTCAAAAGTAGTCTAGATTTGATAAGAACCAGGACTCCAGGAGGTTGAAACAATGTTGAATAATAAAATTACAACTTGCTTGACTTTTTTTTAAATTTTGGATGAATGCAGCTGTACGAAGGAAGAGGAAGAAAATTAACATGAGGTACGAAGCTGTTTACCGTATTACAAGTATAGTATATAAAATATTTTAAATGAATGCATATTAACATAGTTGGAGTTTAATATGAAATAGATCTGCTTTATCTCCTGCTTTAGAACCCGTGGGGCTGGGATTTCAACGGATCCTCCAATCTTGCCGAGCTGCAGGAAATAAAACAGCCCATACATTCACCTTCATATCTCCAACCATATATCAGCTAAAAATATTTCATTATTATATATAGAATCTATAGATGTATGCATTTCCAACCATACCAATTTTAAAAATTTAGGAGGAAATTTTAATCACCAACTTTGAAAGCAAAAATGAGGATAGAGATAAGGAATTTTGACAGCTGCAAACCAATGATCAGAGTATAATGTGTTATTCACTTGTATGAGAGGAATAGTAATAATAATATTTCTATAACAAACAACAAGAAACACTTTTATTTATTAACATCTTTATTTTTTACAAAATGAAATATACTATACAATGTGCATTAACACTATTTCTTTGACAACCTCAAATGTTTGAACCCCGCAATTGGCTTGATTAATTGCTCACCTTGCCCTGAAAATTGATCAATAATTTATCAATAGCCTATATAATTGACTAGAAATGTTCACAAAATTCACTAATTTTAATGTATATAATTGCTGATAGCTCGGCTAATACTTAACCGATTTTGAAAATCTTTCTTTTTAAATTTGTCCTGTTGAATACCTCTAAAAGAAAATTTCAACTAAAATATTAAAAAAAATATTTAAAACAGTGGAACAGTCCAACAAAACTTAACAAAATACCAAGATGAGATGGTACATTTGTAGTACAGCATATTTTTACCCCAATAGTACGACGGTTGACGTTTTGATTTTTCAATTTTATTTTTATTTTTTATTTCCTCTTATGACAGTTGAGCTTCCTGGGTGTCCGTAAACCATAACATAAAAAAATACAGGCCTAACCGAATTTGAAAATCTTTTTTTTTTAATTTTTCCTGTTGAATACCTCTAAAACTTCAGTTCAAGTAAAAACTTTAAAAAAAATATTTCTGAAACAGTGGGACAGTCTAATATAAGGGAGTGTATTTTATGGATACTACTGTTAGATTCATAATGTCCCCACTGCAGGCCATGTTTGCATTGTGAATTATCATAGCAGGTGTCCTGAGTGTCCAACAGAAAAATCCGTCTGCAAGATTTATTTGTAAATATAATGTTAGTGTTTTTTTACTATTGATCCTCCGAATTGGAAATGAAGGTTGGTTTCATTTTATTGTTAACATTTCATAGCATATGTAGAACATTGTTTGTTTAAGTATGTTTTAGTATTTAATTGAATATTTGAAATATTTATTGATGGAACATCTAGACTAAGATTCATCTTACTGATTTGTTATGTGCTAAAGATATTTGTTATATATATGTGTATTATTACATTACAGTTTTACGGTGTTAATATAGAATAAATGCTGGACCCAAATATAGCTCAGTGTTTATAAAGCCGCAACAACTACTATGATTTACAAACACTGCCATACATATTACTACTATCATATATAATAGTAGTAATGTGTATGAGATAGAGTTTGTAAATCATTCTTGCATACATACCACACACACCTTCCCATGATGCTGGGGCCCATGGCAGTATCTACAATACTACAGAGATTTGAATGACCCTGTTTATTTTTATTGAACAAGATTAAGGATAATGTAATCCCCATACACCACTAGTATGTAGATTTGAACTGGATTAGGGACCAATATTGAGCTCAGCCATGGATGCAGCCAACTGTGAAGTATTTAGACCAGTATTGGTGAACTAATCTTTAGAAATGATGTGTAATCAAAAATGCTGCTATATCTTTGAAATGTGGAAAACCTAGTGTCAGATATTAGTTTCATTGATTGATTGTTAAATCCTGGATAATGCTGATGATGTGTGCAAAACCAGCTGCAGGTAATAGTAGACTTATGATTTATCAAATAAAAACTGTGTGATGCTGTTACAGGCGGAGATTTTTGAATCATGCTAAATAGTTTGCCTAGTTTTTAGAAGGCCTGCAATCAAAGATGAGCCTTTTCATTTGATTTTCTGGATTGTAAAGATAATACATTGGATTTAATTGACAATCGATTTGATTGAGATCTCATTCAAGAACATGATTAGTGAAAAGCATCATACATGTAAATATAATTTTCTTAAATGTTAATTTTCTACCTCTTCCTTCGTACAGCTGTATTTATCCAAATTTTTTTAAAAAAGTCAAAAGTAGTCTAGATTTGATAAGAACCAGGACTCCAGGAGGTTGAAACAATGTTGAATAATAAAATTACAACTTGCTTGACTTTTTTTTTAAATTTTGGATGAATGCAGCTGTACGAAGGAAGAGGAAGAAAATTAACATGAGGTACGAAGCTGTTTACCGTATAACAAGTATAGTATATAAAATATCTTAAATGAATGCATATTAACATAGTTGGAGTTTAATATGAAATGGATCTGCTTTATCTACTGGTATTGATATGCTTTAGAACCCGTGGGGCTGGGATTTCAACGGATCCTCCAATCTCGCCGAGCTGCAGATTGTGCTAGAGGAGCGCATTATGATCCGGCGGATGAAGAAAGACGTTCTTCGTCAGTTGCCCAGCAAGGTGATTCTGGCTTTGTGTTGAACCTACACGTTGTTTTGATACTAGATACACAGGTGAAGGGAGTGAACGCTAATGAGTGGTTAACACCATGCGCTATGGTAGCAAGTCTTGTACGCTCCCATCATACATTCATCATACATTAACATTTCCCTTAGCCAATTTAATTTAAGGGTCAAGTTTTTTTTTATCAATTTTTGTATTTAGATACAATGACATCTATCTACATTTAATAGTGCATCTATTTGAGATGTCCCATATACATTTTTATGTTGGGCCTTAAGGGAGCCATGGCCGTGCCGTAGGTGTTTGTGATTGAGCATAAAGCAAAAAGTAACCAGAACTTTAGGACTTGATTTAGTAATTTTGTTAGAAACATACCAACTTTATAGTGCTTAGTCAGATGTAAAGAAGGTAGTAGTAATTTGAGCTGTGCTGAGTGACCTGGGATCAGTTGTATAATGTGATGATTGTTTCTCTGCCAGGTGCGGCAGATGGTGATTTTGGATCCAGGATCTGTGAAAAACAACAAGAGCATGAAAGTGCAGCACAAGATGGTGGACAAGCTCAAGGTAGATTCTTTATCCGTTCGAGATTTATTCTCTTTCTTTTGTTGTTATTTACCTTTCTTAGTCTCTTGATTCCGCTGTCTTTCTTTTATGATTCTTCATTTACCAGTTCAATGGTTCATTACACTTTTGAAGTTCTTTGTTTGAATCTTTTATTTCGCTTAATTCAAGGCCATCGTTGGTCTTTTTGTATAGGAGTGGTTAAATTTCTTCATCCCTAGCATTTGATAAAGTTTTCCATATTTCAACCCCTGCTGGTAAATTTTATTACATTGTTTCAACCTCTTTTTCCTTATCAAATGTAAAGAGTAGCTATATTTCCTCTTTGAGATTTTTGATTGTTACGGTATGGTTGGGCAACCCAGTTCTGTGGCAATATAATGTATAATGAACAACAAAGCGGTGTGTCCCTGGTTTTGCTGGGTGTGGTTGGGTGGTTCCACTACCAATGCGCTAGATACTTTAGTACTCCAGTTTGTCTCTGGAGCTTGCCTTTCCATTCTGAGATTGATTGGAATACTAGACAAGAGGTTCAATGTTGATTATGTAATAAACATCTATGCTGTCAGTGCATATATATGTTGTATTTTGAGTGAGGAAAATATGCTATTTGTAAACAATGGAAATGTGGTCAAAATGGATGGAAAAATACAGAGGAAACGTCCGGAGATACGTTCTACGTTCCCTGATAAAACTATAATGGCTCTTACGAAAACTCGATATGACGGCCGAATACGTGTAAATGTAAATATACAGGAGTTTGAATGTTTACAAAAAAGTAGGTATGCATGTACAAGTGACAAGAGAATTATTGAATTTAATTTTAAGGTTATTCACAATTTATTAGCTTGTAATAACAATTTAGTAAAATGGAAAAACTATAATAGTGAATTATGTAATATATGTGGGAAGGAAGAAAATATAAATCATGTTTTTTTTCATGTAAATGTGCTAAGGAAATATGGTCAGCCTTTGAAGGTAGCACTGGTTTTGCAGTAACAAACAAAGATATTATTTTAGGTAGCTCAGTTTGGCTGCTTTTCGGTGTGTTATGATAATATTGGTTTATATGGTTGATGTGTGACGTAATTCTATGGCTGATCGGACTGCGCTGCACCACGTAGTTTACATTTGCTCTCTACTCCGTTTGGCTGCTGTGAAAGCTATCAAATTCTATGGCTAGACTCAGGGCATGGTTGAGGTTCCTTGGATGATTGAACTGGACGTGCTTCCTCATTTCCAGGGAAGTGAGACCCATTACGAACTGGTCCAAAACAAACGTATCATGTATGACCGAACTATGATGAGGATACACCTTGAGCACTAATCGTCTCAAGTCATGAGCATATTTCATAATATCCTCGCCATGGTGGAGAGTGCGGGAGCGGAACTGAATCTTGTACGCTGAGGCTCTCTCTAGGGTGTTGAATCTCCGATCCAATTCTTGGACCAACCTGTCATAATTGTACAGAACATCAGTGGAGAGCTCTCCCAGGAGCTTGATTGCCTCACCATCAAAGCTCATGATGAGCTGCTGTGCCTTCTCAGCGTTGGACCAGCCATTGAAGTCAGCGCAGACTTCAAAATATTTATGATAATCAGCCCAATCTGTCTTGGCTGAGTCCAAGGCGCGGGGTCATTGTTGCTTTCCCCTCGGTCTCTTGTGTAGGCAATCATGGGGTTGACTGGGTCGGCCAGTCCGAGGGATGGGGTTGACGCCTGTCTCCATGGCCTTCGCCCTCTGGGTACCTTGGGTAAGCGGCCTGTCCAAAAGACTGTGTTAGCTGATACCGCTGTTCCAAAACTTGCTCTGGGTATAGGAGGTCGGTCCCAAAGGCTGCGGTTGATTGTAATATTTTTGCTCCATATGACGCATGGGAGTGTAGGACTCCCCCGGATAAGGATATCCACGTCCACTCCAGTTTCTCCCATTCATGATGGGAGAGAATGCCCGAACGACTTCCTCCTCTTCTGCATATACACCTCCAGACAGAGGTAGGGTAGCATGAGCCACTGGTGTTGCGCTGGATGGCCTTCTACCATGAACTTGCAGTCTTCTATCCAAGGGTCAGGGTGGGTACCGACGCCACACCCGGCTCTGGGGATGGCGCTCGCATTAGGACTACAGGGTCATCCCTCAAGTAAGGTCGTCTCCACTCATCAGCACCATCTCCCATAGGGGTTGCCATTTTCACTTTCCTTTGTAAAGAAATCAAATATGGGATTAATTTCACATCCCATATTTATGCATCGCTTTTTATGCATTAATTATGCATTAATTATGCGTAAAAAAATATAACGATGACGGAATACTAGTTAGAAGAATAATTAGATAGCCCAAGCGAATTTTCTATGCTCACTTCAACGACGCGTACTATAGTTAGATTCTGGTCATTCTGTCACTGTTCAAGAAAACACCAGAGCGCATCAGGGTTCATCGTTAAGTAGGAAATTCATCTCATCTGGTCATCTATCATATGTTTACGAATATCCTGGTCACGGCACCAAAATGTCACAGCCCACAGGTGGGCGTGGGAGTTAGTTGTACTTCTTTAGGTTCTTTATTCGTTAAGGTACTTGTATTTCCCTCCCAGATGACAGAAAACAGAACGACCAGAAACGTAATAATAATGTTTTATTATTCATTCAATATAAACGTAAAATAGACTGGAGTAAAAATATATACAAGCACTAACATGTGCCTTCCTTCAATAAATAATAATATTCCAATAAATAATAATAATATAGAGCATAGTAACCATATAAACAAGCAATAATGTAATGCTCTTTATCAAGATGCTCTTTATCAAGTAACAAACGCATTTATCATTTACTCAGCACTTTTAAATACATCACACATCATAACGTCGACATGCAGACCAATGCAGCTTCTGTTCTCTATATAAAATTACACGTTATGTACACATCACGACATAAACACAGGTTACACTACCCGTAATATACTTCCAATATTCATCACAGACGACCAGTTTCCAGATAACACACAATATCGACTCTGCATGCCTCGACACCTCATTCATGACCCAGTGCAGGTACTTTCCCCTCCCCTGTACAATGCCACGATCACGGACACTGCACAGAGCCCAGGCTATTACCCTCGCGAGTCACCACTAGGACGGTCACGCCTGGTGTGCTCCTCTGAGAAACGAACGTGTACTTCATAGATTCATCACACATTTCACACTTGTCGTCAATAATAAGCACGCAGCCAAGTGAGCACACAATAATTCACAGCATTGACGGAGCTGATCCGGACTAGTAAATAATGGAGCAGCGAGTTGAGTGCCTTTGTTATATTTTACATGCACTTTAAATACATAATGATTTCCAGCATTGACGGAGCTGATCCGGGCAGAAGACAATAATTAATGGAGCAGCAAACTGAGTGCCATTGTAATAATTTACATGGACTTTTAACCGCATAGTAGTTCACAGCATTGACGGAGCTGATCCGGGCAGAAGACAAATAAATAATGGAGCAGCAAACTGAGTGCCATTGTAATAATTTACATGGACTTTAAATTATATAATGTGTAACTTCAGAGCATCTCTGATAAGTTGTAAATATTAAAAAGCACATTCACTCTCAAGTCTCTCTTTGGAGATGTCTGCTTCAATTACCGTAGCACCGGGAAGCCCGGGTCTACTTGGCAGCTTTATATAGCTGGCATTAGTGCTAATGCAACCACAGTAATTATTTTGATACAACCATCTTACGACTCAGCCTTCTTTCAGGCAAATGATTGTATATACACCGTTGGTGTCCAGCCATCTTGCTCCCGAGAGGAGTGAAAGAGAAGGCAAAAAATACGATGTAGATCGCCCGGTTGGGCGTCTAATTAAATATTATATGCGGATAAGGACATGGGACATCCTTGGCAAAAGGAGGCAAGCTCCGTACCTTCGTAACTTCGAAGTTCTCAGTAGATTTTCCTGTCCGAGTCTTCCACTAAACGTCTTCAACGGTGATCGGAGGTCTTCTGCCTTATATACCCTGTTGACGCTGTTACTAGGCAACCAGCCAGTAGTAAACACGGAATGAGCTATACCACAATGCACTGCGCACAATATGGCGTCATGCTCGCTGAGTGATATAGAAACAATTGATAATTATTCAAAATACAACGTTACTCGGAGGCATCAAGCTCCCAAAACATAGGATAACGACAATAAGGTATATTTTACACTAAATAGCAACCATTTCACTTCTGGTCAGTATAAAACCGGCAAATAATGCACCAATAACGTGGGCGATAATGCAAGCGTCGGAATGACAACTGCTCACTGCCGTGGGTCATTCCATATATATAATAATGATATATATAAATATCAAGTAAAAAGTATCTGTGAATTCTTATGATCATTCTGTTTTACTATGAATCATTGATTATGTGTGTGAATATTATTGATGAAGATGTTAAAAAAAGAGAGAAAAATTTATATATTATAAAATATAAATATTTATCTAAGGTAGATATTATTTTACAGAGCCCTATTCTGTGTGGAACCACCATAATCCATGGCTTTTAAGAAAAAAAATTGGTGATTTTAGAGTTTGGGCTTTATCACGAACTCTATGTACAGTGAATTTACAATGCCAATAGATATCAACATTAACAGGATGAAAATTTCATTTAAAGCAGCCTGATAATAAACCCTTATGAGATTGTTACTGTCGGCATTTAAAATCAAATGACAATTTAAAAATAAATATAATTCATATAATTTATTTCAAAATACATTTCCACACACTTAATAAGTCTATACTAACATTATCTTTTACCTTTACATGAAGAACAAGTGTATGGCTTGTTCTTAACCCATTACCCCTCACGTTTTATTGCATGACAGCCCTTGTATCCTCACAAATATTTGCAGCGTAGCGCGTATAAAATCTTTCCATTTGTCGGAGCTGCATTGCCAACTTTAAACTACCATAATTTCCTTAAAAATGCTCGTATTTCAACAATCTTTTCACTAAAACATGGTTCTTACAGCTCCCGGATTTCGGGAATACACCTTAAATTTGTAAATAGCTTCCCGGATACGGGAATAAGCCGGGAAATTGATAAAACTCGTCAAAATCCGGGTAAAATCACCTTAATTCTAATAAAATCCAATATTTCTGACAATAAACAACAAAGTGAAACCTGGGTTTTCCCCACATCGCCGATCAGCCAATGGATGATCACCTTTTAGAATGTCAGATCTACTATCTTGGCGCTGATTGGCTGGTTACAACATGGCCTGATTTCTTTGCAGCTGGTTCACTTGCATAATTAGGGCATACACGCACCCCATTACAGTGTTGCGTATTGTATTGCACTGCGCCTTTTTGTCAACTGTGAACCAGTTCCTAAACTTCCTCATGGTGGAAACTTTGAATTTTATGGATGCCTGAAAACTGATCATTGTGCAATTATCAAGGTAATGCACACCCATCGAATATGATGAATCATACATTTGTTCCTAAACATTACATTGAGTGTCAAAATGTAAATATTTTGTAACGTTCAACATAGTTGTACATTAGATTAAGCAGTTTTCAGAATTGTCAGTATTTAAGATTTTTTAGTCTTTTGTTGAGACTTTGCTGAATCGTTTTCTTTATACTGGAAAGTGATTGTCTAATGTTTGCAATGTATAGTAGATTAAGGTGATATTCTCTGGTTTGTTCAGTATTAGAGTGTGATGTATTGTTCGCAGATTTACCAGTATTACAGCACAATTTTTTGTTTCATTTTTGAGACTAGAGTGTAGTCATTGGGTTGAACTGGCTAAAAGTCAGTATGATTTAAGCTTTGTTAAACAAAGTGAACTTTTTGTTGACATAAATCATTCCTTTTTAAATGATCAGTCACCATGTATGTTATAATGATGTGATTGAATAAAATTTCAGTTGAATTCCAGTGTTTTATTTCATGATTAATTAAAATTTACATCAATAGATAGATATCGCCAACCATGGAAATGACCTTGAATTTTTATCTGAAAACCTTGTAAGAACCAGGAATTTGGGGTCCCAATCCTGCATTGATTGGCTGTCCTTGCGCTATGAATAAGAATTGTCCGTGAGCGAATCCAAACTGTATCTGCGGGAAACACAAGCAGCAAATATTATCTTCCTATTGACTTAAGAAGCACTGAGTATGGACCTTTGGACACTAAAAAAATCAGACTGCTCGTCTGCTTGAGAGAAAATTGACTGGGCCACTAATATTTGAATGAGAGCGCCCAAAGGTCATGTAAATATTTTCAACATAAAATCATTTAATTACACTTAAATATGACACTGTAAGCCTAGTACACACATTGTAAAAGTGCCAAAACGTGGCCGCCAAAAACATCAGTAGCAGCCCTAAGGCTGCTAATATATGATCTGAAAAACATAAGGCTGGATTAGTTTACTGCGTTGAAGTTAGTAGAGCAGGCTGATGATTCAGTTTTGTGTGCACTTTAAGTACACACCAGGGCAGATTACAGGTCACTACTACTCACTACAGATTATTAATATAATACAAGTTTAAATAAAGTCAAAAGGGTACGAAATATTTATTAAATACAAATTTTCGCTCCATCAGAGCTTCCTCAGGTATAAATAAACAATTCTTTATTTATTTTATTAATATATTCAGATAATTGCCTTATAGATGGCCAACCCTTAGATTTTGACCTACAGACTGTTGACAATCGACATAATTATTGCTTAAAAAATTACTTGTACGTGTACAAGCCATTATATTTAGAAATTAATTCTTAGCTTTTTTTCATGCAGTCTGGTCTTGTTTTTGTTTGTTTTGTCTTTTAATTTTTTATAACAATATTGTAAAAACTAATGGGCTTATGCATAGTGTTCCCCATAAATGTAATTTATACCTTTTGAATCAACATTTTATCATGACTCTAAGTCAAACCAGTATCTTATAATGAGATCTACTTGTGTCACTAGAAATATAATAATGGCTATTTTGATTGGTATCCTATCTAGTAATCAATGGTTCTTACAGCTCCCGGATTTCGAATACACCTTTTATTTTTAAATAGCTTCCCGGATACGGAATAAGCCGGAAATTGATAAAACTAAATCAAAATCCGGGTAAAATCACCTTAATTCTAATAAAATCCAATATTTCTGACAATAAACAACAAAGTGAAACCTGGGTTTTCCCCACATGGCATGATCAGCCAATGGATGATCACCTTTTAGAATGTCAGATCTACTATCTTGGCGCTGATTGGCTGGTTACAACATGGCCTGATTTCTTTGCAGCTGGTTCACTTGCATAATTAGGGCATACACGCACCCCATTACAGTGTTGCGTATTGTATTGCACTGCGCCTTTTGTCAACTGTGAACCAGTTCCTAAACTTCCTCATGGTGGAAACTTTGAATTTTATGGATGCCTGAAAACTGATCATTGTGCAATTATCAAGGTAATGCACACCCATCGAATATGTATGGTGTCATACATTTGTATTTTTTAACATTTACAGATCACATTGAGTGTCAAAATGTAAATATTTTGTAACGTTCAACATAGTTGTTCTGTATTAGATTAAAAATTGTCAGTATTTAAGATTTTTAGTCTTTTGTTCTGAGACTTTTTCATATGAATCCCTTTTTTTGGGAATTTTACTGGAAAGTGATTGTCTAATGTTTGCAATGTATAGTAGATTAAGGTGATATTCTCTGGTTTGTTCAGTATTAGAGTGTGATGTATTGTTTCCAGATTTACCAGTATTACAGCACAATTTTTTGTTTCATTTTTGAGACTAGAGTGTAGTCATTGGGTTGAACTGGCTAAAAGTCAGTATGATTTAAGCTTTGTTAAACAAAGTGAACTTTTGTTGACATAAATCATTCCTTTTTAAATGATCAGTCACCATGTATGTTATAATGATGTGATTGAATAAAATTTCAGTTGAATTCCAGTGTTTTTATTTCATGATTAATTAAAATTTACATCAATAGATAGATATCGCCAACCATGGAAATGACCTTGAATTTTTATCTGAAAACCTTGTAAGAACCAGAATTTGTTTCTAAAGCACTGAATATGGACCTGGGGACACTAAAAAAAAACTCAGACTGCCATCTGTTGAGAGAAAATTGGTCTTGGCCACTGATATTTGAATGAGAGCTGCCAAAGGTCATGTAAATATTTTCAACATAAAATGGATTTTTATTACACTTAAATATGACACTGTAAGCCTAGTACTCACACGGTAAAAGTGCCAAACAGTCATAAATTGGCACACAAATCTGAAAACATAAGGGCGGATTAGTTTACTGCGTTGAACGTAGAGCAGGCCTATTTATTTATTTATTTATTTATTTTAATTGTTTATTTATACCTGAGGAAGCACTGAATATGGACCTTTGTATTTAATAAATTTTAATTTTGACTTTATTTAAACTTGTATTATATTTTTTATGGAAAGCAGCACCTCATTTTGTAAAAATTATTTTAATGTTACTTTCAACATAATAAATAAGCAATTAATATGTATTTTAGAATTGTTTATTTATACCTACCTGAGGAAAATGATGGAGCAAAATTTGTATTTAATAATATTTCCCTTTTGACTTTATTTAAACTTTTATTATATTTTATTATGGTTTTCGAGCAGCACCTTCAGAACATTTTGTAATACTACAGATTATTAACATGTAAACCAATATGTAAACATTAACACATAAACATCACCATATAGATATTAAAAAGCAATTACTTTTGCTATTCTTAGCAATTTCTACGAAAAATGTTTGAAAATGATCCATCTTCATTGACAATTGAGTATCCCCTCTCTGAAAAATATAGCGCTTGTCGGGAGCTAAACTCCCTATTGCATATGTTGCATACTGTTGAGCTCCCATTGGTTGGCTGCCCTTGCGCAATGAACATAAATTGCCCGTGCACGAATCCAAACTGTATCTGCGGGAAACACAAGCAGCAAATATTATCTTCCTATTGACTTAAGAAGCACTGAATATGGACCTTTGGACACTAAAAAAATCAGACTGCTCGTCTGCTTGAGAGAAAATTGACTGGGCCACTAATATTTGAATGAGAGCGCCCAAAGGTCATGTAAATATTTTCAACATAAAATCATTTAATTACACTTAAATATGACACTAATCCTGGCAGACCTGATAGTAGCACTTGTGAACAGTGCAAAAGAGCTCAAAATATGTCAAATAATGGTGATGTAGGGCCGCAGAACGAGGCCAAAGTCAGATTTAATGATGTAAGGCACAGTAGTGATGTGTTGAATTTAGATTGTGATGAGATGTCTGTAGTGGTGTTTAGATTCTGTGTCGACAGTTGCAGATTGATAATCTTGAGAATATGTCGAGAGTGTCACATAATCTGAAACCTAGAAAGATTGTTAAGAGTGAGCATAGCCGTGGTAAATTTGGGTTTAATGCAAATAAATTTAAAGCCCCAGTACATAGTATTAATGATTTGGCTGAGATGTATCCCAAATGTTTTAAGGGTATTGGGAACCTGCCTGGGGAGTATCATGTTGAGTTGAGGGCTGACGCACAGAGCCACGTGGGCAGCGCCTCAAGATACCCAGTACATCTGAAAGCAGAGATTTGCAAGAAGTTAGATGAGATGGAAGACCTAGGAGTCATCATGAAGTGCGACGATGCGTCGGCGAGTGACTGGGTGAACCAGTTAGCGTTTAGCCGAAGGCTAATGGGGACCTCAGGATATGTTTGGACCCAAGACACCTTAACAAGGCCATCAAGAGGACCCACTACAGGGCGATGACCTTGGATGAGATCACGCACAGGCTATGCAGAGCAACCGTATTTAGCAAGTTGGATGCCAAACATGGATTCTGGGCCATCAAGTTGGATAAAGAGAGCTCTGAGCTCTGTACGTTCCAGTCTCCCCGTGGGGAAATACAAGTTCATACGATTACCATTTGGGCTATGCGTCAGCCAAGACATTTTCCAGAAACATATGGATGATATCCTGAGGAGGATTGATTTAGGCGAGACGAAGCCGGAGTAATGGAATTGCCGAGTACTTTGTGGTGTTTGGCAGAGACAAGAAGTCTCACGACAGAGCCATCCACATGCTGATGCAGAGTGCTGAGTACAATGGTCTAGTCTTTAGACAAGAGAAATGTGCAATCAAGCAGTCAGAAGTGAGTTTCTTTTGCCTGATATGGAACGAGACTGGGGTGAAGCCTGACCCTAAGAAGTGTGACGAAATCCAGAACAGACCATCGCCATTTGAATGAACGTGTACAACTGAATTACAAAAACTTTTTCAGGAAAAACCAACTTGGTAACAAAAAGAAAACAACCTTATTTGAAGTCTGCGGCCTTCAAAATGGCTGAATCTGTGTATTCCATCTAATTTCATGAACCTCTTATTGAAATTGGGGGAGAATCCAATACTTTTTTGTATTTGTGATAGTTCAATAGTTATTGAGGATGATGTACTAAAATAATAATATAGATCTTTGAGAAAACTCTTAGAACACAGATTTCATGTAAGGAGCCACAGATGGTGGCGAGCCAAGAACCTTGTGCAGCACCCAGCAGATGCAGCAAATGTTGAAGTGGTAGGGAAGTCTGGCTGTTTGGCCATCTGCTGAGCTCTAAGTCGTATCCGTAGCCTGCTTACTGGTATGACTCAAAAAGCCTGCATAGAATTGTTGACAATCAGATTTTTTCATGTGGGATAAAAATCCAACAGTGGGATTTTCCCAGGTAACAAAGGATATTTCAAAAAATACCATAGCTAACTAATTATCTACCTCTCACATTTCATATTCCTTTTTAGAAGTAAGATATTGCACGGCCTTGTAAAAACACCATAACATTCTTTAACAAAACTTCTATAAAGAACCAAATACAAGAAAATTAGAAACCTTGAAAATCTCAAAAATACTGAAAATCAGCACCCAGCAGATGAATCAAACTTAAGATTCTTGGAATTCAGCGGGACATTCAGGTCATCCCAATCAATAAATCACATTGAAACCAGTTCTCAGGCAAGACAATAACACATAATGTTTCCAGGCCATTCGTTGAGCTCTAAGTCGTATCCGTAGCCTGCTTACTGGTATTCCTCTCAGCCTTTCTTTCTTCCTTGATCCATTTGGCAAGTGCTTCCTCATTAAGGGTGGTAGCCTGCATCAATTTGTTGAGCAAAAAAAAATAAACAATAATTGGAAAGACTAGTTCCATTTTTTAACACACTTAAATGACTCAAAGTTACACTTGAACTTTTTAAAGCTTTTCCCATTATGTATTTTGAAAGGCACTGCTCCAGATATTGTTCTTTTACATTAAGCATTGGACTTTTTGGAGATCATCTTACGACTTATCACAATTGAAAATTAATACCCTTTTAGTATTGTAATAGTCGGATGGTTATTACAACCATTAATACCTCTAATTGCAAAAAAAGTTTTCAACAATCTCTGTATTTGTTCTCCCTGGACATATAAACCTAATGGGCTCATTTCTAATTTGGTTTTCACTAATTTTGGAAAACCAACAACCAATGACATTAGATCTTCAAAGTGGTTCCCTTGTGATGAAAATTATTTTCAATTCTTTACATTCCCTTTTCCATTTTAACAAGAAATTTTTTCAATAAATTTGATGGATACCAATAGAAACCAATACCTTGTCATTTTGGGGAGACTTTCGTTGTTTTCGCAACAACTTCTTTGGGCCGCATGAAAATCTCAGAGTCACATGACAACCATGGTGGCGGCAGTCATGTGACAGCAGAGTCTAGTATACGGGGGCAAGTCGTAGCCGGTATCGCGGTTCAGCTCGGGTCGGCGCGTGCGCATTTCGATTCTTTGAATCATGAATAAAGGAACCCAGGATGATCTAAATATAGATTCAGTTATCATCCGACAACACGGACACGATGTCCTAAAAAATCTCAGAAAAGCAGAAAAGATTGACTGCAAGTCTGCTTCCATGCAATCTATAACCTCCCTGATTTTCTTGAGGACTTCGCAAATGCACCAGTACTGTTTGCTCTTCCCTCTGCTGCAGCCCTTACATGGGTGGGGCAGCATGTTGATCCACCTGCACTGTTCCTCGTAGATGGCTTTCGCCGCCTCATTATATATCATCTCATCGTCATATTTTTTAGATAATATAAATCAATAAGTTCATATGTCAATACAGCAATTACATTAAAAAATTTGTGCCTAACAAATAAAATTAATTAGATCATACATTTTGTTTATCACAATATAATTGAGTTTTTCTTCTTGAATTCGAACTCCGAACAACCAGTCTGTAATGGGGGTTGTTGGCGCACACATTTTGGCATATTCTGGGTTGAGGTGAGGCCTCATAAATTGCCTCCTGATTTGAATTTTATGTTTATGTGCTGTAGTGAGCACGGAGTAAAACAGAGTAACTCTGGCCCTTTTGAAAAAAGGAGAACCAATTGCCAGAACAACTTTGTGGCATTTTATGGTGCTATCGTCACTCAATCGTATTTTAAAGTCTGTGAACAAATTCAGATTTTTTATGTTCCCAGAGAGCCTTGGGAATAAGTCATGGTCGCGATCTTTTATTTTGTTACATGTAGTATCTTCACGATGTCTTTTCTTATGAAATGATCATGGCTGTTCCATCTTTGAATTTTCTGGCTTGAGCTAACTACTTGAATATCCTATAACATAAAAAAGGCAAATGTCTTTAAAACTTTATATATATTATATAAATAAATTTTTCTACGGTATAATATGACATGTTGGCAGTGCTTTTAGAAAGTATAAAAAACATTGACCACATGATAAACTTTTGACTGGTGACCTTAACATGACAGTGTCCACAGATTTTTTAGCTTTTCATTTAAGTGTGGGTGTGGGCATGTGGGGAGCTATGTTTGGAGGCGTGCCTTGCGTGTTGATCTCTGCTGCTCGTTTAGTTTCACTTATTTGTCCTCAGAACAGTTTTGTCGCCTTCATTAATCCTTGCATATTCAATGTATGCTGACCTGCATCCAGTCAGGCTGAACTTGTGCAGAGGGCTTCCAACCTTTTTAGATGGCCGTCTCCTACCATTGTAATGTGTTGAGATTTCTTGGCCCTCCGCTCCATGAGCGAGTTTCCTAACACATTGCTAGCATGTCCATCACAGGCCCTGCCCAAAAATCTGTCTCCCGTACTCTCCACAATCCGTCCAAAGCACGCCAATCTTTTTCGGAACTGCTCGCACTGTTGAAATTTGCACTTGAGCAAGGAGCGCATAACATCCACGCGTATTGCCAACCACCTGTCCAAGTCCTCTTTTGTACAAACCGTTTAGAGTAAAAGTAAACATCCTCAGCCTTTTCCATTTCTATTATCCTGTTCGGCACGAGGTTGTCTTTAAAATGGCATGCCAGCTTCATCCTCTGGTAATGATGCTCCAAAGTTGGTAGGTTCACACCATTGTACTCCATATTGCAGGGATAAAAGTTTGATAGTGGGTGGCTCTCATTCTTGTACTTTATCACTACTTCCCTTTATGGGATCAAAAACATCCATGACTTTTTAAAAATAGAAACTTGAAATGTGTATAGATAAGGCTACTAGCGAAAATGATATCACTGGTATACCTCAGGGTCTTTTATTCTAACTTTATTTAAGGCATTCATGTCATAATGTAGTATTGTAGTAATTTTACGTGGCGAAAGGACGTCAGGAAATTTGGGTTATGGTGACTAGTTTCAGAGTAAGTGAGGATATCCGGGTGTTGTTATTAACCCTATTGACGCCAGCCGCAAAATCAGTGTTTTACCTGCCACTGCCGTACGGCTTTTAACGTGACGTGTTATTCACCGTCGGAGTTTTCAATGTCCACACTTGAAATATGATCCTTAGCAGCACATGTGATATTCACCACATCTTTTCCAAATTTACACTACACATTCAGAAAATGGTCTAGTTTCTTATTTTTACCAAAATAAATAAAGATACCTACAACAACAAGTCCGATTTGTACAATTTCGAGTCACCTTCCAATTCATTCCGCCATAATACATGTTTTTGTTATGTCCATGATAAGGAGGTTTTAACTTTTTTATAGTGACATCAAATAAATCTAATATGTATAGTTTTGCCAGACAATACAAAAAACCCTAAAGAATATTTTTTAAGTGGCACATGTTACACGCAAATGGGTTTTAAGTTTCATCAGTGCACAACACTTGACAGAAAAAATCCTCACATGTCAACCATTTATGAGCCCTATCAGTTTAGCTTTTAACGTTGCGCGTAAATACAGCATCCGCGGAAAAAAACGCGTGGTGATAAAGGCTACTGCTATTGGCCCCGTAATCAGCATAACAATTACTGTCTAATTCTGGGTGAAGGTCACCGGGAAATACTGATTAATATGCAAAAATAATGACGTCATGTTAACATTGACATTTCATTTGATCTTGGTAACATGAAGAGGAGGGCTTAACCTATTTATAGGTACCAAACATGTCCTTCCGGAAATGGGAAAAGCCTTAGCATTTTGGCTGGCAAATGTGCAAGTTTTTGTGTTCTTTCTGACTGGAATTGTGCCGATAAAAGTAATTTGAAACACAGTAAGAAAATGCAGATGTTTTTTATTGTAACCCAATGATTTTACAAGTAGAAGTTAAGTGCAAAACTGTTTTATCTCGATTGTTTATGGTCCCATGTCGGAATTCCGTGATTTTAACCCTTTTACTGTCAAATGAAATTGGAATCTCTGTAATGCTAACTGAGGCGCATATATGCATTCAAAGATATGTGTTTTAAATAGGCATGAACAATCATTTTCATTTAATACAATTAATGACATGTTCTATTGGAAAATATATGATTTAAACAATTTTCGGGTTTTGACGGAAAATTATACGTAAATCGCCTCTTACGGACAAATGCCCCTGGACCTGCAACTTATATCCTAAACTCAACTTGTGATAGGCATCTAGGAAACCAAAAACCACTGTAAAATAATTTAACAGTTGGAGCGCATAGACCCTAGTTGGCTCCCGGAGCATACCTGTAAGTTGTGTTTTCATGGCATCGCTGCACGGCATTACATCTATTGGTTTTTCCCCGTTATTATTAAGTAATGTCTTATCAGCTCCATGCTGAAGAAGCCTTTTTGCAACTTTAACTGCGTTTAATCTTACGCATAGATGCAGCGGTGTATCACCGCTGCTGTCTCTAATGTTGACATTTACATTCTTTTCTAGAATCCAGTCCGCCATAACATAATCCAGACGATGGCCAATGCAGTGGTGAAGTGCGGACTTTCCCTCGTTATCCTGGGCATTTGGGTCGATTTCGCCCGTTTCGAGAATTTCCGACCATAGTTCCAAATCCTCATCCTTTGCCGCCAAAATGAGGGGTGTGGCTCCAGTCTCATCATGAACATCTACTCTGTTGTTTTTCTTAATAACCCTATGTACACTAATATTTATAAATAATATTTATCATAATAAAACACCATAATACACAAAACTAAGGGATAAATAAACTAGTTAAAACATATAAATTACTACACACAAGACTCTTTTCACCATCTTAAAACAGTCTACATTGCATACAATTTCAAAGTTCATTCTCTTCAAATTGTTTTCGTCTCTATCCAGTTCCTTCACTATATCTCCCAACTTCAAACTATATTTCGATATTTTCAGTAAACAATAATCTCTTGCTCTTTTAAGATCTTCTCTCTCAAACTTCGAAAGTGTAGGGAAATAAGCACCAAAAATGCAATAACATTTTAGCCATAACTGGTAAAAAATACATATATCTTAAAATGTAAAAATAACCGTTTGCTAACATAGTAACAAAACATCATGCTATAAATAATTACGTTAGACTAGAAATAGACATTTAGATGATAAAAAACAAAATATAGATCAATACACCATACGTCTATAACGTTCCGACATACCTGTATGTACACGACGCACGTGGATTTTGCAACCACGTGGGTAACAGAACCACGTGCGCGGCTGTCATTGCTGTGTGGGATAGGTAATGCTAATTTACAAAAGTATAACAGTATAAATTTCGTACCCTGCTTTATGGACAAAAAAAAAGGAATATAAATATTAAACATGCCAATCGGTTCTACTTTCCATATATACTGGTGTTCATAATTTTCCTACGATTCTACTCTACGTCTTATTTTGGAAAACTCCTCTTACCTTCTCTCATTTGTTTCTGAATACATTAACAACCCTGTACTGTCAAAATAATATTTGAAATATATGATCAAACGTTGAGCAAAGGTAGGTCTACATATATATTATTGTAAAATAGGTTCAGGAAGTAACACTTATATTAATTCAATTGCAAACGTTAAAGAATTAAGTATGAATTTTGAAACATGATTCATTCTTGATTTTAATGATACAACAGTCATAATTATTGCTGGGCTGTTATTAGCTAGCTGTAATGCAATGGTTGGATTTATTAGATTTAAGACCACGTGTAACATATGATATGCATGTAACTACTCATCATTATGATTAGTGGTATTTAACTTATATACTTATCTACAGTATTAGTATAGAGTTGACAGCATATGCAGCTCCGTACCCTTCAGAAGTACTAGTTTATAAGCAAAAAGGCTAAATAAGATCGAAAGTGAAAGTGTGCCGTAAAGGTACTGTCTAGTGTAACTACCATTGCAGTTTGAGCAGTGAACGGTATCATTCTTATTGAATTTTAACCCGGCTTAGTGCCGGGCGATATATGCACCTCAGATTTACGCCCTTTATTGCCGAGGTGCATATATGCGCCTCAGTTTTCAGAAAAAACAGTTTAAAGTTTGTCTGCCATATTCGTGTTTATAAACACTTTTGGTTCTAGTCTCAAATTCGGTGTCAACAACAACAACTTTATCTTTGACATTTCCATGCATTTAGAAGTAAATAAGCAGCATAGTGTTATCTTTTAATTATATTAGTGTGAACAATTTTACCCACCAAACACGCGACATATCTGCTGCAATTTTGAGCCGCGAAATACTCTTATTTGTTTACGCCAAAACCATTGCTGTCGTATATGGTTGAATCCTCGTGAAAACCTGCTATTTCATCGAGACCTTAAACAAATGTGAAACTAGACTCATCAAGGTCACAGATATATATTTTGAGCCTTAATCAAAATGAATAGCGGCATTCTTAGGTTCAAGCGCCACAAAACACGCATGACACTGCTAATTAGCCTTTATCAAAGCTCCCTACGATTCTATATCAGCGACGCGCTATGCAGGCTGATTTTCGAGAGGAAATACGGCCTTTTGGTAAGAGTGACAAAGTTGAACATTTTGAAGAAGAATTATCATATTATTAAATCATCCATGCCCCATCTTATTGTATCTTGGATACGAATCACAAACCGCTTGGCAAAACTACCCAAGTATGGACGCGTTGAAATCTAGTATTTCTATCAAAACGGATGATTTTTTTGTCGGGTGGTCGAGTGGTAGCACTGGTGCCTGTCAAAAACTTTACCTGCCTTGAAGAAATAAAAAGTTGAACACGTTTTTGGTCCATAATATTGTAAGTAAAAAATATATTATTATGAAATAGGGATGGTTTATGGTGTTTTTGTGTCTATCCTGGATAAAAACTCCGCTGCACTTAAAATTTCTACTGCTACTACGATTATTTAAAATCAACCACGCAAGCTGTCAAATGAATGGACGACACTGAAATTGTCAAAATTTAACTTTATGCTGTATGTATCTTTATTTATAATGGTAAAAATAAGAAACTAGACCGCCTCCTGAATGTACTGTTAATGTGAAAATGTTCTGATGAAAAACGAAGAGCTACAAAGGATCATATTTCAACTATGACAACTGAAGCCCCCACTGTGAATAACACGCCACGCAAAATGCGTGTCTGGCACTGAGGGGGAGTATAGTGAATTTACGGCTGGCGCCAAGAGGAATGAGTATCATGTACATGTTGAATATAATTATGATGAATATGATAAAACATTTTAAATTTACAATTTTTTTTACTGGTTTTTCACATGTGAACAATCGCGGAATTGTGAAAGCACCTTTCGCTTTTTAAACCATATGAAACGCACATGTGGCAATGTAGTTTGGAGGGTGTGCCATACCCATACGTTGTTACATGTCCAATGCCAACGCGTGATAATTCATGATAGTTATACTGTTGACTCACGTGCTGCCTACGCCAACAGCAGCAGAAGAGACAGCCTAAAACGTTGCTACCTGTTTTTCATTTGTTTTCCGGGGTTTTAGAGCTAGGTATTTTTTTTTTTTGTTCATGGGCAGTGTTTGATATTTGAAAAAAAAATGGAGTGGCGCTTGTATTCAATTTGAAACATACAGCCATATACAGTGTTTTACATCTTATGAACATAAATCTTGAAAGATATGCATTTTGCAGAATGCCGTTATGGTTACTAGACTAGTACTACCAACTTACCTATTTCCACCCATTGGCATTGGCTGAGAGGTCTCAAGCTCAAATAACAGACCAATAACCAGTAGACATTATAAAACCATCCAGTAGTCATTAACATATGCTTTAAAAAAAGTTAAAAAAAACATTGAACTTTCTTCCCATAAGACATCTGAATGTGTGATTTCACATAATCTTGAAGTGACAATCTTTTTATCATTTCTTATCAACTAGTACTTTAAATAGCAATCTCCCCCATGGAGACTACTGTGGTGGATGCTGCAGCATTCCGGGACGGGCCTGCACCACATGTAGAACTCTGCCACTGGCCCTTCGGCAGCAACCTCCTCCAGAACGCCAATGGCCTTCAGGTCCTGGTGGCCTGTTGCCCCTGCTTCAACGCAATTTTTTTCCCCGTTCCTTTGCTTTTTTTATTAATGCTTATGTATTCAAATTTGCATTTACATGAATGTATTAACAATCTCTTTTACATGAAAGGCAACAGTTATTATACTCGCCCCACCACCGACGCATTCTGACAATCAGTGGTACCTTTCGGCGGTTATATCACTAGAATGCATATTTTTCACTTCTCATTTGAGACACAAATCTATAGAAATGAAAAGCAGGTAAATGCGTCTGACAGTCACAACCAGCATACATGTAAGTTCTATGTTCTAGTTTTCTTGAGCCACTTATGCTCTGTTTCCCGAAGGAGATAACAATTTCTTTTTCATTTAAATCATTAATCTTTGATTTTAAAGTGCATAAGTAACCTTCATTTTTCAAACACAAAATTGTGGCGACAACACATGATTTAGCCAATGATTGTTTTTAAATCCTGTTTCGCTGCTTGTGTGTTTAATTTAAATTCTGGTTTTAAGTCTGACACGTTAATAAAGTGCTTTTGAATCTTTTAAATTGTGATGGAAAGTGTCTGAAAGACTAAGTGAGCTGTCTATTCATGTCAGTAACAGTAGTAAAAAGAATGCAATTTTATGTTAAAGGATGATTTCTTGTTATAGTTGTAATAATTTGAATATTGATTCAATGATACAATTTAGCTGATTTAATTAATTCAGACTATATATAGTTCTTAAGAAGTATTGTTTAGAAGTAATATTCATTGCATTGAAATTGACAAGGCACCTATACTGTGTGTGAAATATATTTATTTAAATTTTAATTTTATAGTTTGTTATTTTATTTTTAAATCTGAACAACTGCAAAGAAACAAGAACCAAAATGAATTTGTATATAATCATGGATATTTTAACAAAAATCTTATTTTGTCACTGTAATATACCACCAATGTATTTACATCATAGTATAATAATTCATTTGTATTTTGCTATGAATTGATTGATTCAAATCACCAGATTGTCCTGCCGCTCGCAGATACGTGGCAATGACTTCTGTATACTGCCTTTTAGGTCCTGCCACTTCTTTGTCTACTGCTCCCTTACTACGTAGGCTTCCTAGATCGCCATATCCTTGGGTATTCTCACCCAAGCTTCATCTCTTTAGCTACAATTGCAAATTTAATCATTCTGAATACATTAACAACCCTGTACTGTCAAAATAATATTTGAAATATATGATCAAACGTTGAGCAGAGGTAGGTCTACATATAGATTATTGTAAAATAGGTTCAGGAAGTAACACTTATATTAATTCAAATGCAAACGTTAAAAAATTAACTAAGAATTTTGAAACATGATTCATTCTTGATTTTAATGATACAACAGTCATAATTATTGCTGGGCTGTTATTAGCTAGCTGTAATGCAATGGTTGGATTTATTAAATTTAAGACCGTGTGTAACATATGATATGCATGAACTGCTCATCATTATGATTAGTGGTATTTAACTTATATACTTATCTACAGTATTAGTATAGAGTTGACAGCATATGCAGCTCCGTACCCTTCAGAAGTACTAGTTTATAAGCAAAAGGCTAAATAAGATCGAAAGTGAAAGTGTGCCGTAAAGGTACTGTCTAGTGTAACTACCATTGCAGTTTGAGCAGTGAACGGTATCATTCTTATTGGATTTTTTAATCTGCTCAAATTTGTTTGTACCTTCTTCCTCATTTTCAGCATTTGCTGCCTTTAAGCGATTTGCCTCTATGATTCCCCTATTCCGTATCAAAGCAAATGCTTTTCTTTTTTTGCATTCATCATACTCTGAAATTTTTTTGACCTCATCCTCCTGTGCATGAATGAGTAAGAGATGCCTCGTCAAATTTGACTTCACTGATCTACAATAGGGGCACATTCTTCTTTTCCTCTTTTGCTTTACTGGAGTTTTTGCGTTTAGAAAGAACAATATTCAAAATAATTAACAACATTTTAAACTTTAAAAAAATCTTGTTAATTAATAAAAAATGAGTGTCATGTACATGTTGAATATAATTATGATAAATATGATAAAACTTACAATATTACAATATTACTTACTGGTTTTTCTTGTGATCGACCGTGAATTGTGAAGGCACCTTTCGTTTTAAACCTATGATCGCACATGTGGCAATGTAGTTTGGAGGGTGTGCCATACCTATACGTTGTTACATGTCCAATGCCATGCGTGACGCCCCGCGCCCGTGTACTGTTGACTCACGTTTGCGAGACGCTCAACAGCAGCAGAAGAGATTGCTACAAGTTGCTCCTGTTTTTCTTTTGTTTTCCGCGTGGTTTTAGAGCTAGGTATTTTGTGTGGGAACATTCATGGGCAGTGTTTGATATTTGGAAAAAAAATGGAGTGGCGCTTGTATTCAATTTGAAACATACAGCCATATACAGTTTTACATCTTATGAACATTAAATCTTTGAAAGATATGCAATCTTTGCAGAATGCCATTATGGCTACTAGACTAGTACTACCAACTACCTATTTCCACCCATTGGCATTGAGATAGGTCTCGTTCAAATAACAGACCACAACTGTATGAGCATTATAAAAACCATCCAGTAGTCATTAACATATGCTTTAAAAGCTAAAAAACATTGAACTTTTCCCATAAGACATCTGAATGTGTGATTTCACATAATCTTGAAGTGACAATCTTTATCATTTTTATCAACTAGTACTTTAAATAGCAATCTCCCCATGGAGACTACTGTGGTGGATGCTGCAGCACTTCCGGGACGGGCCTGCACCACATGTAGAACTCTGCTACTCGTCCTTCGGCAGCAGCTTTCTCCTCCAGAACGTCAATGGCCTTCAGGTCCTGGGGGCCTGCTGCCACTGCTTCAACGCAACTTCATTCTTCAGGTCGGCCCTGGTTTTTTTTTTGTTTTTTTTTATTGTATGACCTTTTTATTTTTTGTCACTAATCACAAATTACAAGTAAAATCAAACCAATTTAATAAAAAAATAAAGGATGCTGACATGTTTCTTTTTGTTAACCTTAAGTCTAAACCACTCATGCCAGCATCATTTTACTTCATAGCAATAGTTTCCATGCAACATTTAGCATAACAAAATCTATTAGAATTAACACAAGACGCAAAGAAAAAAAAGTACATCAAACTTGGTGGGCATTCACAAACTGAAAATAACAATTAGTAAAATTCAATCAAAATCCAGTAAGCTTTACAACACTATCAGCGCAAAAATAATACATCTCCTGCAACATTATTTTTTTTAATACGTTTTTATGACTTGATTTCATGTTGCTAAAAGATATGAGCTGTTAACTGGAAGCAATGAACACAAAATGATTCCATTTTCAATGTACAAATAAAATTGAAAGCTAAGAACTACGTCATTATTACTTCTATAACTGCACTTCAGATTTACATAAGCAAGCAAGAAAAAAATCCCATTTTTACGGATTTGTTTCACTAGCATTATAGATGTGGTGTTCATTTCGACACACAGTTTCAAACTGACACATCCATTATTTTATGTGCTGGTGTAAAAACGTATTGAAATATCCGTGCCGACATCTAATCAAATCAGTTTGTAAGAACTTGTATATATCCTGATCGTTAATCTTGCAACAAAACTGACAAATGCGGTCACTAAATACAGAACTAGTAACTTACCCGAAATACCTTTGATTACCTTTGATTACCAGGTTATATGTATATATTAGAATGTATATCTACACTTTTACACTTTTTTTTTGTTTAGGTCGAATAGGTGTATTTACAGAAACTGTTAATCTCTACATAATTCTTTGAAGTTAGTCAAATGTGGAAATTCATACTTTTAACAATTACATCTTGTTAAGACTAAAGCACATACAAATCTTTTACCACACATTACAGGAATGACTCCATCCCTATGAAATAAATAATTAAGTGAAAGCATGCAAGGTTTGTAGCACAAAAACAGGAACATCAAACCTGCAGTCTAATATCTTAACTAACACACACATAAAATTAATCAGCAAGGTTTACAGCTAGTTATGGCAGAGCGCAATATTACAAAATGCCTCTAATATTATGACTTAGCATCTCACATATATGAACACACAACAATGACGCATACACATAATTATAACTGGCTAAAATAATGAAAGATCACACTTTTATGCTTACACTACCATTTATACAAATTTGACTTTTTTGTCTAAATAAGAAAAATTACTTCATAGAAATATATTATCACACTTGACTTAAGTTTTACTCTCTGGAATAGTGGATACAACCTTTTATTAATAGCTGAAAATAATTGCTTCTTTGAATATCAAAATATAGAATATGCATCAATGAAAGATGGTCATTCTCAACAAAAATTTTGCACACAATTTTAAATTCAGCACAAAATCTCAACGATCACATTAAATACATTTTCACATCACTAAGAAATCCTAACTAAGTATGACTATAAACCATTGATTCAATTTAACGTGCGAATCTAACATAACAACGGTGCTTTGACACAATTGAGTACACATAAATAAGGACAGATTAAAACTACATGAACAAACAATTCACATTTGCCACATACTGTATTGGTGACAAACCAATGTTGTCAATCAGTGTATAACAATTATCTACTTGGCAATCTACTTGGCACTCATTGATATGCTTTTTGAATAAGGATTTTCGTGACACTTTCACGGCCAATCCACATCTTGGGCATAAAAAAATAGGCTGCACCATTCGTTGGCAGTGCTGACGTTCCCGTCTTATCTTGCCCATTTTCTGAAAATAGATATGTTGATAATATTATTATTTTTATTATATATATATTTCTTAAGGGGTTATCCACTCTCCATACTTCTTCATATAACTATATGGTTGTCGGTATTCTAAAACTAGTACATTTGTTGGAATAATAATAACATTATGTCAATATACAAGGCTTTCCGCTATCTATTTAGCTTGTACAGGATAATATTGATCGGACTGCTAGTAATGAGGTTACTAGACTAATGTCGATGCATCTGAGAAGCCGGTAGACTATTAGTGAGTTGTCACGAGTTGCGACACGTGTTTAAACTGGGACCGCGAGGTCACACATCCAATCACTAAAATCCTCTGTCAAAAGCATTTTAGCAAATATGAGCAATACAATTGCATTGAGTGTTGACATGTGAAACTAGGTACAAAATTACAAGATATTTTATACAACCATTCGATGGGTGACATTGCTTGGTTTATTCTACCATCTTACAGAATTTATACTTACCACAAAAATCGCCTGAGGTACTTACTGCCCTCCGGACAACTATGAACAGGCCGGTCAGCAATAAACCTATAAAGGCCGCAATCAGACGTAAAGAATTCATACAATTTTCTTTGACTGACATTTGATATTACACTCACAAAATTCTAGTTCTACATGTATAGCCTCTCTCCATCTGACTTTGGCCTCTGTCTGAGTTGATCATCGTCGACATCGGGAATTCCCGCAAGCAGTTCTTCTCATCAGACATCCGACTTGCTTCCTACCTCTGCCTTAAACTTCTTCACTCGAGCGGCCAGCGATTGTTGACAGATTGTGCGCGCTATGGACTGAAATGAATATAAAGATAATTGACACTGCCCATTCATATTTTTGGTTGACATATATAAAAGCCGTAAATAATACCTTAGAATCGTTTTGAAAATAATATGTAGGAAACCTAGTGGTTATTGGTCTCACGAGTCAAGCACTCAGACAGACATATGGCACAAAAACAACACTATGTTGACCAGATATTGAGTTTTCCCATTATTCTTGGTATGAATAATTAAATTGGTTTATATAATATAATAATGGTAATATAATAGTAAATAATACGGGTCCACCCGCTTCCCGCCAACACTGAGCAAGGCGACAAAATCTTGATCCCTAGTTTCAATTATTTGGGACTACAGAACATTTTCTCTGCTTCATAACAGTTTCTGTTACTACAGATATCGACATGTTCTAAGCTATGGTCCTCACGTGTAACCACGGTTTGTACATCACTTGAGTTGGCCCCATTCGTTGGTTTCTTCACGCTTAATATCCATTTGCACAATGCTTCTTTGTTTTTGTTTTTATCAATTTGATTCATGCCATGGTTAGATGATGCAAATGTTGACTCGTCCTCTTCAATCTGAATGGAGACATCCAGATGTGACAATGAAAGCTATGAGTGTTATTAGGAGTTAATGATGAGATTGGAACAGTAATGAACGAATTAAAGGATGAGATAGGTGAAATGGTATTGTCCGTGTTTCTGTGTCTTTTTGCAATGTGTGAAGGTGGTTGGTGAATTTCTACTTGTGCTATAATTTGTGTGTTGCATATGGGGGTTTGAGTTGTTCCGACATCGTGTGTGGTGACAGAAGGAATGGGGTTGGATGTTGGACACTGGGGAAGATTAGAATTGACTGGAGGAAATCATGATTTAAAGCGGTGAATGCTTATGAGTGAAATGCTGAAGATAAAGAGAACAGAAACATATTGAGTAAAGAAAACATTTCCTAATTAAGCTGTGTAATCAAAATGATTATCGTGATAAAATCAAATAATAGTTTGAAAGATTCAACAAATTTTTGATCATAATTAAATTAAAATCACTCAAACTGTGGTTATAATGGTAAAAGAGCTAATACGATAAAATGCATTGCAGCCCGGTTTACTTGGATAATGATCTATGTTCCAATATGTGATTGCTATGCTATAGTTGTATACTTACCAAGCAACAATGACAATTATGGACACCACAATTACAGAAATGACAATAGACATAGAATCTAGAGTCACAATTCTATCAGATACCGGGACAGTCTGAGTGGAATCATGAGCAGAACTTGCGGTTTCAATAGAATTGAAACTCAACGGTCGATTGCTTTGTGTTCCTGTTGGTGATGATGGACAGCCAGAGGTAGCAGGTGTCTGAAAATTAAATATAATTTCAAAGCCTAATTAGATTTGAATTATCTTCACGAAACGTGATTAACTAGTTCTATAAATACATCACTTGTAATTACAGGATCAGGACTTTACATTGATTTTCATCCCCACGGGTATAAACTAGTTCTATAATGGGAGCGTTAATATATTAACGTAATCAAACTTCTGTAAACATTTGACTTACCTTTGGATTGGGCAACTGGTTGAGGGCGTTGAGTGCTGCCTGTTGACCAGGTCATTGTGGGTTCAAATCCCTCTAGAAAAAAGCTTAGAAATGTTTTGATTGCGTTATAACTGCATGTACCCATTTTGGAGTGACTTTCCGTAAGGTAGACCCTGCAAACTAACACCACTTATACATGCGCTGTGTTGTTGACCAATGAAATGGGCCCAAATATATTATATTACGCGATACACGTGACATAGTTCAAAGTGTATATTTTAAGTTTTATTCTAGTCACTCTGTAAATTGGCAAAAACATATTTTTCAAGATATGTTTTACAACTAATCTTTAACTAAACTTTGATATGTACATATGTACTTTGATATTTACTATGCATTTTATGCGAAATAAACTGATACAATACGATTATTGATATTTATAAGAGACAACACAATTAAAACATTGAGTACAAATTGGAGGTGCTGTTTTTAGTGGATTAAAAATCCTCCTGGTGACATCTCAACACATTATATAAGTTGTTAGGGAAATCTTAAACTCTGGATTTTTGCTCTACCTCAAATCTTATCTAAAAGGATTTTCCCGGTCTTCTCACAGTTCTCTTGATGAACCAAACTTGCAGTTAGTATGTACCTCTTTCATAATAAGATGCACTTCCTTTATCACATATAAAACATATAATCAAATAAGTGTATGTCAAAATATAGTGAATTTATTTGCACAAATACCGATAAAACTTTAGCCATTGTTGTTTTGCCGCCGAATGGATTTGTGGGTAATTAATGACGCTTAGTCAAGAACGAACGGTCTAGCTCCCACTTGAATGAATGGCAACATAATATCCTATAACTTATAAACCACATTTCAAAAATTCTTGAAATTTTGGGAGGATGATTTCAATGACATAGACCTTGTATATCCTTTAATCTGATAATTTGATAATGACTGGATCTTTTATAATCATCGTTTTAATTTACTACACAAACACAACGTGACGTCACATTGTGACTCGCAAGCTCCGCCCCATAGTCTAGATCTATAGATCTACGAAATACTCATAGATTTTTCAAAATCACTCTGCTGACATGAGTGGTTCTTGTTGCTCTCTGGTAAGGTATGTCTGTTTGCATGCTTTAGTAATATCATCAAATTTTATAATTCGTTTGAAGGAAAGTTATTTCGAAAAAATTAGAAGAAAACACTTTGTAAGCAACCACCTGCCATTCAGTATTTGTTTGTGATTCAACGTTCACGTGGAACATCAAGCGTTTGCTGTCGGAACTCTCTGCAGTATGTTCTGCGCGCATAATTCATGAGCTGCGAGTTCAAAAGGTCAAATCCTATGTCACGTCGGGTAATTTCCATATGTAATTACTATATTTATAAATTATTAAAATATTTATTATAAAAAATCTGGATGAACAAAAAATAAAACAAGACACATTTTTTAATTTATTTATTAGTTTTCTACACTTAGGCATACGCCTGGCTGGAAGAAAAAATTCTTTGGCTGCTAGAAATAACTCCTTTAACAGTGCAAGGACATTGTGGAACCATCTTCACAAGGAATATCGTTTCACAATGTCTATGAACTACAATTACGCTGGCGGTTTTGACAGCTATGCCGGAATCAGCGTGAGATCTCTTTGATGTTCATTGATTTTTGCCCTTTTCCCTGTATCTGCATTGTGAAAATGAATCGCAGTTGATGCGTTTCATGTTTTATCGTTCACTGGCACTGAGGAAATGTTAAATCACACAAAATTAATTTAAAGTGTAGAATATATAGCTTGGTAAGGAAAAAATTCATCAAAATTAAGAACCGGTTAGTCGGACAAAATTACACTGTGCAGTTGATGTCTGTCTCTAAAACTCTGTAGCCACTGTATGTGCATTCTAGGATCTCAGCTGAAGTGAGAAGTTTCCGGTGTAGGCAGCTGTTCTAATGACCAGTTGCTATATATATATATCCCTCACAACTTCAATAATTTCAAGTCCACTTCTTCAGATCTTAGTATCAATAACAACAAATTGAACAGTCAAAAATCATAAATCATGTTCCAAGAAATGTCCAGTTTTGATAAGATTAATACACCCCCTGGCTGTATATAATATTAATCTGTCTGCGTATTTGTCCAGTCCTTTATCAAATTCACTAAATAATGACATTTCTGTCAATCGTTAGAATTCTTGAGCTATTTCTTTCTCCCCAAAAAGGAGGAGGTACGTTTCTTTGATGGTATCTACTGTACTTCCATCTAGTATCAATTTCCTTCCATCTAGAAAGGTCCTGTTCATCCTTGTGTTTACCATATCACTATCTTTTTTTTTATTTGCTCTGCTTCTGCATTCACTGAATAAAGTTAGTAACGCTCATATCATCATCTTCAGCCCTGCTGGGTAAGAAGTTGGGGAGGCCCAATCATGGTTCCATCGCTTCTATAAAAGTGTCACTAACGTTCTTGCAGTAACAAATCGTTCCCCGTTGTACGCTGCCGGAAGCATGGCATGACGTCAGTCACCTAGGCTATTATATGCGATAGGAAAAATACACAACCTCTGTTATATAATTTGTAGTATTCTGCACCAAATAACATATTAACTTTTATATAGATAGTGTCAACAAGTGGCTACAGGATGTAACTCATAACAATGCACAAAAGATGTGGTACTTCCAATGACAAGTTTTTTTTAGCATTACAAATCGTGTACTGTTCCCCACTGTACGAGGCCGGAAGCACGGCATGACGTCAGTCACCAGCACGTAGAGCGTGACCCCCAGGGACCACATGTCCATCGCCGTGGCAAATAGCGCGACCCCGGAGGCCACGTCTGCGGCCCTGTACTCCCAAGTCCCGCACCACCGCGGCCCCATACTGCCAAATAGACCCAAGTCTGTGAGTTTCACATAGTCGTCGGCCATGATTTCCTAAAGAATTGTGCAATTAGTTTAAGACTTACTCAATTGTCATTGTCAATGGCGGTGATTTCTCAACTGACCTGTTCTATAATAATCTTTTTGTTTGTTTTTTTAGATCTGACCAGAACATTGTCATTTATTTTATAGGATGTGAATGTCTTTTTTTGTCTCATAATCATTTGCTCAATTGCTTTTTCTGTTGGTACTCTAGCATCATTTCTTAAACTATTGCTATCTCTTTCTCCATCTCTACCAAAATAAACGTGGAATGGTACCTTGTTCCCTAAAACCCGTTTTGCTTCATTATTCATTATTGTGGCATATTTCTTAAGTTATTTGACTTTGATCTTATTAAAAACAAATCATTCAAATCATGGTCCAATCTTCTTTCTCAGAGTTCGGTGCATTTGTTCTAATTTTCCTTGACTTTGCAGGTGATATGGCCTTGATTGTATGAATTTTATGCCTTTCTTCTTCAGTAATTTTTTCACATGCGACTTAAACTCAGGACCTTGGTCAGACTGGATTATTTTCGGTTTTCCATACGCTTCGGAGTACTGCTAACTAGGGACTTTACTGTGGCTGTGTTTTTCACCTTGTCCTCTGCGGTTTCCACGTCCTCTTCACTTTTCATAGGGAAGTAAAACATTTGGGTGGCATCAGGCTCTGAATCAACCAGTGTTTCAATCAATGAGCTTGAAAAAAAAATATCTTGAACTTTCAAGCAGCAAGAGGAAGACCTTACAAGAGGCAACTCTGCAAATAAAGTGACTCTGAACAGTGGATTTTGCAGTGTTTAAGGCAGTTTTGTCCAGAAGTTTTTTTTCAATACGGCATTTGTCCTCAACATGCCCTTCATGGCTTAATGTTTTAACTCGCTTAATTGAAAGATGTAAATAATAAAACCCAGTCACACAACGCCTTCATCTGCTTATGATAGCGCATTCTGCACCATGTATGTCTCCACGTGCATTATGGCATCGCTCACTTTTGGTGGAATGGCAAACATTTTTCCTAGTACCTGGAGGTGAGAAAGACTAAGACCAGTGTCCTGAACCACCTTGGCCACTGTTATTGCGCCTTTGGTAAATAGAGACTGTGGTTCTCTTTGTCCACGCTCTATGACAGCAGGCAGTAGCTCGGGTTTGTAAAAACACTGCGACTTGTTTACTAATACACATTTGTAACATTTATTGATAACTATAATGTCTAAATATCTCCGATAACATAACTGACATTAACTGATATTTAAAATTATATATACTTGATTACTAAGTATCTACACATTACATTGAAAGGTTACATTATATTTTAATTTTAATATATAAAAGAGCATTATATTCTACAAGATATATGGGGCTTGAACCTCCTTGTTATAAACTTTGTCCATATCAATTTTTGAGAAAATTTCTCTGCATGTGGCCCTTTGGCAGTGATCGCTCTAACTTAAGCTGGTGCTTCATGTATACAAATGCCCCAATTTTCTGTTTTCTTTTAATAATATGGATGGATCATCATATATGATTAGTGTGGAAAATTGTACTAAATTACTAAATTACAATGAAAACAATGTGTACAAATATTTTTTTATTTAAAAAAAGTATTTTTATCCGGCTGGACACTGATGGAACGTCTGCTGATTCTCCAACTTCAGGATTATAAACTTGTTCTGAACTTCATTATTTCTTATGTTATGGTGCAGTTTTAGTCTTTAGGCTTTAGCTAGCTGCTGGTTTTCACACTATTTACATTTGGCATATAATTTGCCATCTATAGTCACTTGAAGAAAGTACTTTGGAGATGATATCTTACCTAGTCACGTGCAATATCCTTTTTTTTTCTTTTCTCCATCTAAATGTGCGATTGACACTGATGCCACACCCTGGTGATAGGAAATATAAGTCTTTGATCTGTCTTATAACATTCAAATTAGTTCTTTATTGACAATGGTAAACAAGACAAAAAAAAGATAAATAAGATAAATAATAAAGATAAATAAATAAAAAGATAAATAAAAAGATAAAATAGACAATGGTAAACACTTAAAGGAAAATTTTCAGCAAATACTTAAATTGGCACTTCCTGAATTTACTTATAACTGTAGTCACACCTGTTGCACACTTTGAAAGTAAAACAATTTTAAAGATTTGAAAAGTAAACCCTAAAGAGAAAAACATTCCTCCCCAAATACTCAAGATGACACTTCACACCAATGTACTTGTTTAGCTGATTGCATTTGATTCCACACAGTGGGCAACAATGTTTTCCTCCCGATGGTGGAGGCTGCCAGCCCATGAGGCTACTGGAGGAGTTAGTCTCATTCGTTGGCATCGTTGCATCGTGTGGAGCCACTGTTGATGCTGCATCGTCTTCCTCATAGTCGGGCACAAAGTCCTCTTCTCTCTCTAGATCCTGTAATATTTGAAGAAATCAATTGTGGCTTAATGCAGCCTGTACTATGATTAAGCTCTGACTGCATTTTTTTGTTTCTGCCGGAGAGAAAGGTATTTCTCCCCTCATCTGGGAAGAAATTATCGGGATGGCAGAAACTGGGTCGAAGCTCATTTTCTAACATCATATATGATTAGTGTGGAAAATTGTACTAAATTACCATGAAAACAATATGTACAAAATTTAATGATTTATTTATAAAAAAGGTATTTTCTTCTGGCTGGACACTGATGGAACATCTGTTGATTCTCTAACTTCAGGATTATGAACTTGTTCTGAACTTCAGCATTTCTTATGTTATGGTGCAGTTTGAGTCTGTAGGCTTTAGCTAGCTACTGGTTATCACACTTTTTATTTTTTTACATTTTAATATAATTTGCCATCTATAGTCACTTGAAGAAAGTACTTTGGAGATGATATCTTACCTAGTCACGTGCAATAACGTCTCTTTTCTCAATTTAAACGTGCAATTGACACTGATGTCACACCCTGGTGATAGGAAATCTAAGCCTTTGATCTGTCTTATAACATTCAAATCAGTTCTATACTGAATGGAGTGATCATTGTATCCTCTACTTTTGCGCAGGTTAATAAAAGTAAGACAATAGAAATTCGTAAACACTTAAAAGGAAAAATTTCCTCACCAAATGCCTAAATTGGCACTACCTGAATATACTTGCAACTGTAGTCACACGTCTCTGCACACTTTGAAAGTAAAGCAATTGTAAAAATGTGAAAAGTAAACCCTAAAGAGAAAAACATTCCTCCGCAAATATTCAAGGTCACACTTACCTGAAATTAATTTATGGAATTATAAGTATTATAAATGGGTAAACTGTTAATTTGAGATTTCCTCCCCAACAGCTTGTTGCTGATGAGGCTGATCTGCGCATTCTTGAAGAAACTGATTGAAAACTTCATTCCCTATTGGTTTTGGCAGTAGGACAGTAAGCTTTTCATCTGGTATGTGGTCGGGCATTTTCCTTGTCGGAGTCATTACTTGTGGTTTGTAATGGTGACTTTCTTGTGGGGTGGCGAGTTTTTTCACATATTCTACAAAGCCATAGTTCGCTTATAGAGAATGAACATTTTAGTCTTTGCCTACATTCATGGTAACAGTTTGGGTCTCCTCCCGTTATCAGCATTTTTATTTATTTATTGATTTTTTTTCATTGTTTATTATGTCCCACCACCAAAAGCTGTATGAAAGCAAAAACATGTGTTGTGTTTATTCGCTCGCCTTTAAAAAGTATGAAGCAGATTAATCAAAATTGTGATCTACCAATCAATATAAAAGAAACTTAAAATAGATATGATATATACAATTATACATACTCATACGAGGAGCTTTCCTGATCCAAGCACTTCTTTCCATCAACTCTCTCCATCTCTTTGTGGACAAGAGAAGTGTGTGCTGCAGCTGCTGATAGTCTGTTCTCTCTTCTTTTTTCTAATTCTCTTGTTTTAAAATCTTTCCCCTCGATCATTTGAGTCTGCGAATATATCTGTTGATTCAGATAGAACTCATAGTCCTTTTCCCAAGTCTTATTGCATTTATTTTTTATCTGGTCAACCACGTTAATTGGGGGAATGTCAAAGAGCTCAGTGAGTTCCCTATTGACTTCTGCACACTTGTCAAACGGCTCATCAAGATATTTTGTGTTTGCACAAACTTTCTCAAACCATGCTACAAGATGGGTAATTTTCCTTTTCCCGTTATGTTCTTCCATAGTTGGGATTCTAGCAGCCTCCCATAAATCCTTCAGTTCTTTCCAGCACATATCAATGTATTTAGAATAGAATAGAATAGAATAGGGCTTTATTGTATCCAAATCAACATACATGTGATATAGGCTTATGTAACAAAAAGCATATCATAGCATATAAAACATTCTATATACAATGTAGTAGAAAAACACATACATTCTTAAAACTCATACCTTAAAACTCATGTATTCTTATCATAAATAACATAATAACTATGCTTCATCAGATTTGAATATCAGGGGTCTCAAGGCAAATATTTCTTAATAAAGGTTGCTAACATCTTTAAGATTGGGCCTTCTGAATTTAAGATCAAGTAACAGGGTCGGGGGTGATTTTCGGCAGTTCTATAACTTGGATTCTGTGAACATTATGCAATAACGTTTATGAAAGGTATTCCAATATTAAATGAGAAAAAATACATTTTAAAAGCAAAATCGTCTTACCTTAGAAAAGCTTGCAAAAACAGACGGGCTATTTTTTAGGCTATTTCTTGATCATTACTTTATATAATCTGTTACATATTCCCTGAAGAGGACACTTACTTGTCAAAATGTTGGAATAGATATTAATAAATTAAATTCACTGAAATTAACTGTCTCCAAACACACAGAATACAATGAAAACAATATGTACGAATATTTAATCATTTATTTATAGAAAAAAGGGTATTTTCTTCTGGCTGGACACTGATGGAACGTCTGTTGATTTTCTAACCACAGGATTATGAACTTCAGCATTTCTCATGTTATGCTGGAGTTTGGGTCACTAGGCTGCTGATTATCACACTTTCTACATTTTGCATATAATTTGCCATCTATAGTCACTTGAAGAAAGTACTTTGGAGATGATATCTTACCACATGCAATAAGGTCTCCTTCCTCCATCCAAACGTCTGGTTGACACTGACGCCACACCCTGGTGATAGGAAATCTAAGGCTTTGATCTGTCTTAAAGCATTCAAATCAGTACTGTACTGAATGGAGTGATTATTGTATCTTCTACTTTTGCACAGGTTAATAAAAGTAAGACAATGGTAAACGGCAAATACCTAAATTGGCACTACCTGAATTACACCTATTGCACACTTTGAAAGTAAAACAATTGTTAAGATTTGAAAAGTAAGCCCTAAAGAGAAAAACATTCTTCCGCAAATACTCAAGATGACACTTCACACCAATGTACTTGTTTAGCTGATTGCATTTGATTCCACACAGTGGGCAACAATGTTTTCCTCCCGATGGTGGAGGCTGCCAGCCCATGAGGCTACTGGAGGAGTTAGTCTCATTCGTTGGCATCGTTGCATCGTGTGAAGTTACTGTTAATGCTGCATCGTCTTCCCCATAGTCGGGCACGAAGTCCTCTTCTCTCTCTAGATCCTGCAATATTTGAAG
>CM032659.1:3741509-3760983 GCA_019095985.1 Streblospio benedicti | reverse complement strand
ATATCGACATGTTCTAAGCTATGGTCCTCACGTGTAACCACGGTTTGTACATCACTTGAGTTGGCCCCATTCCTTGGTTTCTTCACGCTTAATATCCATTTGCACAATGCTTCTTTGTCTTTGTTTTTATCCATTTGATTCATGCCATGGTTAGATGATGCAAATGTTGACTCATCCTCTTCAATCTAATTGGAGACATCCAGATGTGACGATGAAAGCTATGAGTGTTATTAGGAGTTAATGATGAGATTGGAACAGTAATGAACGAATTAAAGGATGAGATAGGTGAAATGGTATTGTCAGTGTTTCTGTGTCTTTTTTGCAATGTGTGAAGGTGGTTGTTGAATTTCTACTTGTGCTATAATTTGTGTGTTGCGTATGGGGGTTTGAGTTGTTCCGACATCGTGTGTGGTGACAGAAGGAATGGGGTTGGATGTTGGACACTGGGGAAGATTAGAATTGACTGGAGGAAATCATGATTTAAAGCGGTGAATGCTTATGAGTGAAATGCTGAAGATAAAGAGAACAGAAACATATTGAGTAAAGAAAACATTTCCTAATTAAGCTGTGTAATCAAAATGATTATCGTGATAACATCAAATAATAGTTTGAAAGATTCAACAAAATTTTGATCATAATTAAATTAAAATCACTTCAACTGTGGTTATAATGGTAAAAGAGCTAATACGATAAAATGCATTGCAGCCCGGTTTACTTGGATAATGATCTATGTTCCAATATGTGATTGCCATGCTATAGTTGTATACTTACCAAGCAACAATGACAATTATGGACACCACAATTACAGAAATGACATTAGACATAGTCTAGAGTCACAATTCTATCAGATACCGGGACAGTCTGAGTGGAATCATGAAGCAGAACTTGCGGTTTCAATAGAGTTGAAACTCAACGGTCGATTGCTTTGTGTTCCTCTTGGTGATGATGGACAGCCAGAGGTAGCAGGTGTCTGAAAATTAAATGTAATTTAAAAGCCTAATTAGATTTGAATTATCTTCACGAAACGTGATTAACTAGTTCTATAAATACATCACTTGTAATTACAGGATCAGGACTTGACATTGATTTTCATCCCCACGGGTATAAACTAGTTCTATAATGGGAGCGTTAATATATTAACGTAATCAAACTTCTGTAAACATTTGACTTACCTTTGGATTGGGCAACTGGTTCAGGTTGAGGGCATTGAGTGCTGCCTGTTGACCAGGTCATTGTGGGTTCAAATCCTTCTAGAAAAAAGCTTAGAAATGTTTCGATGCAGTTATAACTGCATGTACCCATTTTGGAGTGACTTTCCATAAGGTAGACCCTGCAAACTAACACCACTTATACAGAGACTACCTCTCTAACTCACAATTGGCGCTGTGTTATTGACCAATGAAATGGGCCCAAATATATTATATTGCGCGATACACGTGACGTAGTTCAAAGTGTATATTTTAAGTTTTATTCTAGTCACTCTGTAAATTGGCAAAAACATATTTTTCAAGGTATGTTTTACAACTAATCTTTAACTAAACTTTGATATGTACATATGTACTGTGATATTTACTATGCATTTTATGTGAAATAAACTGATACAATACAATTATTGATAAATTTATAAGAAACAACACAATTAAAGCATTGAGTACAAATTGGAGGTGCTGTTTTTAGTGGATCTTAAACTCTGGATGGTAGTCCCTCTCTGAAAGGTATTTAAACAGTGCAAGGACATTGTGAAACCATCTTCACAAGGAATATCGTTTCACAATGTCTATGAACTACAATTACGCTGGCGGTTTGACAGCTATGCCGGAAGCAGCGTGAGATTTCTTTGATGTTCATTGATTTTTGCCCTTTTCCCTGTAAAAATGAATTGCTGTTGATGCGTTTCATGTTTTATCGTTCACTGGCACTGTTAATAGGCGAATCATTTTAGCAAAAATGGTAGAACTAATTGCTTTAAAGCAGGTAAAAAATGTGGGGATAGATAAAAATCTAGAGAACACAAATCCTGAAGTATACCAAAGTATACCTTGCGGATAATTAGCAATAACGAATTCAATTTTGGGAAAAAATGCGAAACTAAAAACATCAGGACACTGTGATTTGAAAAGTGTATTTTGATAGAATTTGTCAAGAAAACTGCTTTCTCCTTGCATTGGATACATTAGGATGGTTATGGTACTAAAGCATATTAACTGACATGCAACCATATGTAGTTATAATGTGCAATGTAAGATTTCTTGAGTAAAATATATATATTAGAAATTATACATAATGGTCCCGTGTTCAACAGGACAGTTATTCAGGAAACATGTAGAGTTTAGTGTTTCCAAGTAACATGAGTAATAGCAATTAGCCTGAGCTCATCAAAATAAATAGATGAATCATTACATATAAGAGATAAAAAATATATGAGTCAACCTCTTCTGTTATTAACTATTTGATTCAATCATTGACCAATATTGACCACTGAGAGTTTTTTTTAATAGAACGAAGTCTCAATAGAGTTACAGAGGTTTGGGATGGTCTCTTTGTGGGACCATGAGAAATGGTCTTATTATAGTCTCTTTATAGCAGTGATCATAATTCAGAGTTCCACTATATTAATAATACATTTTCAAAGCTTGTGGCTCTCTTATTGAAAATCTTAGACATAATTATTTTCTCCCAGCCAGAGAAAAACCTATCCCATTAAGTAGTAATGCGGTGATCAAAGCCTTAAACTACAATGCTTTGGTTTTTAGCTTGGATTGTCTATTTCTGTCCTCATTGTAATTCAGACATCTATACACTTTTCCCCACCTATATTAGGTTACTATTTGAAGAACATCTAATGTATTAGAGGTATACTCAAGTTTTACATTATCTTTGCATCTAAATGATTGCTCCATGGTTAAAATCCCTCTATTGCTTAAAATCATATTCAAAGTGCAAAGATGAGTACCATAGACAAGATGTCCTATCCTCAGACATATCCCAAACCAGCTATCAATTGGTTTAAGAATCATAATCTAGGTAGATCTCTCATGAGATGACAGGTTCCTAGATAGTTCAGCTCGGCCGAGGGTTTCGTCCTGAGACCCGTGATCACCCCAGGAGGAAAATAGTGTTTGTGTTCAGGAGCTGGTCTGCTTGCTCGGCTGCCATATAGAGCCAGGCAATGAGTCATCACCTTCACATTGGTTCATCAAATTGGGATCTCAATGTTGCACTGTGCCAATAACCAAGGACGGTGCAAGATGACTAAAGCAATATGTTAAGTAGGAAAAAATACCCATAGCATAAATGTATGCATGCAGTGACAGAGCTACAGCCTAATTAAGTTATCCAAACATGAATGTTGGTAGACTTGTATTGCATCTACTATACTCTAAGAGTCCTTATGTGATCATATCGTGAGTTCAATTTTAGTCAGTTCGCATTGTACAATATATCAAGTTCGGCTTGAGGTGAGCCTCATACTGGAGTTCAGTCTGAAAGGACGTGGCCAGACACTTAGGTTGGAGTGTCCAGTGTATTCAAATGATGTGGCTTATCATTTATCACATACTTGGGTTACATACACAAGCCAAATGTCTGATCAGTAAATTTTGTTATACCAGTAGTTTATTATAGTATTGTACAGGAATTTGTATGGAAGGGAACACAAGAGCTTGCCTTGGAAGACTATGCTTTGAAACATCTGCTGACACGTGGTTGATATTACAGCATAGATTACATCAATAAGAAGGTCTGTTTGTTACACAAAGGTGGTATTGGAACAGTGGAACTTCAGAAATTTGAATGAAAAGCATCATCAAACAGTTTGGATACTTATGTAGGATCCATCCCAGCCAGCCTCCATTAAACCGATATATCCTGACATTGTTGTGAAGCCCTAAATTTAGAGATTAGGGCAAAAAGACAATTCTACATAAAATGTGACCTACTGCCACTTACATAACACATAGGACATAGTTATTACAGTCTTCTTGATGGATGAAATATATTATATTAATTACTTCACAAATAAAACAACCCCCAGATAGGGCTGCACAACTACTTTGGTGTTACGGCACCAGGAATTTTTTATGTTAGAGGATACGTTCTCAAGTCTATCCATAGTTGAGACTCGAACTGTGGAACACTACCACCATCACCAAGCATTCCATTCCCCTATTCTTATAGAACAGAAAGCTCTTTTAATTTTGATTAGAGTTGTTTATGATCTCTTCGTGTACTTGTAGCAATGACTAAATGATAATTACAGATGATAATTACACTGTATCTACTGAATCCGGGTGTATGTATTGACTTCAGAAATTGATGTTTCAGAACCACAGTGATAGTTTCAACTTCCATATGATCAGTAGATGTACACCTCCATAAAGAAAGCCCTTATGACTGATATGATGATAACCTTCAATAAGTTCTGATGAAAATTTGTGTAACCAGCAGGACTAACGTTCCATCTTGAATGGAGGATTTTACCATATTCCCATGGTTTAAAACCGATGGGCTTATCATCAAAAACCCCACACTTTTTGGACCTTTTGGAAATGGAAAAAGTTCCCACTTAAAAGCTCGGGGCCATAGATTCGAATATTACGCCCAGCCACCATTTCGGCAATAAATAAGCTTTGGATTTTGACCTTGTCTGGAATCACCAAGTTTCTTAGCCATGGGTTCGTACATGTGAATGTTCGGAACTAAGTAGTACATATGTGGGTGATGATGAGTATATTGACGATGATTGTATAGTGGGAGTTGTACCAATTCTGAAAGTATAGATTTATCCATTGATAATCTTTAATACTGACAACATATAAACCAACATTTGAAACACCCCCCGCTATTCTCTACCTCTTAATGCCACATATAATATCTATTCATAGTGAAAATTCTTTAGGAATGTGATTTTTTTTTTCATATGAAAATACATTTTATCTATAACAATTACCTTGATTGGCATCAAATGTGGCATACATATTCAATTCAATGAATATGTTGTTTTTGTCCATTTTAGGGGTAAGGGAAACTTACACATCTAAGTTTTTATTATGATTCACTCTATCATAATCAATAATGCTTTATGCAGTAGGTAAGAGAAAAAAGTTTGTTATTAACAATGTTATTGCATTTTCTAAATGTTCAACAGATGAAATTTTCAACAATGTTCGATTTTAGAATTAAGTCTGAGCATAATCTTAATGTAATATGTTATTTTCTACTCATTAGATCAACAAATAATTATACATTAACAGCAAGCATTATCTGAAAATGTATTTTAATCCATACAAAAAGTATTTTACATGATAAAATTCCTTCGATTTGCGTTAGAAAGGGATATATACAAGATACGATGATTTTGTCACTTTTATCAATTTTAGGGGTGGGGAAAACCTAAACGTCTACTGTTACTACATTTTTCACTACAACATATCCTATTGTATTTCATATGAAAGGTAACAACCCGTGGACGTTTTTCAAATACATGTTTAATGCTTTTTCTCAATAATAAAGCACTAATATTGTTAACAACGTTCAAATTTTGAATGAAGTCTCAGCACAATTTTTCGTAATATATGGTATTTTCTAGTCATTAGATCAACAAATGAAATATATTAATGGTAATAATTCTCTGGAAATGTAATGTGATCAATGCAAAACACATTTTATAAGATATAATTACTTAGATTGGAGTTAGTAAGGCATGTTTACTCGATTTAATGATTTTGTCGTTTTTGTCAATTTTAGGGGTGGGGGAAACTCAAACCTGTACTGTTGCTACATGTTTCACTCTGACATATTCTATTGTATATCATATGAAAGATAGCAACATGGGAAAGTTTTTGAAATACATAATTAATGCTTTTTCTCAATAATAAAGCACTAAAATTGTTAACAAAGTTCACATTTTGAGTGAAGTCTCAGCTCATTTTTACGTAAAATGGCCAATGATTCATTGAATACGGGCCATCTCCCATGTTTAGTCAATATATTGCATGATAAAGTTATTGCAAATACTGTTTGGAATAATACATATGAGTTTGGTGTTCCTTGCTGGTAAAATATGAGTTCTAGTTGTCAATAAAGAGAATCTGGACTCTTGTAATTTTGAGACCTTGCAAAATCATCTAAAATTGAGTTTTAAAACTATCCGCAAGGTATATTTTGGTATACTTCTGGAAAAACATGGCAGAGATGGTGTCTAACAATGTCCCACCTTCATCTGCTTTAAAGCAATTAGTTCTACGTTAGCCCCCTGGAGGAGCTAAAATTATAATATTAATCTGTCTGCGTATTTGTCCAGTCCTTTATCAAATTCACTGAATAATGACATTTCTGTCAATCTTTAAATTCTCAAAGCGATTTCTTTCTCCCCCATAAAGGAGGAGGTACGTTTCTTTGATGGTATCTACTGTACTTCCATCTAGTATCAATTTCCTTCCATCTAGAAAGGTCCTGTTCATCCTTGTGTTTACCATATCACTATCTTTTTTTTTATTTGCTCTGCTTCTGCATTCACTCAATAAAGTTAGTAATGCTCATATCATCATCTTCAGCCCTGCTGGGTAAGAAATTGGGGAGGCCCAATCATGGTTCCATCGCTTCTATAAAAGTGTCACTAACTTTCTTGCAGTAACAAATCGTTCCCCGCTGTATGCTGCCGGAAGCATGGCATGACGTCAGTCACCTAGGCTATTATATGCGATAGGAAAAATACACAACCTCTGTTATATAATTTGTAGTATTCTGCACCAAATAACATATAAACTTTTATATAGATAGTGTCAGCAAGTGGCTACATGATGTAACTCATAGCAATGCACAAAAGATGTGGTACTTCCATTGACAAGTTTTTTTTAGCATTACAAATCGTGTACTACTGTTCCCCACTGTACGAGGCCGGAAGCACGGCATGACGTCAGTCACCAGCACGTAGAGCGTGACCCCCAGGGACCACATGTCCATCGCCGTGGAGCGCGACCCCGGAGGCCACGTCTGCGGCCCTGTACTCCCAAGTCCCGCACCACCGCGGCCCCATACTGCGCTAGACCCAAGTCTGTGAGTTTCACATAGTCGTCGGCCATGATTTCCTAAAGAATTGTGCAATTAGTTTAAGACTTACTCAATAGTCATTGTCAATGGCGGTGATTTCTCAACTGACCTGTTCTATAATAATCTTTTTGTCTGTTTTTCTAGATCTGACCAGAACATTGTCATTTATTTTATAGGATGTGAATGTCTTTTTTTGTCTCGTACTCATTTGCTCAATTGCTGCCTCATTTCTTAAACTATTGCTATCTCTTTCTCCATCTCTACCAAAATAAACGTGGAATGGTACCTTGTTCCCTAAAACCCGTTTTGCTTCATTATTCATTATTGTGGCATATTTCTTAAGTTATTTGACTTTGATCTTATTAAAAACAAATCATTCAAATCATGGTCCAATCTTCTTTCTCAGAGTTCGGTGCATTTGTTCTAATTTTCCTTGACTTTGCAGGTGATATGGCCTTGACTGTATGAATATTTTGCCTTTCTTCTTCAGTAATTTTTTCACATGCGACTTAAACTCAGGACCTTGGTCAGAAAGGATTAAACTTTTTCCACACGCTCCGGAGTACTGCTAACTAGGGACTTTTGTGGCTGTGTTTTTCACCTTGTCCTCTGCAGTTTCCACGTCCTCTTCAAAAAGTCAAACATTTGGGTGGCATCAGGCTCTGAATCAACCAGTGTTTCAGTCAATGAACTCGAAAAAAAAATCTTTAACTTTCAAGCAGCAAGTAGTGTGGCAGATATGTGATAAACATGTTCACATCTGGCAGAAAGCATAAAACTTTGTACATAAGGGTTTTGAAGTATGCTGATTCCAAAAATATCGGGAACCACGCTCCCAGATGATAGGTTCCTTTCCAAGATGGCTGCCAAGATGGCGGCCGGTACATATATAGTATGTAACGTTTTTAGTATTTGGTCTAGAATTTAATATATGTACCATTTTCTGCACTACATGTAGCATGAGAAAGCCATTTCTGAGGGTATTTCAGTGATTTGAGGTCAAGAACAAGGTCTAGGGTCACGTACATGAAAACATTCGGATTAATTTGTGGTTGAAAAATAACAAACGTTGACATGCTCTCAGCCTTCTAAAGATTGAACTACTGTGGGCTATTCGGGTGATTCACATCATTCTGGAGATATATTTTATGATGTAAAATATTGGGCCTGTGTTTTTTAGGATAAGGGTTAAGACACTATGTATAATATCCGTAGATCAATATGTGTACCCGAGTGCTTTTGTGTATGCCTTAAACAAATTGACCAAACATAGGTCAGCCGACACCATCACAAGTACGTGCTTTCAAAGCATATGGTAGCATTTATTGAACTCAATTTTCTTCTTCTTCTCTCTCTCTTTTCTATGGCAAGCAAGCTCCTACCACTATATTAAAAATCACACTAGAAACATTTATTAAACTATTGGTTACTTTAAAACAGGTTTTTACATGATCCAACAGATAAGTCACATGAAGTCCTTTTGATGTTCCTGGACACCTTGACCATTAAGATCGTTTCGCAAGGTTGCACTGTCATATTCCTTTCATCAGGGTTTAAAAATTCCCTACTAATCCCGCAAAGCAGTGAACTTTACAACATATACAACATATGTTGAGATGCCGCCAGGAGGATTTTTAATCCAGTGAAAACGGCACCACTGTTTACCCCCCATTTCATTGCTCAATAACATAGCCACGATTGTGGGTTTGTTTTATCAGAAAGGTGATCTCTTTATATAAGTGGTGTTAATTTGGAGGGTCTACCTTAGCTAGAGTCAATACTTCAAAGGCAAACAATGAAGTGAAAAAGAATAGACACTCAGTAGACTAGTCTCAGTTGGCTTCTACCTTCTACGATGCATGTGCCCGTGATTTACATGGCATTAAATAGTAAAACATATCTTACACATAGTCGCAGGGCCTACTAAAAAGCGGCTCCCTATTTTAAGCTCCTTATCCCTAAAGATTATTTAGATTTTGTAAGCCATGCTTTTTTTCTTGTAAAATGAGTAATTTTGATAGTCAAATTTGATGATCATGTTGAACGTGCAAACAATTTTGTGATGAGGAGTTGTGTTACATCAATATTTTAATTAGTTTGAGATCTTTAGAAAAGAAAAACTGCCATCCCTGCATTCATAATAGGTATGGAAACATATGTGAGCTTTCATTAACCTTGTACATCTAAAATTGCAATTTTGAGGAAATACCAGTATCATTTTCAAATTACATTCATATTAAATCTATAGAGTGAATACAGTCACCTAAGAAGATGTTTTACATTCCATTTATGTTAGATATATGTTTTGCACTCAAATCCAGTTATTTGATTTTACTTATGATAGCTTACACAAATTGAACTCTGAGCTACACAATTTTCGCATGCAGTGTATTAAATTATTTTGACTTTCCCGATTCTGTGATTAAAACTTTTACTGGGAGAAGTTTTCAAAATATACTGAATCTGCAATTCTTATATTAATACCGAGTCCGTGAGAAGTGGGTGTGTCGCGCATGGTTGTTTTTTTATTCTGAGGCAAATCCGTGCCTTTAGGCCTCTTGGCGCCGATTCCCCTGTTGTTGGCCCGCCAAAAGCTTATTTTGAACTTCTATGGTATTTTGAAAGGTGCCTATGCCGTTATAAAGTCTGTATATCGTTTCTTTTTTGAGGAGATAGCTTTTGAAATTTGATGTTTTTGCGGGTGAAATGTGGTGCCGATCTGCGCCATTGTCGGAAGAGCCAACGTTGTTGAGTCGTGTATGACAATTTCAGAGTCGGTGGTTGCCAAGTAAGATTAGTTTGATAGCGGCTGATGCTACTTATACAAGTCCGTAAATAAAAAGCCTACTTCTACAAGTCCGTATATATAAGCTGAATGTATTATTTGGGTGGGAGATCTATACTTCGAAGTACAACTAATTTACGTAAAATGTGCACAAAATAAACATTGTGCACAAAATAAACATTAAAGAAATTCACAAAACATTGCAACACATCATATACCTCTGCATGTCGCATACAGAGCTAATACAGTTTTGTAAAAATAGCCAATTCCACCATGTTGAGTTTGTGGTTACGGGTCTGTAAATATAGTCAGTCCCTGGTAAGTAAAAAATATGAAATGCTTTTAGAAATGCTTTCAGAATGTATCAATTTTAATCTAATTTTTTAACGGGGACGTTATGTATGATGTCAAAAGCCCTTGAAAACACAGAATATTATATCTACCATAGAACACAATGGATATCATCATAAAGTAACTTACGGGACGTTATGTACGATGTACCGTCCCGTGTTCCGTTCCGTCCCGTGTCTTAGTATGAGGCATAACATAACATAACAATGTCGGCAACATATAATCATATTACATTAGGGACCAAGCCAAGCGGTCGTGGTGAGGTGCCATTTTGTTCAACATGTTAGAAACTGTTTTTCTGCTTTTAAACAAAATATATATGGAAACAAAATACACTTTTGTTCTTATAAAATGTAATCTCATGTTGGGATGCATTTTTGTAAGTTTTCTGCAATGAATTTCTCGCATTAACACTCAAATGAATAAGTATGACACATAAAATAGTCTCAATAGGAGACGGGCAAGCTAGTAGGTATAAATAAAGACCCAAACATAAAGAGCAAAACATAGTCCTCATCTGTGTATTTGTTGTCAAGTGTAAGTTCTTTCCGAATATTTTGTACCATGATAGGTATTAGATTGATTGATTATATTTGTGTAAATCCATTTTTGCTTACTGGCTGAATTTTTCTGATATCTTTCCATGTCCATCATCTCAGAATTCTTTCTGTCACTAGGTGGCAGCACGTGACAATAAAGGAAATCAGTCAGTGTTTCCTCTGCACTTGGACTGCCCTAGGTCTCAGAATGTTGTCATTGGCGTGGGATAACTGATATGCTCCTTCATCTCTGTTAATGTTTTCAACAGTGTTTCGGATTGTTATAGACTCTGAGATTTGCACAATTTTAGAGCCTTCCCAATCCGTTACATGCTTGAGGTTGTCCATGTGATCTGGTATGCCCAATTGGGGAACACTAGTATTGAGGGGAGTGACTTTGGTGCGGACACCACTCTGGTCATGCGTCTCCACATTTCGTTGGTGTTCCTTGAGTGACATGTCGAAAGTTTCTGCCTGAATCACCAATGTACAAACTTGGAATGTTGAGAATATAGCCTTGTATATCGTCTTAGCTATCTGTGGTATTTTATCTGTTTGTTAGCTTTAATATTTGGGCTGCAGCAGGTCCTCTCATACTTATTTAATGTATATCAAAACAATGACAATTCTTTCTACCTGCTTTAATGTCTTCAGGTATTTTGAAAAGCAGTTTGGACACTTTGGACGTTAAAGCAGGTAGAAAAATTGTCATTGTGTTGATATATATTAAATAGGTATTTTATATGCACAAAATATGCTGCAAAATGGTATTGGAGGGAACAGGGAGGGGGCACTCAATTTTCATTGAAACCCTAGGATGGTCACACAAGCTCCATGTGTGCTTTGGGGGGGGGGGGATATGGGGTTCTCTTTCATATTTTCTCTTCATATGACTCTTTTTTATTTAGTTAACATGAACTTGTACCCATGGACATCCCAATAGTGGTTCATATTTAACTTCATGCAAATGCTCAGTGTACTACAATTATTCAGGTATACACGAAGCCAACTTTCCTGGAAGATGCTGCAAAGATGAATAGCGTGAACTCATAGATTTCTTGAAATAGAGTAAATATGTCAAAATTATGCTTTTAAATACTTTATGTCAAAGCTATCTTGGAAAACATTGATGTGAACAATATATAATCGGTGTTTCGGGAGTTTTTTGTCTGCAGACATTTTTGCGTTTGTGTCAAAGATCAACCCTTATTCAATCGTGAACGTAACCATTGACCTTGTTCGTCACATCCAATCATCAAACTTACATTAGAATTCGATTTTCCCATGCCAAATTCAGTGCAAAAAGTGGTATTGCATGTTATTCTAGACCTAATAGTAAAATAGGTACGTACTATCTATGTACCGGCAGCCATCTTGGCAGCCATCTTGGATTTCTGGAGGAACCAACTGTCTGGGAGCGTGGTTCCCGATATTTTTTCGAACCAGCGTACCTTAAAACCCCTTATTGCAAAGTTTAATGCTTTCTGCCAGAAGTGAACATGTAGGCCTGTATTTGTCACATATTCGCCCCACTAAAGAGGAAGTCCTTACAAGAGGCAACTCTGCAAATACAGTGACTCTACACAGTGGATTTTGCAGTGTTTAAGGCAGTTTTGTCCAGAAGTTTTTTTTTAGCAATACGGCATTTGTCCTCAACATGCCCTTCATGGCTTAATGATTTAACTCGCTTAATTAAAAGATGTAAATTATTAAAACCCAGTCACACAACGCCTTCATCTGCTTATGATAGCGCATTCTGCACCATGTATGTCTCCACGTGCATGATGGCATCGCTCACTTTTGGTGGAATGCCAAACATTTTTCCTAGTACCTGGAGATGAGAAAGACTAAGACCAGTGTCCCGAACCACCTTGGCCACTGTTATTGCGCCTTTGGTAAATAGAGACTGTGGTTCTCTTTGTCCATGCTCTATGACAGCAGGCAGTAGCTCGAGTTTGTAAAAACACTGCGACTTGTTTACTAATACACATTTGTAACATTTATTGATAAATATAATGTCTAAATATCTCCGATAACATAACTGACATTAACTGATATTTAAAATTATATATACGTGATTACTAAGTATCTACACATTACATTGAAAGGTTACATTATATTTTAATCTTAATATATAAAAGAACATTATATTGGACATGGCAGTGGAAGTATTGATCCCAAGACTGGTGATATCTACCGGCTTGCGGCAATACAGGAATCAGGCTGATTCGTGACCTGATAGAGGCCATCATCCGGGAGGGTCACATACCATCTGAATGGGAGGAAAGTTACATTTTTAGCCTGTACAAAGGCAAAGGTGACACACTCGAGAGGGGAAACTACAGGGGTCTCAAGCTAATAGACCAAGTGTTGAAAGTACTGGAGAGAGTTGTGGAGCAATTGATTAGGAAGAAGGCGCAGATCAATGACATGCAGTTCGGCTTCATGCCAGGAAGAGGGACGACTGATGCCATCTTCATAGTGCGACAGATGCAGGAAAAGTACCTGGCAGCAAACAAGCCACTGTACCTAGCCTTTGTAGACCTCGAAAAGGCTTTCGACCGTGTCCCAAGGCAGGTCATCTGGTGGGCCTTGCGCAAGCTACGTGTCGAGGAGTGGCTGGTAGTGCTGGTGCAGTCAATGTACAATAATGTACGGAGTCGGGTACGTGTTGGAGATGAGTACAGTGAAGAGTTTAGTGTGGAGGTCGGTGTGCACCAGGGCTCAGTCCTAAGCCCACTGCTCTTCATTATAGTACTAGAGGCTCTCTCCCTTCAGTTCCGCAATGGATGCCCCTGGGAACTGCTGTACGCTGATGATCTAGTCATTATTGCAAACACAAAACAAGAGTTACTAGATAAGGTGCAGGTCTGGAAGGAGGGTATGGAGAAGGGACTCCGTGTGAACATGGGAAAAACCAAGTGTATAATCTCTGGGTTACAGCTCGACAGACTGCAGAAGACTGGGAAACATCCCTGTGCTGTCTGTCTCGCGGGTACAGGTAGTAACTCCATCTACTGTGGAAAATGTGCCGGTTGGGTCCACAAGAAATGCAGTGGCATCAAAGGCCCTCTGAGAAATGACCCAAGTTACATATGTCCGAGGTGTGCAGGTGCTGCCAGACCTGTTGATGGCAGGCCAGTCAAGGAGGTTACAGTAGGTGAGCATAAGCTGGAAGTTGTGTCCGAGTTCTGCTACTTGGGTGACATGCTATCCAGCGGTGGTGACTGTGAGCTAGCCGCTACCGTGAGATGCAGGACCGCATGGGGGAAGTTCCGTAAGCTCCTCCCGATACTCACAAACAAGCATCTCCCGCTGGTATCCAGAGGTAGAGTGTACTCCACTTGTGTACGTAGTGTGATGCTACATGGTTCCGAAACCTGGGCTGCCTCCTCCAAGACCCTGAACCGTTTGAGAAGAAATGAGCGAGCCATGATCCGATGGATCTGTCGTGTAAGGCCCCAGGATGACGTGAGCTCTGACTGCCTCCTAGAAAAGCTTGGCATAAAGGACATCGAAGCTGTGCTTTGTGCGAACAGGATGAGATGGCTAGGCCATGTCTAGCGAAGCACCGGCTGGATAGCCAGAGTGAGGGAGCATAAAATTATGAGACAGAAAGCTCCAGGCAGACCAAAGTTGACCTGGGATGAGCTGGTGAAACGCGACGGAGTATCACTTGGCATGGAAGGAATGGACCCCAAGGACCGTCAAGCATGGAGGGGACGTCTTCGGTCACAACTAGGCAGCCAGGCCGCACCCTCTGCAGAGGATTAATTCAGGCCTGCCCAAATAAACGAGGATGATGATGATGATGAATGATGATGATATATTGGGCTTGAACCTCCTTGTTATAAACTTTGTCCATATCAATTTTTGAGAAAATTTCTCTGCATGTGGCTCTTTGGTCAGGTTTAATTGTACAATAACAACGTAGTTTTTATTGTGGTTTAAATTGTGGCGTGGGACCTTCGCATCCCATAGAGAACGAAAAAAATCTCGATACCGGAAGACAACTTCCGATTTCGGCCTCTCATCTGCCATTCGTATTTACGCCGCCAAAGCAAGCACATGGTGCAAGCAAATTATAACGCATGGCTTACAGTTTACGCGGGAATAGACTTGATTACAAAGGTTTTATCGAAACTGGACAAAAAACGATGCCTAAGGTTAATGCCAAAGGAAAAGGTGACACTATAGATTTATCTAGCGCACAGGATAATTTGGATACGAATACGCAGTGCGAATCAAATCAAGCCACGATGTCTACCTCCACAAACCAGTTACCGAGTGGAGGAAGTGATGACCACGTGGCCGACGGTAATACCATGGAAGCCCGCGAGATAGCCCTCCAAGCCAAGCAAAAAGAGCTAGAACTGCTTTAGCTTGAAAAACGCCAGCTTATGGTTGAAGAAGAGCTCTTAGTAGCCCAAGAAGAGCTGCTAGCCAAGAAAAGAGCTTTGGCGGCACGCAGAGAAGCCCTAGCAAATCCTACGCCCGTAAGCCAGCCCCCAGTGAATGGGGACACCGCCAACCAGCCCGCACGTGGTCCAGGTACAGCCACCACCGCTGCATCCCTCGCCCGCAACAAAGATTTAAATGCCTGCCTGGACGTACTCCGCACAACCAACAGCAACTTCCTGGATGACATTCTGGGAGCATCAGCCTCCCAGGAACAAGAGGGAGCGTCCATTCACCAACAACCAGGCAAGTCTCCCCTCTACATCCCTGAATTCGTTGTTAACCCAACCGCCAGCACGCGAGTCCCCGAACAGAACCTGGGACGTGGGCTCATTCTGCGGGATGCTCGCAGCAAAGTGAAAACCGAAGAGGTTACAGTCGAGCAATGGGCAGGTGCCAATGCCCGTATTCTCATGCAAATGATACCAGGCATAGACCAAAGTGAAATCATCGATTATTTGCAATATATGGCCCAAATCGCTGATCTCATGCAGGTTTGTATTTGATTTGATTTGATATTCTTCAGGAACTAATGTTCCTAGGATAGCACATGAAAGCGTACATATATATGTAATGCTTATTTCCAATGTGGTCCTTGTTTGTTTGGCAGGTTAGGTAACCAACTGAGCCAAGGGTAATGGAGGGATCACACTAGCTATAGTTTTCAAACTAGGCGAGTTCTTTTACGTGCAGAGGTGTGGCTCTCATCTACACGGGACACGCCTTTTAACGAGGCTTCTGAACCTCCGCTTGGCATCGCTACCGTCTAGTAACACTGTACGGTGGCAACGCGCTCGGTGGAAATCAGCAACTCAGTGGCAGACGTACGACGTAACGGTTTTGGCGACACTGTGTCTGCCATGACCGGGCCGCGAACTTACGACGCAAACACCTCCTGTTTTCAAGTCGTACGCTCTAACCACTGAGCTACTGAGGACCACGACCTTCCGTCTTACTGCTCGATGAGAGCCACAGGACACGTGTGCACCAGTCTGGTTGCAGATGGACAGATATGGACCAGATGAAAGCATATCTATTTTTATGCAAAAAGGATGATGAGCCTAAACCAGCTAACAAACAAACTTTTGGTCAAAAACGGAATAACTATGGCCCCACTGATAGCTTCGGCCGCACCATATGTTTGTTGTACAATAGGGAAGAGGGTTGTTTTCGCCCCCAGTGCAGATTTGCACACACATGCAGTGCCCCAGGCTGCCGTGAAACACACCCCAGGTATAGGCATCAAGATAACATCCCACCACGTTTTCGTTCCTCCAAGGATCAAGCATAAGCCCGCTCTCCACAAATATTGATGTCTGGGAGGAGGAATTAAAACAGGACATAGACAGAGATTTTCTGATTAGTGGTATGAAACATGGATTTGATATGACAGGATGATATGAAAGGTGAACCCGTGCTCTGCAATAATTATGCATCTACTACAGGTGTAGTGAGGAGTAAGGTCGAGGCACAAATCGTTGAGGAAATAGAAAGTGGCAGATACATAATATGCAGTAACAAACCCCATATAACAAGTAGCCTGGGTGCCATCATCAAGGATGATGGAGGAATAAGGCTAATCCATGATTGTAGTAGGCCCTATGGGGCAAGCCTTAACTCTTATGCAAAAAACACGCCTTTTAGTTATGAAACTATTGACCACGCTGCCCAAATACTCCCAAACAATGGATACATGGCAAAAATTGATTTGAAGTCTGCTTACCGAGCAGTGCCCATAAACCCTAAGTGCTACGCAGCCACTGGTTTGCATTGGATATTTGAAGGTGAAGACCATCCCACCTTCTTCTATGATTCTCGCCTACCATTTGGGGCGTCCATGAGCCCCGGGATATTCCAGAGGATATCTTCTAGCATAACAAGGATGATGGCAAACCGGGGTTTCACGGTTATCTCATACCTGGACGATTTTCTTATCCTTGAATCGACTAAGAACAAGTGTAACCTGGCATATAGCACTCTCATTGAATTAATAGAATCCTTAGGTTTCACTATTAACTGGGGGAAAGCCGTTCCCGCCAGTCAAACTATGACTTTTCTTGGAATTCAAATCGACAGTGTGTCCAGGAAGCTTTCTCTGCCCAAAAACAAACTTCATGACCTGCAAATAGTTCTCTCTCAGTGGATAACAAAAAAGAAGGCGACCAAGAGAGAACTACAAAGCCTCGTTGGGAAATTGAACTGGGCAGCGAGAGTGGTTAGAGGAGGGCGCACCTTCCTCAGACGCCTAATTGATATTATGTGCTCACTAAAAAGGAAACACCACCACATACGCCTCACAGCCTCAGCCAAAGCAGATTTAAAATGGTGGATAGAGTTTATGAATGTGTTCAACGGTTCAGTAAATTTCATCCACAACACCCCGGAACCTGCGGCGATAAGTGTCGGTGACGCATGCACCACAGCAGGCGCAGGTATATACCAGTATGACTGGTTTTATGCCCATTTGGGGAGTATGACTTCCCCAGCATATCGAGCCAGCACATCAACGTTAAAGAACTCTGCGTGACAATTCTAGCCGCCCGCAGGTGGGCTAGGAAGTGGCAAAATAAACATATCATTATTCAAACAGACAATATGTGCTCCATGTACTCAATAAACAATGGAACTTCAAAAAACGAGCTTTCCATGGGTCTGCTCCGCGAACTGTTCTGGATATCAGCTATGTACAATTTTACAATCAGTGCGCAATATATCCCAGGACATGCGAATATACAAAGTGACTTTGTGTCCAGACTGGATGAAAATCAGGATTTTTTTAGCATTGCAATTAAAAAAAAAAATCACATGATTCATTCTGGGATTGCGTCACTTTGTGTTTCTTCTGTTGGGTCCTAAATGGAAGTTACTAGTGGCTCTCGTTTCTATTTCTGACTGAACTAGCTGTTGTCACCGTGTATGCTTCTGTATCATCACCGTCGCTCTCCACGTTTGTTTCCTCCTTGAGTCCAATCACCTTGCGGTGATCATTAGAAGACACAAGACGGTGTAATCGCAGTCATTTCATGTAGTTGTTAAGTTGTTCAGTTTGTTGGATCTGGTGCTTAAAGCGTGAAGTTAGTGACCAAAACCCCCTCCACCCCCTGAATCGTGAATAATGAAACCCAGGATAAACATTGTTTGACTAAAATTTATATTATGTTTAAGAAAATTTTCATTATGTAATAAATCAGACTCAGTAGATGATGCTGAAATTCTTACCTATATATTTTTTCATCAATTCCTCTTAAACCCATTCGTATCGGGATGTCCCTTGAGGGGGACATTTTTACGCACGATTTTACACTGAAAAGTCCCTCGCTTTATCGCCATTTTTCACACATAAACATGGGATCATGCTCTCGGTTTTTACACTAGTGACAACAAGAAACGCCTTACCTTCACATTTCGATGTAAATTTTGTGGAAGAGAAGCAAGGTTTTGATTATATTAATACATCATTTCTAAGGATACATATATGCGCACCAAACACGAGATTTAGACTGCGAAATTCAAGCTCAAAATACTCTAATTTGGACGAAAATTACCCCAACGTGTCGTATACCATCTTAAAGGGGAAACCCCGTTCTCTTCAGTTCAGACTGAGGCGATTATTGTTTTCAATGACGTCACTAGGAAATACCTACTTAATATTCCTGCTTCCAAATAAGGATATTAAGACTCAGCCTCGAGCAGATCCTGCGTTGTTACCATAAACCCGCATTTTCTCTGCTTTGATAACGGCTAATGCAGCCGCTACTCTTGATCGCATCGCGCTATGATCGGTGTTGACATATTACGGCGTGCGATAAAGGCTAATTTTCCATTGCAAATGGCGCCATAGTTAAATTGCTTGAAGGTAAGATATTTTTTTGAAACGAATGGATTATCATCGTCACAGTAACATACCCATCACGAATTCACATGTCGGATCAATTATAAACCGATTCTGAAGTCATGGACGAAAGGATATTTCTCAAATAACATGCATTGTTTTATAATTCGTCTTTCTAAAGTGTATCTCGAACCTGTCATTTTTGTTGCGATATTCATGTTGATGTAGAAATATGTAGATGTAGAGGTGTATAAAATAACGTCTTTATTCTTCCAGGTTTTTTACACAAGTGACAGGAAAAAGCAAATATGCAAAACGGTTAAACACTATAGTACAACATTGAATCAGTAAAAGCTATAAAGAACATTTATACACTTTATACATAGCAAATATTATGCGAGTATGAACGATTAATCTCAACACACCCCCTTAATCGTGAGAAGGTGAACAGCATTATCA
>CM032659.1:3711827-3733043 GCA_019095985.1 Streblospio benedicti | reverse complement strand
ATTAAATACCATTTTGTTAGGGATGAAAAAATAAGGGCAAAATTGATTTGAAATACTGTGCCACAACTGATATGGTTGCAGATAATTCAGTCTACTGGGATTATTAACTATTTGGATAGAATCTGGATACTTTCTTATATTGACAGTAAGTGTTGTTGAAATACAATTGTTGTAAGCTTTTCTGTATTTTGTGTCAATTTAACGTTGACTGTACATCTCATAAATTGCCATTGTCTTGTGGAAGCCACAATATGACGTCTTTGCCAGGCGACGATGTGCAGCAAGAAGGTTGGCAAAATCTGACACATCGCTCAACATTTGTTTCTGTAGCAAAAAGCTTATTTCCCTCATATTTAGCAGAAAAGTTACAATTGAACATTGCAAGAAGGCATTCTTTCAGCTGAATGACCATTGGAAGTGAAAGTTATTGAAACAATTTAGTAAATTGTGAAATCGTGTGATGTGAAAGTCTCGTCACGTCACTAAAAGGTACATGTGACAAGACTCGGACGTATGTCGAGACTCTGGCAACTGCATCTATTTAATTAACTTTCAACAGTGTTTATGGTATATTGAGCAGTTGCAGACTATTTCCCAAAGAGAATACAACAGTCGCAGCAAGGTTTAGCATACTTGGAATGCATAGTTTGTCTTTTCTAAGCTCAGAAGAGCAACAATCATATGGTTTGGATGGACTGAACGTATTGCTGGATCACTTCGCAACCAAAGCGCTTTGCATATTCTCCAATATCACTCGTGGAAGAACATTCTACAGATGGCTCCTCAACTAACGTCAAAAATAAAATGTAGAGATTCAAGACGAACAAGACAATAACACTACTTCATGAAAAGCTTTCCTGGTGCGTTTTTCCAGTACTGGCATCGCGTGATTGAATTAGGAACACTTGAAGGGGGTGATTGTGATTGTGAGGGTTGTAAAATTGAGAGAATTCTCAGTAAATTGATTAAGCCACGAGTGTTAAACATGTCCAATGATTAATGACTACAACAGTGGGCCAACCAGTGTCTTGGACATGGTCAAGACTACACCTGGTGTTGTTCCTGTTAAAGTCCACCATTGGTAGACAGAGATGAAACAATTGCAGAGTACAGTCTGACTAAAGCATTAGTACTACAAGAGAGATTTCCCAGAGACAATACCTCTAATTTCTGAAAAATTATGCTAACTCATAATCAAGATCAAATTCCTAATCTCTTAAAGCTTTACAGGAGAGCAATGCACATGCCTCGGAATTCCGCTGATTGTGAACGAGGATTCAGCATGCAAAATATTAACACAACAATCTACAACTTGATAGAGGTTGATGAAAGCTTCAAGCTTCGTACGCCTAAAGATAGTAAGCATGGTGCCACTGTGGAGGAGATTGTGGAGTGGATCGGCTCAATGACTGAGGCTATGTTGAAGCTGCAATCCCTGTATGGAGCTTTTGGTGATATGGACAAAATGGACAAGTCCTTCAGGGACAAGCTTCAGAAAGCACTCAACACAAAGACTGATTACAGACAGTATTAATGGTTCATCTCTGTTATTAAAAGTAGGCTGTAAACACATATCATGGCTGATAATGATGAGACCACTAAGAATATAAGTAAGCAGTTGATGAATGAGGTTTCTATATCACAAGAGTTTTTTTGTTATTTTTCTCATACTGAACAATTGGCTATTAAAGAAGCTATAAAAGCTTTCCTAGACATCAGTAAAAGGATAGCACTGTTGCATCAGATATGTTGGAAGATGGAAACAAACTTCTCACTGCTAACAACACTAGGTGGTACAGTGAAGTTTTTTGCGTGAGATCAATACTTAATGTACCCAAAAAGAAACTGGCAAGCCTTACCAATGTAGAAAACCTGACATTTCCAGATAGAGGCATTCTAGATCTAACCAACTCAGGGTTTCAAAGTGTAACAATCTTTTACTTTGTACTAGACCATGGCTGAAAAGTGAGGCTCTTAAGTATCGGCAAGTGGTATATAAATTTCTAATATTTTCTTGTTTATGAAACAGGTGCTTTTTAAAAATGGCTTCTAGAGCTGAAAATTGGTCCTGCCAGATAAAAACGATTATTTGAAGTAATAAAGCATTAACCGGTCGTGCATGGAATGTGCCCCTATTGCAGATCGGTGAAGTCAAATTTGACAGGCATCTCATACTGTTCATGCACAGGAGGATGAGGTCAAAAGATTTCAGAGTATGATGAATGCAAAAAAGAAAAGCATTTGCTTGATACGGAATAGGGGAATCATGGAGGCAAAAATCGCTTAAAGGCTGCAAATGCTGAAAATGAAGAAGAACAAACAAATTTGAGCAGATTAAAAAATCCAATAAGTACGAGAAGAAGTGGCAGGACCTAAAAAAGGCAGTACACAGAAGAGATTGCCACGTGCAGACAATCGGGCAGGACAATCTGGTGATTTGAATCAATCAATTCATAGCAAAAATACAAATGAATTATGATTACACTATGATGTAAAAAACATTGATGGTATATTACAGTGACAAAATAAGATTTTTTGTTGAAATATCCATAATTATATACAAATTAAATTTACCATCTCTCAGTTTAATTGATATTTTGCATAAATTGTATAATGGTTTATGGATTCTTAATTCTGTTAAAAAACATATTGCTTATGTCTCACTCAGAATCTAACAATATTTCATAACTTAGTTTTTTAAATTATTTGCGGCATTAATTTTTCTATACGAGGACCAACACTTGAGCCGCTAGGGGATATTGCCCAACCTATTCTTGACTTAAGACTTGGAGTCACTCATAAACTTACATTTCTTGGTTTAAACTGTTTGCTACAACACTAATACTGAATACATTTGTATACAGGATGTCCACAGGTCCTTAAAAGATATGATTTTTGTGTGGGAAATTTATAGTTATTAAAGTTTTTTTTGTAGTCTTCAAAAGGACTGGTGATAAGACTTTTCACATACATTATATTTTTTGAGCCCATTGATCGGGATTGATTGTTTGTGAGTCAATATATGATGCAATATCTTATCTAACTTTTTCAGGTGCCTCAATGTACAAGTTGATGTGATGAGGGAGTTGCTTTTGGCCAAGATTTTCGCCAGCACCTCGTCTGCCACTGCATCAACATAGAAGACATAAACAGCAACTTCTGGGGCCGAGGACGGAGCAGCAAACCATGCTCGGCAAACTGCGTTCGTGCGGGTCCGTGGCCTGCTGGAGGCTGACTGCCCCCACAGGGGGACCGCCGACGGGGGCACATAGAGTGGATTGCGAGGAGCAAAAACTCCCGAACTACGCGCACTCACGGAGTGGAGAGACTCAAAATATGAAACCATAATGGTAATTGGCGACAGCCACGTGAAGAATTTAACCCAGCGTCACCACTCATTTGCACTTCCGGGATGCAGCTCAGCAGTGGTTGAATACGGCACCGTGTCCCTGGCCGACGGACGACAGGTGTTGTGTCGGGCCCTAGTGAACCCAGGTCAGGGGATTAAAAAGGTGATAGAGCGAACAGAAAAATATGGACATCTTTTGGTGGGTGTGGGGAACATTGTCACACTAGTAGGATGTAATGATGTTTTGACTGCATAACTGCGCTTGGAAACCTGCTCTCGCTGTCAATACAGGCAGCAAACCCAACAGCCAAGGTGTGGCAGCATGAACTATTGCCATAATACCGTATGGGCATTCTATGGACGAAAGAAGAAACATCTGCCGATGCTGAAGCTCCTAGTTGAGTACGCGAAACTCCACTGTGAACTAGACGCGTTCTTGGAGGAAGGATTGCTGCAACCCAGGCGTGTGGTGACCAAGTTTTAGTTTTTTTATTAGCCCAAAATAGATCTTATATACCTAACAGACAAGAATACCGAGCCATTTCTATTTGAAAAGAATACACAGGTAAGAATTTCAGCATCATCTACTGGGACAGTTGGTATAGTACCATATACATGTTGATTTATGAAACACTTTGAAAATGAAATACATCTCTTGATGTTTATGTTCATGTGACTTGTATCTAAGAATGACTTTTATATTGCTTATTCTTGATGCAATCTAGAATATATAGTAATCCTTTCAGCTAATATAAATGTAATGTGTAGATACTTAGTGATCGCATATATATCAGTTAATGTCAGTTATGTTATCGTACATATTTAGACATTATAGTTATCAATAAATGTTACAAATGTGTATCAGTAAACAAGTCGCAGTGTTTTTACAAACCTGAGCTACTGCCCGCTGTCATAGAGCATGGACAAAGAGAACCACAGTCTCTAGTTACCAAAGGCGCAATAACGGTGGCCAAGGTGGTTCAGGACACTGGTCTTAGTCTTTCTAACCTCCAGGTACTTGGAAAAATGTTTGGCATTCCACCAAAAGTGAGCGATGCCATCATGCACGTGGAGACATACATGGTGCAGAATGCGCTATCATAAGTGGACGAAGGCGTTGTGTGACTGGGTTTTATTATTTACATCTTTCAATTAAGCGAGTTAAATCATTAAGCCATGAAGGGCATGTTGAGGACAAATGCCGTATTGCTAAAAAAAACTTCTGGACAAAACTGCCTTAAACACTGCAAAATCCACCGTGCAGAGTCACTTTATTGCAGAGTTGCCTCTTGTAAGGACTTCCTCTTGCTGCTTGAAAGTTAAAGATTTTTTTTTCGAGTTCATTGACTGAAACACTGGTTGATTCAGAGCCTCATGCCACCGAAATGTTTTACTTCCCTCTGAAAAGTGAAGAGGACGTGGAAACCACAGAGGACAAGGTGAAAAACGCAGCTTCAATAAAGTCCCTAGTTAGCAGTACTCCGAAGCGTATGGAAAGCCGAAAATAATACAGTCTGACCAAGGTCCTGAGTTTAAGTCGCATGTGAAGAGTTTAAGTCGCATGTGAAAAACTTACTGAAGAAGAAAGGCATAAAATTCATACAATCAAAGCCATATCACCTGCAAAGTCAAGGAAAATTAGAACAAATGCACCGAACTCTGAGAAAGAAGATCGGACCATGATTTGAATGATTTGTTTTTAATAAGATCAAAGTCAAACAACTTAAGAAATATGCCACAATAATGAATAATGAAGCAAAACGGGTTTTAGGGAACAAGGTACCATTCCACGTTTATTTTGGTAGAGATGGAGAAAGAGATAGCAGTAGTTTAAGAAATGAGGCAAGAGTAGCAACAGAAAAAGCAATTGCGCAAATGATTATGAGACAAAAAAAGACATTCACATCCTATAAAAAAATGACAATGTTCTGATCAGATCTAAAAACACAGACAAAAAGATTATTATAGAACAGGTCAGTTGAGAAATCACCGCCATTGACAATGACTATGGAGTAAGTCTTAAACTAATTGCACAATTCTTTAGGAAATCATGGCCGACGACTATGTAAAACTCACAGACTTGGGTCTAGCGCAGTATGGGGCCGTGGTGGTGCGGGACTTGGGAGTACATGGCCGCAGACGTGGCCTCTGGGGGCGCGCTCCACGGCGATGGACGTGTGGTCCCCGGGGGTCACGCTCTACGTGCTGGTGACTGACATCATGCCGTGCTTCCGGCCGCGTACCGTGGGGAACGAGTACACGATTTGTAATGCTAAAAGAAAACTAGTCAATGGAAGTACCACATCTTTTGTGCATTGTTATGAGTTACGTCCGGTAGCCACTTGCTGACACTACCTATATAGAACTTGATTATGTTATTTGGTGCAGAATACTACAAATTATATAACAGAGGTGGTGTATTTTTCCTGTCGCATATAATAGCCTAGGTGACTGACGTCATCCCGTGCTTCTGGCAGCGTACAGCGGGGAACGATTTGTTACTGCAAGAACGTTAGTGACACTTTTATAGAAGCGATGGCCGCCATGATTGGGCCTCCCCAAATTCTTACCCAGCTGGGCTGAAGATGATGATGATATGAGCATTACCAACTTTATTGAGTGAATGCAAAAGCAGAGCAAATAAACAGAAGGATGAACAGGACCTTTCTAGATGGAAGGAAATTGATACTAGATGGAAGTACAGTAGATACTATTAAAGAAACGTACCTCCTCGTTTTGGGGGAGAAAGAAATGGCTCGAGAATTCCAACGATTGACAGAAATGTCATTATTTAGTGAATTTGATAAAGGACTGGACAAATACGCAGACAGATTAATATTATATACAGCCAGGGGGTGTATTAATCTTATCAAAACTGGACATTTCTTGGAATATGATTTATGATTTTTGACTGTTCAATTTGTTGTTATTGATGCTAAGATCTGAAGAAGTGGACTTGAAATATTTGAAGTTGTGAGGGATAAATATAGCAACTGCTCATTAGAACAGCTGCCTACACCGGAAACTTCTCACTTCCGCTGAGATCCTAGAATGCACATACAGTGGCTAAAGAGTTTTAGAGACAGGCATCAACTACACAGTGCAATTTTGTCCGACTAACCGGTTCTTAATTTTGATGACTTTTTTCCTTACTAAGCTATATATTCTACACTATCAAATTTGTGTGATTTAACATTTTCTCAGTGCCAGTGAACGATAAAACATGAAACGCATCGACCGCAATTCATTTTTACAGCGAAAAGGGCAAAAATCAATGAACATCAAAGAGATATCAAGCTGCTTCCGGCATAGCTGACAAACCGCCAGCGTAATTGTAGTTCATAGACATCCAGAGTTTAAGATTTCCCTAACCCTACCAAGCCGTGAACCTGTACAACTTATATAATGTGTTGAGATATCACAAGGAGGATTTTTATTGTTTTTGTGCCATATGTCTGTCTGAGTGCTTGACTCGTGAGACCAATAACCACTAGGTTTCCTACATATTATTTTCAAAACGATTCTAAGGTATTATTTAAGGCTTTTATATAATATGTCAACCAAAAATATGAATGGGCAGTGTCAATTATCTTTATATTCATTTCAGTCCATAGCGTGCACAATCTGTCAACAATCGCTGGCCGCTCGAGTGAAGAAGTTTAAGGCAGAGGTAAGAAGTCCGATTTCTGATGAGAAGAATGGCTTGCGGGAATTCCCGATGTCGACGATGATCCACTCAGACAGAGGCCAAAGTCAGATGGAGAGAGGCTATACATGTAGAACTAGAATTTTGTGAGTGTAATATCAAATGTCAGTCAAAGAAAATTGTATGAATTCTTTACGCCTGATTGCGGCCTTTATAGGTTTATTGCTGACCGGCCTGTTCATAGTTGTCCGGAGGGCAAGGAAGTACCTTAGGCGTAGAGCTACAGATGAGCGGATTTTTGTGGTAAGTATAAATTCTGTAAGATGGTAAAATAAACCAAGCAATGCCACCCATCGAATGCCAGCCCCTTCTCACTACAGCAATCCCACCCCACCGAACTTCCTCCAGGGTGACAACAATCGTCCGCTAGATTTTTCCACCAAACAGACTAAAACCCTCCAAAGAAGTATAAAATGAACGTTCATCAGTTGACAGAAGCCCTATGTTTAAATCTTCATATCGGTACCATCCGTACAAATTAGAACAATACAAACAGGTAAACCTGTGATGATATTTTCTACGCTTCTGAAGATGACTGACAGTATTTGTGTGTAATAAATGTTTACATTTTTAAATTTAGATATGCAGCAAATATCACAATGCATCCTTCTTAATCATTTTATATCTAGTGTATTGATTCTTTGGACCCTTCTAGATCTAGTTTATTAAAATTTGTTTTATTGACATTTGTTCATAGTACCTTTTCGTGTTACAGAAATACAGGTGTCTCGTGTTCAAAAGTGAAAAATTCTCTGATTGTACCCAGTTAATGACTTAGAGCATCTCCAGTCCAATGTGCGTCAAGCTAGGATTTTTCACTGTAGCGATTCGGAATAACGTCATTGATGGTGAAGTGGATATTGGAAGACAAAAGACAAATATTGTGAGTGACGTGGCTACTGGAGACGCGGCAAATATGGCTGGTGACGACGAGGAGGTCGCTTTTCTCGAAGCTTCGGACATATTGGAAGAGCCGAACAGCAAACAATGAGGGGTTGTTGATGGAACGTTGCTACAACAATTGCATATCATATAAAAATGGAAATAGAATTATCAGAAAATCATTTCTAATCTCTCATTTGCACTGACGACACATTTCTGAAGAATTAAGGGACCATTCACATCCAATGAAATTTTTTGAACATATTTTGTGTAATGATATGGGACTTTTACCAATTAGTCACGGAGTATAGATAGGTATTATTAATTATGTGAATAGGATTAAGTATGTGGTTGTTGGTCAGATTAAGTACTGTTGATGCTTTTGTCACAACTGTCATAGACATGTCAGAGACATCATCTATACTTATCTAATGTCTTTTAAAACTTTGTAAGTATGTTCTCTTTTGGAGTTTATTTGATTTTATAAATGGATTGTACATCATATGTCTGAAAGTAGTTAACATTGTGTAATGTATCATTTCAGAATATGTCAATCATCTTTAGAATAAACATTTTATTAAAGAGGAGACTTTCTTCATTTTGGATAACAAACAGATCATAAACTCTAAATCATTTTTTTCAGAATCAGAGATAACAAAAAACACACACACACAGAGTGTATATGCAGTCTGCAGGCAGGCTGGGCAACGTTATGTTTGAAGTGGCATCGGCTTTGGGAATTGCAACGTGGAACCGACGAAGACTGCCAATAGACCAGCGTGCCAGCAGCGTGCTGAGTGAGTACTTTGAAGCCCCGCCATCCAAGGAGCCTGCGTACCGAGTGAAGACTGTTCCTCCTGGAACCAAGGCCATCTGTCAGCCACAGGACTCTTTCTACTTTGACAAGGCCAAGTTTGTTCCTCTAGATCTACCAGAAGTGGATGTGCGTGTGTGCACGTACCTGCAAAGCTGGAAATACTTTGGAGACATCCAGAGCGAAATTAGACAGCTTTTTTGGTTCAAGCCCACAATCTTTGAAGCTTGCACACGGTTTCTGGGCACATTGAGCTTTGGACCGAACGTCACGACAACGTATGTGGGTGTGCACATGCGACGTACGGACGTACTGCCCGGCACGGCTGCCTACGTCAACGCCTTTGCCAGCCCCGCCCGTGAACTACACGCTCGCGGCCATGGACAACCAAAGCGCTTTGCATATTCTTCTTCAGTATCACTCCTGGAAGAACATTCTACAGATGGCTCCTCAACTAACGTCAACAATAAATGTAGAGGTTCAAGACGAACAAGACAATACTCCGTTGCACTACTTCATGAAAAGCTTTCCTGGTGCGTTTTTTCCAGTACTGGCATCGCATGATTGAATTAGGAACACTTGGAGGGGGTGATTGTGATTGTGAGGGTTGCAAAATTGACAGAATTCTCAGTAAATTGATTACGCTACGAGTGTTAAACATGTCCAATGATGACTACGACAGTGGGTCCACCAGTGTCTTGCACTTGGTCAAGACTACACCAGGTGTTGTTCTTGTTACGAGTCCACCATGGGTACGGAGATAAAAAAATTGCAGAGTACAGTCTGGCTAAAACATTAGTACTACAAAAGAGATATCCCAGAGACAATACCTCTAATTTGTGGAAAATTATCATCACCAAGATCAATTTCCTAATTTCTTAAAGCTTGCCAGGAGAGCAATGCAAAATTGCACATGCCTTTGAATACTGTTGATTGTGAGCGAGGATTCAATGTGCAACATAACATTCATAGCGATTAGAAATAAATTGACATCAGCGAATGTAAATACCTTGATGCTAATCCAACTGGAAGGTGGCCTATAGAGAAATTTCCATTTGGAAGGGCCCTTAAAAATGGAAGAAAAGTGACTCTGATGGCCCTCTGATACTAAAGAAAAACACAAATATTTAGTTAAGCCTTTTTTTATTTTTTGGGTTACAGACACGCCGCTCAAAAAAACAGGATTTAAGAATGAAAATAAAATTGAAAAAAATTGTATTTTTTAAAATCTGCCGATGAAAAAATAATTCTTAAAAAAAAATAGCGGAAGAAAAAAAATAGACTGTTACCGCCAGCCTCTCTTTCACTGGACGTGCGAAACTAAAATAGTTTTAATGAAAGTGCGAAACTAACTTTCATCAATATTGAGCCATCCATTGCAACTTGATGAATCATTCATCATAGGAAAAATATTGGGATTTACGTGCCAAGAAAACTGCCATAAAAATGTAGAATATAAAGAAATCCCAACCGACAGGCCGGGATCAGCATTGTTGAACTTTCGTGTACAGTACATAAAGGTTACCAGTGTGTATAGTGCACAAGAGCCATGACTCTGCGAATTTGTACTATATTTATTCATTTCATGTCAAGGTTGGAGGCTGTGTACATTGTTTGAGTGTGGCAAAGGCCGTGTGGTTTATGCTGCCAAGAAAATTTCTTATGACGAACAACGCCTCTTGAAAATGGTTTCCGAAGAAAATTATTACGTGTGTGAATCAACCTTGTTCCCAGGCTCTCCACTACAGGAAACGGTGGTCGTCACAGAAGGTCTAAATTGTCAAACATCTATTGAGACCACATACTACACAGGTATACAAACAAAAATACACATTAAGATATTTAGATAACAGTATTATCATTGCTAAACACATTTCATAACAAAAAAATTCCCATAAAACCAACCATGATTATTAATTCTGTCTCAAATGTTGACTTTACACGTATTAAAATTTGTTTAGCAAATACCTGTTTTGTCTCCTAAATTTTCCCCTCAAGTGGTGGAAAACCAGGCTATGTTTTTGATACAACAGTTATTTCAAACTTGACCATAAGAAATGCTTTTACAGATGTGAACAAGAAGATACCAGACATCTGCTTTTACTGTTGGCGGTCAGAAGACCTGGCAGAGGACCCAAGAATAGATAAGCTAAAACAGCAGTTCGCGTCTGTGAGGCCAAATTGCAACATCTGTTGGAAAGTGGACGGAAAGGAGCCTGCCACAAGAAACAAGCGTGTGAACAGAAATTGAGCTTACAGTGTTGATTCTAGTTGCATTTTTGTGCAAGTGACTCACATTTTTTAGCCATTGGCTCACAAAACAATATTTAGGGACGTCATACACCAACCACAGACACAAATAGACAGACGCATTTGCAGAAGTCTGATGACAAAGTTTTAGATCTACCTTGAGCTTGTCCACCATTTTGTGCTGCACTTTCATGTTCTTGTTGGTTTTCACCGATCCTGGGCTCAAAATCACCATCTGCCGCACCTGGCAGAGAAACAATTATCATATTATACAACTGATCCCAGGTCACTCAACACAGCTCAAATTACTACTACCTTCTTTACATCTGATCTGAGCAAAATTTCTAATGCACTATAAAAGTGGATAAAGTTATGGTTACTTTTTGCTTTATGCTCAATCACAAACTATGGAACGGCCATGTCTCCCTAAAGGCCCAACATAAAAATGCATAAGGAACATATCAAATGGATGCACTATTAAATGTAAATAGATGTCGTTGTATTGATGAAAAAACTTGACAAGTAAATTGACTAGGGTAAATGTAAATGTATAATGAATGTATGATTGGAGTATAACACTTGCATGGTGTTTATCACTCATTTGCGATCACTCCCCTCAACCGTATATATCTAGTAACGTGCAGGTTCAACAAAAAAGACAACAGGCTTTTTCTTACTTGATTGTTTAGGGTGATTGGGGACAGCCAAGCGTACTTGATGATCCCCAAACTCTCTCACCTTGCTGGGCAACTGACGCAGAACGTCTTTCTTCATCCGCCGGATCATAATGCGCTCCTCTAGCACAATCTGCAGCTCGGCGAGATTGGAGGATCCGTTGAAATCCCAGCCCCACGGGTTCTAAAGCATATCAATACCAATAGATAAGATATTTATTTCAGCTATATTATAGCCATAGAAAAGGAGATCTATAGACAGTGTTACAATTGAGGTTAAAAAGGTTATATAAGGGCTGTTTCACAATCAGGGTACACAAGATTGTCTCACGGACACTCAAAATCAGCTTTAAAATACCCCAACAAACCCTCCAGAAAATTGATGTACCATATCTCCTGGATAAAATCATAAAATTTCAGACCTTAATCTCTCCAACTGTTTTACATATTTCATATTTAAAGTGATGAGGTGAGCATTGTGACTGATGAGGACTGTTTTTATGTGACATGGCCTTGTTACATTGATATTACTTAACCATACCGCCTTTAATATTTTTACAATACCTAATATGTGAATGTTGAAGAATATGTGCATTCAGTGAGTGAAAATCAGAAAATAATCAGATATCATGGATTGAACCAAAAATTGTATTATCAATTCAACAGCAATGTACAGGAACATTTTTCTGTAGCTAAATTCAAGCACATATCTTATTTCTATTATCGCTGTGATGAAGCATAAGCAATTATAAATCAAAGTTTAAAAAACTGGATTGCTAGGATGTCAGGTTTTCGTTCAGTGCCAGTTGAAAATGTACTGTTATTTTTCAAGTATTTTTTCAGAGAGGACAAATTTTTGGACAAGTGAAATAAGGCAGTTTATATGACCAGTTAAAAGTATTCAATGCCATTATTTACCAAGAAATAACTTCATACAGCATCTTTAAAACATGTTGAAATTGAATTAGTTGTACGCATTTAATATTTATGTCACAATGTATTCCTATATCAAAACTATAAATCTTTGCATTGATCATATGGAATGGGTCACTTAGAAATGAAACATACACTACATATAAAAATGGACACGAGACATACATCATTAGAAGTAAATTTAACATGCCATGTCAAATATACTTGTGCAGTTACGAACACCATAATGTGATAACTACTTTCTAGAGCACAAATTACTTTCTAGAGGACAAATTTTGGACATAGCCATACTCTTGATTTTGCTGATGGTGAAAAGAAAAACTATTCTATACTTCTAGATGACATTTAGTTTTCTATCATAAAACAACCTAACTCAAGTAAAACCAACGTCACAATTTGGCCACAAGTACTAGAATTTATATATCAAGCTTATTGATTTCAGCGACATTGAACTGAAATTGTGCTCTATGTCCAGGTAGCAAAAAAGGTTCAGAGAGAATTCCAGCAATATCACCCCTGGTGTGCCATGAGCAATCGCCATCTGCTAAACAAATGTAGTCTCCATCTCATTCTGTCTGCCTAGACCGGGGTTTCAAATATGTAAATTTGAAAATACCCCTAATTTTGTCCACCTCTTGTACATGAAAAAAAAAAACAAAAACTCAGATGTGTAGCTAAGTCATATATTTAATCTTTATTTTTTATATTTTTACCCTTTAGTCTTCTGTTCCTTTTTATCTTTGTGTTTGTTTCGTTTCTTGCCATTTTATTTTTGCCTGTCTTTCTCAAAGATATTTAATATATTTTTCCCTATATTTGTGGCATTTTTAGCAGCAGCTTTTGCCACCAGTTTCACGGTTTAATCATTCACACTGCCTTTACAAGTCCATGTTTATTTCAATCTGTGTAGTTGTAGCTTTTAACTGGAGAAATATAGTGGGGTTAGGCTTATGTCAAATGAATTTAATCAAATCTCCGGTTTTCTTACAAGGATTTGTAACTTGTAAGATTGTACGATAGACATTGCTGAACATTTCACCATCAACCTTGTGATTGGTTGATTTTGTGACCCGTTTCCAGGAATATTAGGGGGGTTGGATCAAATATAGTGGGGATATGACAATGTTTTGGCAAATGTTTTTGTATTCATCTAGTCAAAGTTTCTTCTGTAGCTGTGCTTTCCCACTCTATAGGGATGCTGCTAATAACAGGACTGTGACCACTATTACATCTTTAATTACAATCAAATTTCACTTGTAGTGTCATTATTAAATAGTCATTTCAGCCACACAGACACTCTTGAGCATTAACTTTGATAGAAAATTGCCATCAATTATTGTTTTTGGTATAACTGGAAACCAACAGAATTAGTGCACGGACATCTGCTATCCAAAATACTGTCCTCGCCGCAAAATATATTGTAAATGCTATTTGCACAATCAATCAATACTATTAACTTTTTATTTGATAGAAATATGACCATGTGATTATATTCAGACTTTCTAAATTGATTTTAAGCTGATGTACAGATAGAGATAGGTAGAGAACCTTGTTCTAAGTTGATTTCAAAAGTAAAACGAATTAGAAACATGTGGTATATTAAAATTCATATCCTAAATTATTATGTAATGTTGCTTTACATCATTAACAATCTAAAAATCAGTAAATTATCTAAAATATATTGCAAATATTCTCACCATTTGATCTGTCATGGTACTTTCCTCACAGGACAAGTCAAAGTGTCACATGTTAGATCAAATAAAGTCCAGTAAGAGTTAATAATTGTGTGAATTATTGATTTCCTGAATAGGATTAAGCTATTCTCCTTGTCTTGAAAGTTAAACTTCTTTCATTTGAATCAACTTTGTTCAATTTACCACATGTTATTTCTTTTTGCGGCTAGGACAAAAATTGGACAGACAAACTGAGGATTAATGGTATACAAGCCCTACGTTAGACTTTGTTGCAAGGTCTTCACAAAAACTGCTAGTATGTCACGTACACATAGTAAAATTCATAAATTGAAGCATCAGCATTGATTAACCTTTTAAATATACCTTATAGAAGTTTCAAATTTCTTGCAGGACATTTTGGACGGACAAATGACGCATTGTGTTTTGAGTTCATAATTCTTTAGGTTTTATCTTTTCAATACAATTTTTGTTTGGTATCTCAGCTTAATTGATTAGTAGTGTAGAAAACGTAGCATTCAAATATATCTAATATGTCAACAAGTATCACTAATTTTGTGCTAAATCCATTTAAACTTACAATAATTGTCTTAATATTTGCGGACATTTTCAATGTCCATCATCTGATACTTTTCTGTCACCAGGTGGCAGCACGTGACAGAAGTGGAAGTCAGTCAGTGTTTATTGTTGGGGGGTGGTCGAGGGCGCACGCGGTGGTTTGGGGCTGCCCTAGGTCTCAGAAGGTTGTCGTAGGCGTGAGATAACTGGTATGCTCCTTCATCTCTGTTCATGTTCTCCTCAGTCTTTCGGATTGTTATGGACTCCAGGATTTGTCTGTCCAGTAGGTTTGACTCCTTGCACACAACTTTAGCACTATCCCAATCTGGTACATGGTTGAGGTTGTTCATGTGGTCAGTTATGTCTGATTGGTGAACTTCTGTGGTGCTGAGGCGAGTGGCTCTGGTGCGCACATTTTATGGTCATGTGTCTCCACATTTCTTTGATGCTCCTTGAGCCGTGTGCCGAATTTCCTGCCTGATTCACCAATATATAAACTTGGACAGTTCTTACACCCAATACTGTAAACACTCCCACATACGTCTTCTTGTATGATTTTGTCCTTGGGATGAACTAAAATCTTTCGGAGAGTCTTATAAGGTTTTTAGGCTGAACAGATCTTGTGATCTTTTAAAACCTTAGCCATTCTTTCTGACAAGCCTTTAACGTAAGGGAGAACGACCATACCTCTGGCTCCCTTAGAGTCTTTTTCTGCTGTCTTCCGAGACTTCTTATTGTTGGTATCTTTTTTCTTTCTCTTCACTTCTTGAATTGCCCACTTAGGGTAATTGCAAGTGGTCAGTGCATCCACGATTGTACGTTCTTCAGTCTCTTTATCTAACTCTTCTGTTACGACTGTGTCCATTCTGTCCAAAAGTCTTCTCACTACTCCTAGCTTATGTACAGTTGGATGGTGAGACTCAAAATTCAAATATTGATTTGTGTGTGTGCTTTTCCTGTACACCGTGGTTTTTAGAGAGCCATTGTCTTTAATTTCAATCAGGGTGTCAAGAAAAGGAATCTTATTCTCTACCATAGTTTCATGAGTAAACACTATGCTGCGAGTTGTATCTACTTGGTTGAGATGATCATTGAGACCTTCCACAGTGCCGCACTTAATCTTCGTTACTATGTCATCCACACACCTCTTCCACCACATTGGTTTGATTCCTTATCCGCTGTGGCTATAGCTGTTTGTTCGAGGTTTTCCATAAATAAGTTTGCCACTATTGGAGACACTGGGCTGCCCATCGCTGTACCAAGCTTCTGTTGATATAGTTGGTCATCAAATCTGAAGTAAGTTGTAGTCAACACCAGGCTTAGCAATTCCATGATGTCCAATGCTGTGAACAACGTTCTTTGTCTCAACTTGTTATCATTAAGGAGACGATCTTTGACGATCTCAAGGGCCCTGTCAATGGGAGTGTTATTAGTGAAAAGTGAGACTACATCAAAAGACACTAAAGTTTCATCTCCATTTACTGTCAAAGATTGGAGACTCTTCACCAAATCTTTTGAATTTTCCACATGATGTTCTGTTGTTCCTACCAAAGGAGCCAAAATGTCAGCAAGGCTTCTGGATAAATTATACATGATTGATCCTGTATAATCTACTATTGGTCTTAAAGGAACGTCTTTCTTGTATGTAGGTTTGGTCTCAGAGGTTGGATATAAGTATCTTTTTTGAGCATCGGTGATTTTGTTTTCAGATTTGAGTCTTGCGAGGATGTCTACCAGTTTAACTGACACTGACTGACTTCCACTTCTGTCACGTGCTGCCACCTGGTGACAGAAAAGTCTCAGACGATGGACATTAAAAATATCCGAAAATATTAAGACAATTATTGTAAGTTTAAATGGATTTAGCACAAAATTAGTGATACTTGTTGATATAAAAGAGAAATCCAATGAATCTCTTTACAAATATCTAATATGTGTTTTCTTCTGGTTGATGTGAAATAAAATATGATTTTTCAAAATGAGACAGTAAAATGTCGAAAAAAATGTACAATTTAGTGCTATTTTAAAACCTTAAAAGATTTTTTAACAAAATAAAAAGTAGTTTAAGCTTTATTGGGTGAAGGTGCATCATAGTAAATGCACAAAATCCTTTCATTTTTGAGCATTTTCACAAAATTCAATAAGATATGCAAAATATCAAATCTGTACCCTGATTGTGAAACAGCCCATAAAGTACATTAAAATATCACACCTACAGTACTGATTCCGTCAGAAGGATACAGAACATTTTCGAGGATTACGTTACGATTCCTTACAATTTTTTCCCATTTCTTCTTATTGTTGCGTCGATTACGAACATTAAACGTTCTGTAGCTTCCACAAATTACGGCTTTCTTCATAACTCGCCTGATACGAAGTTACGTTTATTCCATTCTATTCTCACTTTTCTGTCAAGCAAGCTCCTGCCACTGTATTGACATAGCTGAAGAGACATCTTCCATTTTTACTATATCAAGTGGCCCTGACGGGACTCAAACTCACGACCCCAAGGTTGTGAGATCAGAATGATACCATTATCCCAAGCGAATAGAATTGAATTCACAAGCAAGACTTGGGGAAAAAATATATACAATTATTCATACGTTTATTCCGATTGTTCTCCTTATAGTGGGGAGGATATGTGACAAATACTTGCCTACATGTTCACTTCTGGCAGAAAGCATTAAACTTTTCACAAAGGGGTTTTAAGGTACGCTAGTTCCAAAAATTTAGCGAACCACGCTCCCAGACAGTTGGTTCCTCCCGAAATCCAAGATGGCTGCCAAGATGGCTGCCGGTGCATAGATAGTACGTAACTATTTTACTATCAGGTCTAGAATAACATGCAATACTACTTTTTTGCACTGAATTTGGCATGGGAAAATCGAATTCTAATGTAATTTTGATGAGGTTACGATCATGATTGAATAAGGGTTGATCTTTGACACAAACGCAAAAATGTCTGCAGACAAAAAGTTCCCGAAACAACGATTATGTATAGTTCATATCAATATTTTCCAACATAGTATTGACATAAAGTATTTAAAAGCATAATTTTGACATATTTATTCTATTTCAAGAATTCTATGAGTTCACGCTAATCATCTTTGCAGCATCTTCCAGTGAAGTTGGCTTCGTGTATACCTGAATAATTGTAGTACACTGAACATTTATATCATGTTAAACATGAACCACTAGTGGGATGTCCATGGGTACTAGTTCATGTTTAGTAAATAAAGAAGTCATATGAAGAGAAAATATGAAAGAGAACCCCATATCCCCCCCCAAAGCCCCCTAAAGCAAACATGAAGCTTGTGTGACCATCCTAGGGTTTCAATGAAAATTGAGTGCCCCCTCCCTGTTCCCTCCAAACGTCATTGCAGTGCAATCAGTCAAAACAAATATACCATTTTGCAGCATATTTTGTGCACATAAAATACCTATCTAATATAAATCAACACAATGACAATTCTTTCTACCTGCTTTAACATCCAAAGTGTCCAAACTGTTTTTCAAAATACCTGAAGACATTAAAGCAGGTAGAAAGAATTGTCATTGTTTTGATATATATTAAATAAGTATGAGAGGACCTGTTGCAGTTCAAATATTAAAGCTAGCAAACAGATAAAATACCATAGACTATATACAAGGCTATATTCTCAACATCTCAAGTTTGTACATTGGTGATTCAGGCAGAAAATTTCGACACGTCACTCAAGAAACACCAATGAAATGTGGAGACGCATGACCAAAGAGGTGTCCAGACCGGAGTAAAAAGTATTGAAATAACTTTTGCAATACTTCACATAAGTATTGCAATATTTTGCAATACTTCTATATTTCTTATCATCTTTAAATCCCAATTAGAGTAACGTTTGTTTAAGGACGCCTACAAGTGCACATGAACATTTATTGAAATTGTGCTTTAAATTTGAATTTTATCATTGATGATCATAATGTATGATTGTATTTGCGTTTAATAGAAAAATGCACAATAGATTGAACAAATAAATGACATATTTTACATTTAATAATTGCTGTATTATCATTCACTTGCTGCATAACTCTTGTTACAATGAACACACTTGGCTTTAAAATTTCCAGACTGATCAGTGGCAAAAATAAAGTGATCTTCAAGTAATTTTACCACTAGCATTGTATGCCATCTTCAGAAAAGGGTTTATCCAACTATGTAGTAATGTACTTTAAGTCACAATGCAAAACATGAGGATGCGGCTTATATACCCAGCAGCAGCATACAAAGAAGTTCATTACAACCAATGAGATAATGCACAGCTACTTTCATAACCAATCATTGCAATTTATAGGTATGAAATGAACTTAGGATGCACAGTGCCCAAGAAAGACAGAGAATCCATCTGCATGAAAGAATACCTGTTGCTATTCCCTTAACTAAGTGCAAATAAATACACAATAGGTGACAATAGTAGCTCTCTTCTATGTGCATTTATAGGGTTGGTAGAAAGCCCACTATGACTAATGGCAAAGCAATTAAGTGTGCCAATATACATCATGGTGAATGCAAAATATGCATGTAGGTGATAAATTAAGATAAGACTAAATCTTTAGCTCTGGAAACCTACATGCATGTTTGCTCCTCAAATAAGATCAAACAATTAACAAAAGGTGACCTTTTAGTGACTACTGCTTGTTAACTTCTGTAACTTCTTTCATGCCCATTTAGATGGGATGGTAGTAGGCATCTTAAAGCAAAAGTACAAAGAACTTAAACTAGCCAACAATATATTTGGTGCTGTTTGTCTCTCTAAAGTTTATCCTTATGTGATTTTTAAATATATGTAAATGTTCAATGAATGACATATTGATATAAGATGACGTAATATTCTTAATTTGATAATATGGTAAAGGAGAGAGGAATTCAAGTATGTATTTGAAATATTGAATTTCGACTATAAATGATTTTGGTAAAAGATTCATATAGTACAATGAGAATCGGGCATCATAAAAATTTCTCCAGATTTACACAATAATGTAATAATTCTAAAAATAAAATAAAAATCTACAAAAGTATTGCAAAAGCAATATGCAATACTTTTCAATACTGCAATACTTTTCAAATGTGCGTTTACAAATAGTATTGCAATACAGTATTGCAATACTTGCAATACTTAATATTGCGCCCATCGCTGCTCAGTACTAGTGTTCCCCAATTGGGCATACCAGATCACATGGACAACCTCAAGCATGTAACGGATTGGGACAGTTCTAAAATTGTGTGCAAAGAGTCGTCCCTATTGGACAGGCAAATCTCAGAGTCTATAACGATCCGAAACACTGTTGAAAACATTAACAGAGATTAAGGGGCATACCAGTTATCCCACGCCAATGACAACATTCTGAGACCTAGGGCAGTCCAAGAGCACAGGAAACACTGACGGATTTCCTTTATTGTCATGGGATCTTGTATAGTTTACCGGACCCAAATTATAAGCTCAATAACTTGCCAAGAAAACATCTGGAACCACATTTCTTTCTCTATTAGAAAGAGAAACCTTTTCTATCTGGTTCCAAGATATTGTTATAAAAAGATTGACTTAGATTTTGATTCTTCTGTTTTGATTCAAATGCCTTCTTTTTTATATCATGCACGAAAAAACAAAAAGTGGGGTTGGGGGTTTACTTTTTAATAAAAATACTCAAAATAGTCACACATTTTTCAGCTGTTTGTTTACTTAAGCAGTAACTGTTTGTCCACAGTTTCCACCAATTGTTTTCATTTGTGTCATTAATTTACTAGTCAAATTATCCGTTTTTAAGTCCATGTGAAAGATTTTGCCGGGCGTCTGCCATAACACTTTGCGTCACTCTTCTGTGCTAGTTTACATCAAACTATTGTAATATTAATCCGGTGTGTTTCTATTGCATACATTACAGTTTTTGGTATACAAAAGAATGAAAATATTTTAGAGTATTATATACTACTATATTACTGCATTGCTTATTAAAATTTTGTAGAAACTCAGTACAACAGCGCATGCTTCACGTTCCTTAGTAGTTAAGGCGTTCTTGTTTTTTGCACATGAGGGTATGGCGTAAATACATCAGCTACAAGCGATCAATTTGTTTCCCACACCCAACTAAGCGTAAATGATATTTAAGTTCATATAAAGCCCAAATATAATTTGAAATCATATAAAAAGTAACCATGATTTATTTATTAAGATAAAAACACTCAAAATGTCATACATTTTTAGCTGTTGTCTACATAAAAAAAGCAGCGGTGTATAGTATGAAGTAGAAGGGCGTAAATGAGTTCTCTGCAAAAACCATACAATGGATGATGGCGAGTATCAAAACATTTTCGTGTTTATGTTACA
>CM032659.1:3685352-3711727 GCA_019095985.1 Streblospio benedicti | reverse complement strand
TGCAATATTCTGGTCTAAAGTCATCAACTTTCCTCTTTTTAAGGGGAATAGCATCCATTTCATAATACACCTAACTATTATACACAGCTGTATGCCATATATGGAAATTTTAACTTAATTTATTAACATAGTGATAATGTGAAGTAGATAAAATCTATGATATTCTGGTAAGGAATAAAATTACATAACCAGCTGATAACAGTACATGAAAACACTCTACTGTCTTAATCACAATGATATCACAATGATATCACAATGTTAATACGCAATGACGTGCTACAGTACCGCTGGCAGTACCCAAATTCAATATTATACCAAGAATGGAAAAAAACAACAGTACATTTGTGATGTAATTCTGTGATATGTTTGTGATTTTATGCATAGTTTTATTTATTTAATTTTTATTTATGTATATATGCATATTTTATGTCTTTTCTATGGAATTTAATGCAAAATAAATGTTTCTATTCTATATTCTATTCTATTCTACATAACAGCAAGTTGTGTAATTCTACATTTTATATATAATATCAAACTTGTAATATAGTGCACTCATGATTAGAAATACAGCTGTAGTGTGTTCATTATGTAAATTGTTTGGTAAACACAACTGGTTGATAGAACTCCAAGTTTCCATTCTAAGCGAGGGTAAAAAAGCAGACATTGTTTCATTTCCATTCTATTATTCTGATTATTTAGATAAAACTTTAAATATTTATCATTTGTCTGTGATTAATTGTATTCCTTGGCCCCTTAAACATACATTTAGACACCAAAATCACTTACATTAGTGGAATGATAAGTGAGATATGAAGCTTTTTCTAAAATATCGGTCATTTTGGCGGCCATCTTGAAATAAATGAACGTAGTGGATTAAGTTTCAATTTTTTATTACTTGTCTGTGTTTTTTTGTATTCCTTGACCCTTGAAACATACACTTAGACACCAAAATCACTTAAATAAGTGGAATAATAATCAAGATATGAAGCTTTTTTGTGAAAAATTGCCATTTCGGCGGCCATCTTGAAAAAATGGGTATTTGACCAGCTGCGAAGTGGCCACCCTTGATTTTTGTAATGCTGGTATCATGTTCTAGTAGAAAATAAAGTCAAATTCCGTGGACCTATAAATGCATACAGGACCTACCGTGGTATGTTGTGGCGTGGTATATTGTGTTGTGGTATGTTGTGGTGTTGTATGTTGTGCTGTAGTATATTGTATTAGGGTGCATTTTGTCAATGCACCACCAATCCAATCCACTCTCCCATCCCTGAACTCACCGTATCAGCTCCCCTGGAGATGAGCAAGGCCACAGTGGCTGCTTTACCATAGCGGGCTGCTGTGTGTATTGCCATGTCATCATAACCATTCTTCACATTCACATTCGCACCATTGTCAATGAGAGTTCTCACATTCTCCACTGTGCTGAATTGACAAGCCAAATGAAGTGCTGTTAGTTTCTCCTTGTGCTGACTGACAGCATTGACGGAGGCTCCAGCCTGAATGAGCTGAGTGATCACGTCTGAGTTGTTGAATTCGTATTGAGAAGCACGCATGTGCTGTGCGTCCAACCTGGCCAAGACTTTGCTAAAATAGAGGGCAAAATAATGATGAAAACATATTTAATTCCATAAACGTTATTGTGTAACAGAAGTATAATGGTAGTTGTTGCTAGGTAGTTGCTAGTTGTTGCAATAGCTAATGTTATTAATGTGAAAATGTTAAGCTACGGTGGTATGTTGTGGTGTGGTATGTTGTGGTTTAGTATATTGTGGTGTTGTCTGTTATGGTGTTGTATGTTTTATGTTGTGTTTTTGGTGTGGTATGTTGCAGTGGTGTAGTATATTATGCTGTGATGCGGTATAGTGTGATGTGCTATTATGTGATGTGATATGTTAATATGTTAAGCTGTGGTAATATGTGATGTGTTGTGATGTGGTATGTCGTTGTATGGTATGTTGTGGTGTGGTATGTTGTGGTATTATATATTGTGGTGTGCTATGTTGTCTTGTGTTGTGGGTTGGTATGTTGTAATGTGTTGTGGTGTGGTATTTTGTGGTAGGGTACGTTGTGGTATATTATATATACAAAACACATTGCGTTTGTAAAATTTATTATTTTATCAGGTCAGTTTTGGGGGAGCATCAAAATTGCAAGCCTGATGCGTTGCAAGAACGAATCCTGATAAAATAATTCATAATACACAACAAACCCGGTTTTGTATTTATCATTCTTTTTATAAACAATCACAACACTGGATTAAAAAATCTGGCTGCAAAAAAAAATAAATACCCTTAGGCATCCTTATCTAATCAGGTTTATTACTTAGTATACCATGAACATGGACTTCGAAGGCTGTGTGAATGGGAAAGCCATGAAACCCACGATCCCTTAGAGCAGCATTCGCTAAAACCGACCATACATAAAAAACGTGAGTATTACGTATGTCGTGAACGTCCCCATTGTAGAGGTCACTAAATTTCATGTTATAATGTGAAACTCACAGATTTAGTGTATGGCCGAACAATGCGATTGGAAATATGTCTACAAATCATTGTTGTTAACTTTCAGTTACAGACTGGCATATAACGTTGAATGTCGAATGAGTTAGTGATGCAACAACAGGTTGAAACGTGTCCCTTTTTACTGTGGCATGCTCAACGTTATTGTTCTACTGGCAACAAAACTGGTAAGGTAGGCCCCCAGTGTGTGACTCATTGTAGCATGGTCGCAGACTATGTAATGCCCTTACTATAAGTTGCACTGGAATAGGTTAGTTTTTCCCTTGGCTGCACACACACACCCTTGATTGGCTTAAGTTACTTGTTGTTTATTATTGTCACTGTAGGATTAGGGAACTAGTACTCTTTTGTACTGGATCTGAGCCGAATAGCGGTAGTTCTCTCTGAGAAGCTGGATGGGCACCAAGTAGGGTTGTTGACCTATTCTTGGAATAGGCCCACATTCACTTGTTCTTCCGAGGTTGGCTGGTGGCCTTCCTCCCTCTCGTGGACTGGAGTCTCACATGGCTGTGTGTAGGGGATGCCTGAAGCACTGCGTGTCAGCACTAGTGCAAAGTCCTTCCCACACAGAGGTCTTGTGAAACCCAGGGGTGAACACAGTCTTGGCAGTGGGTAATAGAAACCTGAGCAGGAGCGTACATGGAGAGCTTTAGAACACAACGAGGTCATCGTAGAGAACCGCAAGACCACCCGGGGGTCGTGCATGGCCTTAACCTGCTGCGTTATCCGAGGGACGATGCTGTCAAGTGAAAGTCAGTGAAAGTCAAGTGAGAAAGTCAGTGCTTGGACAAGGTTGTCAATTTTTTCTTACCACTTCGTCTATTGTGCATATGTGGTGACCTCCCTTTTTGATAACTATGGAAAATGATGATTTCGTAGAGAGAGTGATTATACTTGTTACACCTTTTAGTGCGTTCGGCGTATCTGAACCTTATCATTCTTGATTTAGAATGTGTACCAATTCAAAAAATTGAATGTAACAAAATAGGCACATTTAAAAAAAACGTGCCATACATTTACTAACATTGCTGTTATTATCACAGATAATTTTGAATCAGTGCATCTTGAAAGTGGGTTAAATTAGTCTGGCTGAGAACTAAACATATACAAATATATATGGACAGTACTGATAGAACTTATTTGTACAAGCCGATACTGGAGCACAATATCCAATGGAAATACATGCAAGAGAATGATAAATGTTGTGATGTCATTTTTTCAATACAAGAACCATGCTCCAACTCACTGTATCAACTGTGAAACATGTGCATTTTCTATAAAACACAACACACATATTCCCACTTACCGTATCTGCTCCTTGTTGATGAGCAAATCCACTGTGGCTGCTTTTACCAAGGCGGGCTGCTGTGTGTATTGGCATGTCACCATGTCCATTCTTCACATTCACACTGGCACCATAGTCAATGAGTGTTCTCATAGTTCCCACTGTGCTTTCTTGACAAGCCAGATGAAGGGCTGTTACTTTAGACTCTTCCCTGACTGACAGCATTGACGGAGACTCCAGCCTGGATGAGCTGAGTGATCACCTCCCGAGTTGTTGGATTTATATTGAGCAGAACCCATGAGTGCTGTACGTCTACGCAGACCCAGCCTTTGCTAAAATACAAGCATTAATATAATACAAAAGTATCAACAAGTATCACTAATTTTGCGATAAATCCATGAAAATTTACTGTAAGTGTCTTAATATTTTCGGACATTTCCAATATCCATCGTCTGAGACTTTTCTATCACCAGGTGGCACACGTGACAGAAGTGGAAGTCGGTCAGTGTTTGTTGCTGGGGGTGGTCGAGGGCGTGCGTGGTGGTTTGGGGCTGCCCTAGGTCTCAGAAGGTTGTCGTAGAGATAACTGGTATGATCCTTCATTAGTCAAGACTCCGCGGGGGTTAACCGTAAAGTCGGGTATATACAAACTTTTTGCTGATTTTGAGTCCGTTAGGGTATATACTAACATAATCAGGCGGGTGCCGCTTTGGCATCCTTGTGCATTTTTTATGGGGGCTGGTTTATTTATATAGGAAAACGACCCCTTCTGGAGGTTTTATTAGTCCATCTGCCAGATTGACCACTTTGCATTCGTGAGAAGTGTAAGTTTTTTTTCAGTGTTTCATGTTGTTGAGGGTCTAACGAAAATATTTAGCGAGGTTCCCTGCGTATCTCGGGGAATATTTTACAGGCAAAAATCCAAAATGGCCGCCACCGAAAAATGTGAAAAACAGATTTTTGACAATTCATTTCTCATTCTTGTTTGTGTATGGTGTTCAATTGCTTCAAACCTCTCTTGGGAATCAGATCCATCATAATTGTCCATTGTCAGTATCTGTTTCCACTATAAGTTTGCATGGATTAAAGAGCTTATCCCCATAATGCAACCACAATATACTGCACAATATTTTACTCATTTTCTTGCAGCCACAGCTCACTACATACATTAGATTTTTTTAGCATGGGGCAGTTTCTGAAATGACTAATACAAAGGTGCTATCTTTCATTGCTCCACCATACTCAATCAACCGATCAATCAATCAATCAATCAATCAATCAAATCCTAAATTTATCTGAGCACGCCCCAATTACATGTGAATTATCCCTCATTTAGAGGTTGTGGCCTGGCTGCTTATTCTACATCTCAACAATCCTCTCCAAGCCTTTCGGTCCCCAGAATCTATAAGATCCTTGCCCAAACATTCCCCATCCTTTGCACAACTGCCTCCAAAGTCTGTTTTGGTCTTCCCTTTCATTTCTTTCCTTCTAATAAAAGTTTCTTACATGGTTAATCCAGCCAGAGCTGCGCTCAACATGACCTAGCCATCTCAGACTCGCTCTTACGAAGCACACTATCAATATCTGTGATACACAATTTCTTCAGAAGGGTCTTTGTAGGCTACTGATGTCATTGCTAGGCTTAACACCACACATGCAGCGGATCACAGCTCTGTCATTTCTTCTCAGGCGATTTGGACTACTGGAGAATGCTACCCACGTCTCAAACCCATCAAGCATAGCACTGCTTTCATATGTGGAATACACTCTACCTAGATAAAGGAAAGTACCCGTTGGTTAGGAGTGGCAAGAGCTCATACAATTTCCCCATGCAGTTGCAGTTAATTCACAGCTTTCACCACTGAATTACATGTAAACTAAGCAGGAAAACTGTCACATCATCTAACTTGTGTTCACGTACTGAGACCTCCTTGATTGGCCTGCAGAGTGGTTTACATTTTGGATATATGTAGTCAGGATCAGATTTGAGAACACCCCAATTTTGCTACACCGTTTGTGTACCCAGCATAGACACCTGCCACGCTCAGCAGCAATAGCTAAAAAAAGGGGGGCGGGGGGGGGGACTCGAGGGGGATGCTTATCTGCACAATTTGCCAGTATGGTATGCATTTGGGTTCATGAAATGTGCAGAGACAAATTCTATCTTTGCGGTAGGGCCATGGGCTGCAAGAGCGTTCATGATTTCTGTGTATAGATGAGATATCTGACCTGGTTCATGGATGTTCCTTGTTTCTGGCCATACAGGGCACAGCAGAAACCTTTTCCAGCTTGCATAAACTAATCATGAGTAGCATTACTTTCCCTAGATTTGAAGACAGGCCTAGGAACTTGACAAATTTCAGCACCGTCTGGTCCCTTCATTCCCCTTGCTATACAAATATGATGTTGCATCGGATCATGTCAGGTAGTGCATTCCTAAAATCTCAAGGCATTTATTTCATAATTCAGAACATGTATATCACCTCCATTCCAACATTCCAACTGCACAGTAGTTGACATATGTCTCATATAGACCCAATAAATCAGAAGAACAAACACATGTGTCATCTGACACATTGGACTTGGTTAGCACAGCTACATTCAACACCTGCAGGATGGGGTTACTAAAGTTCATGTGACAGCATCTTTGTTTGTCGACCATTGAGCGCAAACACATGAAGATCGATCTAAGTTTCCATACCATACAAATATATCACCGACTGTTCTTGCCTAACCCATAACGCCATGGAGAAGCTTTGCATTTTTACTGGGAAATGAAGTTTCAGAACCTCAACACTTCATCATAAGAAGCTATATACCCACACTTATGAAGCAGCTTTATCAGCTTTAGGAGCTCAGACTGGCATGGCAATGCTACAACTTCAGTTGATGGCAAGCCCTACTGTTGTTTGTTTATGTGTGTACCTGTAATACGGCTCTGAATTGACGGACTCAAACTCTGATTATTTTATTACTTCTACTGTAAGTTAAAAATTTACTTTCATTATGTTCGACTTGTTCCTTTGCCCATATTATCTTGAGCAAACTCTGATAATAACTTGCACTATTTGTATTATTATAATGTGTGTCTTTTCTTCAGTATATCTCAATGATTATAATTTACATAACAATGATTACCATCTGAACGAAATCCTCCCACATCAATGTATTAATCAAGTTGAATTACCTAGATATGGTTTCATGAGTAATATGTTAATTGACATGAAACCACAAAACTCCATTGTTGGTCAAGGTTGATTACAGTAGTTAGATGGCTGTTCAAAGTGTACAGAAAGCATTTAAGTGACCCTAAAATATTGTATGCCCTTTAATCAAACATTTGATAACAGAAAACAATTTCCCATGTGCAAAAATATATCAAACTAATGCATTATACTTGATTAAGCATCAAGAGTTTGACTCTTAATTTTTCACTCTTAGGAGCGGTGGCCATTTTGAACTTATAGTTATTTGACCTCCAAAATGACCTCTAATCAAATGTAGGATGGCAAAAAATCAACTTCTTATGTCCAAATTACATGACAATGATGTATTACACATGATTGTCAGTTGAATGGTTGAAAATCTGTTTTTCACATTTTTGGTGGCGGCCATTTTAGATTTTTTGCCTATAGAAAAAAATGCCCAAGGATGCTGGAGCGGCACCCACCCAAATCTTAAAGTAGACATACTAAGGAACATGAAAACACAAAAACTTTGTACATACCCGATTTCACGGTTCACCCTCAAAACTGGGTTTGAAGTCTTGACTACATCTCTGTTCATGTTCTCCTCAGTCTTTCGGATTGTTAGCGACTCTAAGATTTGTCTGTCCAGAAGGTTCGACTCCTTGCACACAACTTTAGTACTATCCCAATCTGGTACATGGTTGAGGTTGTTCATGTGGTCAGTTATGGCTGATTGGTGAACTGCTGTGGTGCTGTGGCGAGTGTCTCTGGTGCGCACATTTTTATGGTCATATGTCTCCACATTTCTTTGATGCTCCTTGAGCCGTGTGCCAAATTTCCTGCCTGATTCACCAATGTATAAACTTGGACAGTTCTCACACCCAATACTGTACACACTCCCACATACTTCTTCTTGTTTGACTTTGTCCTTGGGATGAACTCAATTCTTGCGGAGAGTCTTATAAGGTTTGAAGGCTGAACAGATCTTGTGATCTTTTAAAACCTTAGCCATTCTTTCAGGCAAGCCTTTAACGTAAGGGAGAACGACCATACCTCTGGCTTCCTGAGAGTCTTTTTTCTGCTGTCTTCCGAGACTTCTTATTGTTGGTATCATTCTTCTTTCTCTTCACTTCTTGAATTGCCCACTTAGGGTAATTACAAGTGGTCAGTGCATCCACGATCGTGCGTTCTTCAGTCTCTTTATCTAACTCTTCTGTTACGACTGTGTCCATTCTGTCCAAAAGTGTTCTCACTACTCCTAGCTTATGTACAGTTGGATGGTGACCCTCAAAATTCAAATATTGATTTGTGTGTGCTTTTCCTGCACACCGTGGTTTTAGAGAGCCATTGTCTTTAATTTCAATCAGGGTGTCAAGAAAAGGAATCTTATTCTCTACCATAGTTTCATGAGTAAACACTATACTACGAGTCGTATATACTTGGTTGAGATGATCATTGAGACGATCCACAATGCCGCACTTAATCTACGTTACCACGTCATCTACATACCTCTTCCACCACATTGGTTTGATGTCCTCATCTGCTGTGGCTATGGCTGTTTGTTCCAGGTTTTCCATAAATAAGTTTGCCACTATTGGAGACACTGGGCTGCCCCATCGCTGTACCAAACTTCTGTTGATATAGTTGGTCGTCAAATCTGAAGTAAGTTGTAGTCAACACCAGGCTTTGCAATTCCATGATGTCCGATGCTGTGAGCAACTTTCTTTGTCTCAACTTGTTATCATTAAGGAGACGATCTTTGATGGTCTCAAGGGCCAGGTTAATGGGAGTGTTAGTGAAAAGTGAGACTACATCAAAAGACACTAAAGTTTCATCTCCATTTACCGTCAAAGATTGGAGACTCTTCACCAAATCTTTTGGATTTTCCACATGATGTTCTCTTTTTCCTACCAAAGGGGCCAAAAATGCCAGCAAGGCTTCTGGATAAACTATACATGATTGATCCTGTATAATCTATTATTGGTCTTAAAGGATCATCTTTCTTGTGTATTTTCGGAGTGCAATATAGTCTGGGTATGGTCTCAGAGGTTGGATATAAGTACCTTTTTTTGAGCATTGGTGATTTTGTTTTCAGATTTGAGTCTCGCCCAGGATGTCTACCAGTTTTCGTTTGTACTTGGCTGTTGGGTCTTTATCTAATCTTGTGTAAGTCGTTTCATCAGATAACATAACCATAACTTTCTCCTTTAAATGTCTCCTTGTCCAAAAATGACTGTAGCTCTACCTTTTGTCGGCAGGCAGAATCATGATAGTATCATCAATAGCTAAACTTTTCAGGGCCTTAGTCTGCTCATCGCTGACATTAGATTTTGGGGTTTAGCAGAAGTTAGAATACTCACTAGTTTTGGCCGTAAGAGACTTGCTTCATCCTCATTCAACAAACTACATGCCAAACAAACAAACACTTCTATCACGTGCTGCCACCTGGTGACAGAAAAAGTTCAGACGATGGACATTGGAAATGTCCGAAAATATTAAGGGACTGTGAACTCTTTTCTTAGGATTTTATTAAACTTTGATTTTCTCACTCATTATTGCTTCAATTCTTACAAATTACACCTTATTTTGTAGATAATTATCTAATCTAATGACACAACATGTTTTGAATTGTATAGATTGATGAAAAAAAAATATAAAGCAATTAATGAAAAATGACAACTTTGCCTGTGAAGCATATAACTGATAGTAAACATCGAAATGACCAAAAATCACTATTCAGTTACAAAATTTGTATATTTATCTAGAAAACCTTGCCTCAAATTTTTTTATTTTTCCTATTTATCATTTTACATGCATTTTAAGTTTTAAAACCACCTATTTTCCGAATTTTCTTGCAAATCAATACAAAAACGTTCATAATTCAACAACGAAATAAAAAACGAAATGCGTCAAAAGCAGTATCATCGTTTGAATTTCACGATGCTAAAATGTAGTACATTACATAAAATGGAACGAAGCATAAGCAACTTTTTTTCTCTCTTGTTCGATTCATATAGGCTTTTAAAATTTCACCTTTAAAAGATCCAACATAACCTTCCAGCATAATGCATATCCAGGGTGGGTGGGTGCATGGGTGGGGAGGCCAGAAGGGTTTGTATACCAAAATACCTTTATTTTCATAGGATTTTGCATGTTTACTATCAATTCAACGTTAAAAACCCATGCAGACTATGATTCGTGCATGCTAAAAAGAGACCATGGGGGGGGGGCAGAATATATTCGCAAACTTATTTCAAATAGCTCATATTTCTATCATTGATAGAATACAGTAAGAACAAATATTACATGACCACCAAGCTATCTTGTTCATTAGGTGATCTTTATGGAGTGTGTTGACAAATCGACCTCTCATGATGTCTGCTAATGGTGTGCATTTAAAAAAGTAAATCAAAATAATCTGATTGACATACATAGATAAACCAATAATTCTTTATGCACAAATGAAAACTATAATATCAACGCAAATCTTAAAACACACCTCTCCATTAAATGACCACCTCTATAGTAAGACCATAAGACCATTTTTTTCTAGCCCCATGTTTTCAACTGTGGCATTTTAAAACGCTGTACATAAAACTGGTGATTTAGGGAATAAAAATGTTGGTGAACGGATTTTCATCGAGACTATATACTTCCCTCAATAGAGGCTCCCCATTTTTGTGCAAGTTAATGTTCAATCAAACCAATATTATGAATATTTCATTTTACAAATGACAAGCATAACACAAACGAAAACAATCCACGACGGCTGCCTTTTTAGCCGGTAATTTTCTTCGATATTCGTGATTTTTTTACGAATAGAAAACTACAATTATACGATCTACGATATCATAGTTTTTTGGGTGCAAAGCTGAAATTTCGAAAAAAATACTGACACGATCCACATGATCGTGAACGTAAAATGGCTGGTGGCCCCTGACCTGGTGGCATAAAAGTTCCACACGATGGACATTGAAAATATCCGAAAATATTAAGACAATTATTGTAAGTTTAAATGGATTTAGCACAAAAATTAGTGATACTTGTTGATATAAAAAAGAAATCCAATGAATCTCTTTACAAATATCTAATATGTGTTTTTCTTCTGGTTGATGTGAAATAAAATATGATTTTTCAAAATGAGACAGTAAAATGTAGAAAAAATGTACAATTTAGTGCTATTTTTAAAACCGTAAAAAGATTTTTTAACAAAATAAAAAGTAGTTTAAGCTTTATTGGGTGAAGGTGCATCATAGTAAATGCACAAAATCATTTCATTTTTGAGCATTTTCACAAAATTCAATAAGATATGCAAAATATCAAATCTGTACCCTGATTGTGAAACAGCCCATAAAGTACATTAAAATATCACACCCACAGTACTGATTCCGTCAGAAGGATACAGAAGAACATTTTCGAGGATTACGTTACGATTCCTTATTCCCATTTCTTCTCATTGTTGCGTCGATTACCAACGTTAAACGTTCTGTAGCTTCCGCAAATTACGGCTTTCTTCATAACTCGCCTATTATGTTTATTCCATTCTATTCTCACTTTTCTGCCAAGCAAGCTCCTACCACTGTATTGACATAGCTGAAGAGACATCTTCCATTTTTACTATATCAAGTGGCCCTGACCGGACTAGAGCTCACGACCCCAAGGTTGTGAGACCAGAATGATACCATCATCCCAAGCATCGCACAATAAAGAAATAATTCTAAAAATAAAATAAAAATCTACAAAAGTATTGAAAAGTATTGCGCAATACTGCAATACTTTTCAAATGTATTGCAATACTTTTGCAATATTCTATTGCATTTACAAATAGTATTGCAATACAGTATTGCAATACTTGCAATAATTAATATTGCGCCCATCGCTGCTCAGTACTAGTGTTCCCCAATTGGGCATACCAGATCACATGGACAACCTCAAGCAAGCATGTAGCAGATTGGGACAGTTCTAAAGATTGTGTGCAAAAGAGTCGTCCCTATTGGACAGGCAAATCTCAGGGGGAGTCTATAATGATCCGAAACACTGTTGAAAACATTAACAGAATTAAGGGAGCATACAGTTATCCCACGCCAATGACAACATTCTGAGACCTAGGGCAGTCCAAGAGCACAGGAAACACTGACGGATTTCCTTTATTGTCATGGGATCTTGTATAGTTTACCGGACCCAAATTATAAGCTCAATAACTTGCCAAGAAAACATCTGGAACCACATTTTTTTCTCTATTAGAAAGAGAAACCTTTTCTATCTGGTTCCAAGATATTGTTATAAAGATTGACTTACATTCCCCCCCCGATAAAAATACTCAAAATAGTCACACATTTTCAGCTGTTCGTTTACTTAAGCAGTAACCGTTTGTCCACAGTTTCCACCAATTGTTTTCATTTGTGTCATTAATTTACTAGTCAAATTATCCATTTTTAAGTACATGTGAGATTTTTGACGGGCGATCTGCCATAACACTTTGCGTCACTCTTCTGTGCTAGTTTACATCAAACTATTGTAAAATTAATCCGGTGTGTTTCTATTGCATACATTACACTTTTGGTATACAAAGAATGAAAATATTTTAGAGTATTATATACTACTATATTACTGCATTGCTTATTAAAATTTTGTAGAAACTCAGTACAACAGCGCATGCTTCACGTTCCTTAGTAGTTAAGACGTTCTTGTTTTTTGCACATGAGGGGTATGACGTAAATACATCAGCTACAAGCGATCAATTTGTTTTCCCACACCCAACTAGAGTAAATGATATTTAAGTTCATATAAAGCCAAATATAATTTGAAATCATATAAAAGTAACCATGATTTATTTATTAAGCAAAAGGGAGGTTCGGAGGGTTTACCCCCCCCCCCCGATAAAAACACTCAAAATCGTCATACATTTTTAGCTGTTCGTCTACATAAAGTACGGGTGTATATATGAAGTAGAAGGACGTAAATGAGTTCTCTGCAAAAACCATACAAGATGGATGGCGAGTATCAAAACATTTCCGTGTTTATGTTACAAATGATGGATTTTTTGGCGTATGAGTAGTGCGATGTACTAGTTCGATACATCAAAGAATAATGGAACCACATTTTTTCTATATAGAGACAAAAATGTGGTTCCTAAATATTTTTCAATGGCTTAAAATAGGCATTTTATTTGGGTCCGCTAATCTGGACAAGATCTTGTCATGTGCTGCCACCTAGTGACAGAAAGAATTCTCAGAAGATGGACATGGAAAGATGTCTGAAAATATTCAGACAGTAAGCAAAAATGGATTTACACAAATTTAATCAATCAATCTAAATCCTATCATGGTACAAAATATTCGGAAAGAACTTATACTTGACAACAAATACACAGATGAGGACTATATCTCATAGTTCAATTTGTGTAAGCTATCATGAGTAAAATCAAATAACTGAAATTGAGTGCAAAACATATATTCTAACATAAATGGAATGTAAAACATCTTAATTCTTAGGTGACTGTATTCACTCTATAGATTTAATATGAATGTAATTTAATAATGATAATTCTGGGCTGGCACATTCAATTTTAAAGTTTCTATGCCATTTAAGATAATGAAAGTTGACATATGTTTCCACACCAATAGGGTTTGCACCTTAGAACTAATCATACATATTTCCTGAATTTGATTCCCGAATCATCTGCCAGTACATTTGGTAAATAGTAATCTTCGAAGGTAATCACCTAAGATTTTGCAAACGATCTGATTCTTGCAAAATGTCATTTGTTTCAGCAGGTATGCCAAACCGTCACATGATGTATTTTACCAGAAATATAACTAATTTTCAAGGAATGATAATAGTCGGATTTTTCATAAACAGGGAATGTATTACTTTTGTATTATAAAGGATTACATAAATTTATTCTGGGTCCATGTTACTCACCCATATTCCAAATTGTCAACTAAAATAGGATTTTGTCTATGTTAAACATTTTATTGCAATTTTAGTACTGTGTGGGAAGACTTAAACTACATGTGCATGTACATGCATTCATTTTAATATCTATTTGTTCTAGGTCTATGTTCTTTATATTTTTAAAATCTTAAGTATCAGGAAATCCAACCATTTTGTACTGCATTTTCAAAAACATTTCGCATAGGAGAGGGCGCTCCGCCCCCTCCTGTAACCTCCCCCCGCTCGGTCGATATACGCTCCCTCGCAAATGTGAACCCCCCCTTACAAAAAGCTGCTTACGACCTTGGATGATGACAGCTAGTAGCCACATTAAACTATTTTTATTTGTGTAATTACTTCTCCATAGCCGATATGAAAGTGTTATGCTATCCATTATTGAGTACAGTAGGTGCAACCACCACGTTTATCAACGTACATGTGACGTAGTTATCTGAACGTGATGTACGTAATTCGTTCAAAACCACGGGGTCATTCGGTGCGTTATGTTGAATTTCGTGCTGAATTTCGTGCTGAATTTTCGGCTGAATTCTGAGTTGAGTTCATAGCCTACAGACCTCGTGCATATAGTCTTAACCAACCCAATCGGGGCTTGGGTATAAATCTTTGCATTGATCATATGGAATGGGTCACTTAGAAATGAAACATACACAACATATAACCTTCTCTCAACATATCATGTTGGAACATAAACGGATGGACATATGAAAACCAAGAACTACGGAAATATCTTTTGAAACAAGTTAACTCTGACATATATTGCCTATGTGAAACACATCTTGATAAAGAGGAAAGTATAATAATACCAGATTACACTGTGTTTTATAACTCTAGAGATGTAAAACACTGTAAAGCAACAAAACATTCAGGTGGTGTTGCCATGCTTATCAAAGATACGCTCTTTACAGAATTTAAAATAACTGTTTCTGATAAAAGTATTGATGGACTTCTAGTCATTGTGGTTCCAAGATGTTGTTATAAAGATTGACTTACATTTTGTGCTTCTTCTGTTTTGATTCAAATGCCTTCTTTTTATATCATGCATGAAACAACAAAAGGGGGTTGGGTTTACCCCCCCCCCCCCCGATAGAAATACTCAAAATAGTCACACATTTTCAGCTGTTCATTTACATAAGCAGTAACCGTTTGTCCACAGTTTCCTCAATTGTTTTCATTATGTGTCATTAATTTACTAATCAAATTATCCATTTTTAAGTCCATGTGAGATTTCTGACAGGCGATCTGCCATAACACTTTGCGTCACTCTTCTGTGCTAGTTTACATCAAATTATTGTAAAATTAATCCGGTGTGTTTCTATTGCATACATTACACTTTTGGTAAGCAAAAAATGAAAATATTTTAGAGTATTATATACTACTATATTACTGCATTGCTTATTAAAATTTCGTAGAAACTCAGTACAACAGCGCACACTTCACGTTCCTTAGTTGTTAGACGTTCTTGTTTTTTGCACGTGAGGTGTATGACGTAAATACATCAGCTACAAGCGATCAATTTGTTTTCCCACACCCAACTGGCATAAATGATATTTAAGTTCATATAAAGCCAAATATAATTTGAAATCCTATAAAACTAACCATAATTTACTTATTAAGCAAAAGGGGGGTTCGGGGGCGTTTACCCCCCGATAAAAACACTCAAAATCGTCATACATTTTTAGCTCTTCGTCTACATAAAGAACGGGTGTATATATGAAGTGGAAGGACGTAAATGAGTTCTCTCCAAAAACCATACAAGATGGATGGCGAGTATCAAAACATTTCCGTGTTTATGTTACAAATGATGGATTTTTTGGCGTATGAGTAGTGCGATGTACTAGTTCCATACATCAAAGAATAATGGAACCACATTTTTTCTATATAGAGACAAAAATGTGGTTTCTTAATATTTTTCAACGGCTTAAAATAGGCATTTTATTTGAGTCCGCTAATCCGGACAACATCCATTGTCATGTGCTGCCACCTAGTGACAGACAGAATTCTCAGAAGATGGACATGGAAAGATGTCTGAAAATATTCAGACAGTAAGCAAAAATGGATTTACATAAATTTAATCAATCAATCTAAATCCTATCATGGTACAAAATATTCGGAAAGAACTTATACTTGACAACAAATCCACAGATGAGGACTATATTTTGCTCTTTATGTTTGGGTCTTTATTTAGTTATATACCTATTGCAGATTTCAATCTTTCGAAAAAGTTCTGTATCCTTTTGACTTAATCAGTACTGTATATGCATGGGGTGGCCCATATACAGTCTTGCAAAAATACACTTCATTTATCCAGTTCATAAAAATTGAACATTACATATAGTGACTAGAATTTAAAAAAACTTTGATTGAAATATTACATGAGTCACTGACACGATTCATACAACTAAAGCAGATCCATTTCATATTAACCCCCAAAGTCTAAATTCATATGCATTCATTTAAGAAAATTCTCTATTTTTACCTGTATGATGCTTTTCAGTGACAATGTTCATGAATGATATCCCAATCCAATCGATTGTCAATTAAATCCAATGTATTATCTTTACAATCCAGGAAATCAAATGAAAAGGCTCATCTTTGATTGCAGGCCTTTATTAACTATGGAAACTATTTAGCATGATTTAAAAATCTCAGTCTACCATATTAACAAACCGTTTTTAATTCATGAGTCAAAAGTCTACTATTAACTGCAGCTGGTTTTGCACACATCATCAGCATTATTCAGCATTTAACACTTGTTTAAGCAATTTTAATCACTGGAACTAATATCCAATGCTAGATTTATCATATTTCAAAGATATAGCAGTATTTTTTGCCACACATCTGGTCTGAGCAATCTAAAGATTAGTTCAACTATGATGAATTTCAGTGCAGCTATGCTAGTCTAAATACTTCACAGTTGGCTGCATCAAAGGCTGAGCTCAATATGGTCCCTAATTCAGTTCATATATAAATATTACTGCATGGGGGATTAAAACATCATTAACTTTTTTTTTTGTTCAATAATAATCAGGGCCATTCAAATATCTCTAGTATTGTAAATAGCGTTGATTATATTTTTTATTTGAGTGTTCCAACAGATGACAGATGTTTCAGAGTAAGTTTCTACTCTTTTTATATAAGAACAAAATCGCAATATTCAGCCAGGCAATATGGGTTCACTAGTCATCTTGTCACTGTGTGACAATATAATGTGGTCACTATGGAAATAAGTTTTTGTTCAAAGCAAAGACTTTTAGTGCTCCTACTTATAATCTCATAGTACTAGTACCTTTTATTTTTATGTTATTTATTCTAATGTTTAATTTTATTGTTATTTTTTTTTTTATCTTGTTTTTCCTTTATATTATTTTCACAATCTATTTAATGTAATACTACAATGTACAATTTTATTGTATTAAATTTCTGAATCTGAACTGTAGATAGTATTTTTTCCATTTTGGAAATTAGCATTCAAAAGAGCAAAGTTTTTAGTGATTCACAAAACTATTTTTCTCCATTCTCAAGCCTTATTTCTTATGTTATTTATTCACTAATGCCCACACCATATTTTTATCAGCCACCTTCATTTCCTTTTTATTAGTAACGAACACAATGTACAATTTATTTCCAAATATCAATAAAATTGAATGGACCCCCTTTTTTGGTTTAGTTTTTTGATGAAAATTTGTTGAATCAGCAAGACATAAAAACATTATTCAAGGGGGTACAATGTTATTATAAATAAAATATCTGAATCTGAATCTGAAGATGTGTTTACAATTTTTTTTTCCATTATTATAAATTATTATCTATCATAAATTCAAAAGCTTTTTTTTTGACGTTCACAAAACTTTTTTTTTTAACATAGAAGACGTTCTCATCAACCTTTAAGTGATTATTATAAACATTACAGTTTGAACTCAATGAATCAAATGAAAACATAACTAAATTTTAAGTGCACAAATCGTCACTATTCATTTGCAAAAATTATTTAATTTATTTGAACAATGAACACAATGTCCCCATGTCACAGTACTAGAGCAGAAACAATTAATGTGCAAAAATCGTCACCTATTCATGTGCATAAAGAGTTTTATATAATATTTGAAAAAGGTGAACACAATTAGAGATTCATGTGAACTAAACATGCGGTACCAAACACAACTCTTAATCCAAGGTGACTTGCGACCACCATTAGGGGCATGATTCAATTCAGGTTAGTACCCTTTCCTTCATAACCCACCATTACTACCTCTCTGAGGGGGTTACAACCCAAATGGTTTCCTTCAGTAACCCACCATTATCCATCTATCTAGGTTACACCTTGATACTTACCTCTGAACCATGGGATGAATTTTGCCCTCTGACAGTAGAAGCGTCTGCTAGTTTGAAGCCGTCGATTAAAAAATAAAATCAACTATACTTACGTTACCACACAGATTATCATACACACAGTTAGAAAAATAGCCACGACAATATTAATCCCCCATACTACTAGTACTAATAGTTAAATTTGAACCGGATTAGGGAGCATATTAATGCAGCCAACCGTGAACTGTTTAGACTAGTATGGCTGTATTGAAATTCGTCACAGTTGAATGAATCTTTTGATTGTTCAGAAATAATTTGTAAGTAAAAATGATGCTTCGTAACTGTGATAAACCTAGTGTTATTAGTTTCAGTAATTATAATTGCTTAAATAAATGTTAAACCGGATAATGCTAATAATGTGTGCAAAACCAGCATAAGGTAATATGACTTCTCATTCGGTGTGGCCAATGTGGAGCTTTTCCCATCTCAAATTCGGGCATTGATTCATGCATATTTACCTCAAAACCATGGGATAATCACACGCATCCATTTAATATTATTGTAGAGGTGGTCTTAATTGGAGGTTCTACTGTATATTTCAAATATAGTAAGGGATTACCAATCATGAATGTCCGACTCGGGCTTTTAAAGCATCACATTCAATCTTAAAACAAATGGGCCATAGCTATAGTTAATTCAGGACAGCCCCATCTCAAGTAGTCAAGTACAAGTGTGTGACCGCCCTGAATTGTGGAACAAAGAGTCGTGAGCTTGATTACATGATCATCCAAATTACGTAACCACAAGCTTCCTTGAATATTTCACATCTAGTGCAGATAGGATAAAGTCGTCTGAGGAGGTTGTATCGTGAGGCTTGATAAGTCTAGCCGCAAAGTGCAAGTCATACTACGTTTAGCATAGCTATCAATATTAGATCTGATCTGACTTGAACGGTAAAGATTTAGGTAGAAGTCGCAATTCTCACTTGCAACACTGCCACTAGTGATGTTATTTTTAATAACAAAAGAATATGCATATCTTTCGTTATTAAAAATAAAATCACTCGCGCATGTAACAAATTTGAGAAACTAAATAAGTCAACTACAAATATTTTTAACTCGTGGAGATTGCATAGCATAAAGACAGGCGCGATTACTGTAAAAGTGCTATACATTTAAGATGATTGCATTGTGATCACAGGACAGTCAGTTAAGCATCTCTCGTATTCAATTTGACCACATTGATTCGGTGTTTCGGTTCAAGCTCAGTGCTGTGGAGGTCTTGTGTAATGTTGTTAGAATGGAAATATATGTAGTGCATGGTGCTTTTGCACAAGAGATTGTTGATCATATATGCATGCACAGACTTTTTATCCTATACGTGCAAATATTGGGCATTTCTATTGTTTTTGGACATTTCATGTAAGTTAAGTGCGGCTGTTAACATTGCTGTAATTTCCAATCAAAATTGTCAATTACAAAGTACACAATGGGTGCTAGGGATGTTGTGTGATGACGTTTGAAGGAGCATAATGTAGAACACAATGGGGACAAAACAGTTTGGGGTAGAATTCTTGTACTCCCTGGATATTCACCATCTTTCATTCTAATAATTAAGAATCTGTCCTAAGCCACTTTCAAAAGATGAAATCCATGATGCACTTGCCTTTGTAGTAGACTTCTATGTTGCCCATTTTTTCAACTGAATTTGATGAAGAATAAAAATGATGATAATTTTATTATGTATGACGATCTGATGAAAAATTAACAAAATACGCTATACATGTAATAAATATTGCTGTTTATTGTTGCTTGTAATAGACTCACATTATGATAGGACACCTGCATAACTGAAAACAGTCAAGGCTGATCATATAAGCATACAATTAATAATAGTTTTTGAGAATTATTAAGTTAATCACATCACTGAATATTATTGATGAATCCTAAACATATTCACATCGATAGACACAACGTTATAATACATATGACTAAATTGCAAAAGGCTTTAATAACATAAAACAAATAAGACTATCATAATTAGCCAATACTGGTGTGAATATTCCTGCCACTGAACAGTAGCAGATCCTATGAGGTGGTTGGAGTATATATGGTCCCCAGTACAATTAGATATTTCATATGATTAATGGTGTGGGCCGTGACAGGCTGGAAAGCTTTGCAGTATTGTGACAGTATCACTACAAGACGGAATATATCTACAAGTGTACATGTACATATAGTAAATTTTCAAACAAATCCTAAATGTTTCCCTTTGATCAGCAGCCTTTCATAAATAATATTTCTAATACAAAACCTAGTATCAGCAGTAATACACAGTTTATGAATTTGTATAATACATTTATTAAAAGAGTTAAATTCTAGAACACAATAAATAATAAATTAAATAATTATTTCCATGTTAAAAATACCAAATTATATAATTATCAATTAAGATTTAAAAATATGTATATATTAAAATACGCTTTTATAAAGTTAAAGTCTTACAATCATATAGGGGCAAAAGATTAGCTTGACCCCAATATTATGCTATTTCATTGCATTGAAAATCCATTTTGTTTTACTCCACAACTCACTACACACATTCATTCATGTTCTGTTTCACGTCACATTTACACACGCCTGCTGCATCATTTCTAACTACAACAAAAACCAACATTTAACTACTTCAACATGTACTACTATGACAAGAGGGGCTAAGATAGCAAAAAATACATTGTATCACAAATAGTTGAGCCTATTTTGAGCTTATCAGATCAATGAGATTATCAACTTGTTTTACCAAATGGAAGCGATGTACCATAAGCAACTTTGTAATCTTAAATGGCCATTTAGCTACCTCATGAAGCCTTCTAATAATTAAGTTGCTTTGCTATGTGTCATCAAAGAGATTCTAACCACCATTAAATGTGGATGATTACATTTAGTACCAAAAAAAAAATACAAAATCTCCCAGGCTCAGGAATACTGTCGCAACACAATAACTGTATTTCTCAAATCCATGTTTCCTATGCGATAAAATATATATAAATAATGTAAAATCATAATAACAGACAAAAGATAACCTTGACCTTATATTATGCTATTTCATTGTATATAGTATTGAAATCAAATACTTACCCAAACACGTCAAACTCTACAAATTCAGAGTTTCACGTCAGAGTTACTGATAGTTTGAGTATCAGATGTCCTGAAGAGACCCCTCTGACACATAACTATTCTCATTAAAAAAAAAGACCAATCATCAGTTGTTAATCTATATTCATCACCTATGTGTACCTATATAGATGAGGTCAGGTGACCACCCCACTGAGTATCAGATGGGTGTGGCGGGTTCAACCAATCAGGCCGCAGTATTTAAACAGGTCACATAAAGTGATAAATTATGTTAACTCTATCAGGCGAAACATTTCAGAAGTCAATTTTGTTGACATCTGATACCAGAGTAACAAAGACAGCAGCCTGGCACGCCAGCGCAGTTGCCACGGTAATGGAGAGGCCGCCGTCGACGGCAGATGGAGGATGCAGCGGCGCGCAAATTATGGCTTCACAGCTTTATTGGCGTCCGCAGTTTCCAGCTGCAGCGACTTTTTACCAGCAAAACATTGTATCGTTAGCTGTTGAGTTTAGCTATTAATGACATCGGTCTTGCCGCGTGGAGCAATGAACATAAGCACCCTTTGTAATATAAATGCCGTCATGTAAACAGGTACAGCCCATGTTCTACGCCTGTTGCGATTGCCCATTCACTTTGCCGCGTGAGCTCATAGCGTCGTTTCCTGAAACAGTTCCCCTTCAGCTTGACTGTTAACGCCTGTCACAAATAAGATGTGTCAGCCGTAGCTTGGCCGTGAGCAAGATTTACGTCAGTGAAAGAGCATTGCGCCAGCGGCAGCCATTGCGCGATTTTCAACGCCACGCAGCACGCATATTTCAACGATAGATTACAGCTATGTTCATCTGCTGGTAGAAATATTAAAGCGAAAGACGAGTGAGAAGCTTCTGAGTGTTGGCCGTAGAATACTGGGCTTTTAGTTTCAAGCGCATAGCTGTTTGGTGATTTTTGAGCTGCGGTCCGGCCACATCCCTGCCGCCATCGACGTTTCCCGAAATCACCGCAGATATAGCATTTATATCGGGTCGCTGGCCAGCCGATGATTCGAATGCTGGGGCATCACTGCCGGTCGCCTTTCGATGCCGCGGGAAGAGCTGCTGGCAGCGCGCCAGATTGGCCTGTTTAAAACACGCAGTCATGTAGTGGTCGTTACGATTTCAATGGTGGATTTTCGCGAAATACCAGCACATGGCATCCGTTACCTGACGAAATCCTGACTACTTAATGCAGGAGGAACACGACTGGTTTTTGCTTCAAGCTTATTTCCGTGTTCTGGAAGTTAAAATACCTAAAGCCTGTTGTTTCAACAGCCTGAAACCCTTAAAACTTTTTACTTTTAGGTATTTTTTGAAAATATTTAGACTTTTGGATAGTAAAGCAGATAGAAAGAATTGTTGCAGCTTCGATAAATATTGGGGTCATGCAGGGGAGAGGACTTGCAGCTCAAAAACACATGTAGGTGGAAAACACAACAGTATGATTTTCTAGCTTTAATATTTGAGCTGCAAGAGGTCCTCTCATACTTATTTTATTAAATGAATGATTACCTTTATCTACTATCCAGAGTTTAATGTTTTTCAAAACACCTAAAGTTCAAAAGTTTTAAGGGTTTTCTCAAGAGGACATTTTATTGTTGAAACTTGCAAAAACTTTCGAACTTTTTAGGTATTTTGAAAACATTTAGGATTCTTTGAAAGTGTACAGGTAGAAAGAATTGTCAGTGTTTTTATATACATTAAGTAAGTAGGATTGTCAGATGTAACTTCAAGTTATGTTATAAGAAGTCCCCCATCCTCCCAATGTTATGAAATATTTCACCTGAAATGCACGGCATATGGGAAAAATCATTTGATAATCATGTATTACTCACATGACTGCGTATTTTTTCTAAACAAGACACTATGGCACTTTCTAGCTTGATTTCAAACCCAGAACATGTGAATGTCGGGCCATATGCTATTTTCCCTTACACTTACATCAGAAAAGGCATTATTTATTGGATGCTAGCATTTTCAGATCGCTATTTTCATGGCTGAGCACAAAGTTACACATTATTATTAAATGTCCTTGCAGAAGAGCATGAGGCATCTCTGGTGATTTTGCTTCCGAGCAGTGGAGGGGCTCTGGTTGTGGATGTGGCGGATCTTGTCCCCTCACCACCCCCAAAACTCAGCTCAGTGTCACCCAAACCCATACTACACAAGGTACAGCAGCTAATGAAATACGCCAAGTAGAATTTAAAAAGAAGCCAATTATTCTATTGTGTAATAACATCTCGCTAAACTGTCTCTTCACTGTTTTAGTTAAAGATATTTTTACCGACCCAGACATAGCTATGTCTATCGTTGGTAGAAATATGCTTGAAAAGATGTGTGAGAGAGAGAAAACGCTTGAAAATGTATCCCAAAGCAAGCAATGGGAAACATGGGGATAGTAATAATGCTATTATCGGTCTCTTTCGATTCACTGGACACAAGTGTCCAGAAGTCGTCCTAAAATCTTGCTCACGTGGAGAAATTTCAAAAAAACACACTTTTGATTGGCTGTGCATCTTGTTATATTGCCAAATTTCTGCATTTTGACCAGAGCATAAGCTGTGGTGAGTCTCTGCTCTGGTAATCGTGGACGGGACAACTTGGTCAAAACTCGGGAGGGGTTTGTTTCAGTGAATTTCTGTTGCTATGGTCACCGCTATGTGACCTAGTAAAGTGAATAGAGACTGTCATAACTGGTAGACACTGTAATATGCAGAATATCTAGATTTCTTTATATGTTTACATGTATTTCTAAACAGAAACAAATGTACCTCTGTCTTGGCCAGCTGTGAGGGGGCATTTATGTTACAAAGTTGCTTTATGGTTCATTGCTTCCACACTTGGCAAATGTAAGTTGATAATTCATTAATCTGGTAAGCTCAAATAGCCCTCAACTATTTATGATACAATGATTTTTGCTATCTTTTAGTACAGAGTCATACCGAAGCAGAATACGGACATATTAGGAAACATGAAAATTAGTATAAAACCCATAATTTTTGCACTTGTAGCATCCTCGAGTCCCACATGTACCCGCATTCACATGACCAGCTGCCTCCATCACCCGCCATCCTCACAGTGACGCTGGCCACCCTCCATTGCCGCGCGCCACGCCGAATTGTGTGTAGAGGCTGTTGTCTTTCGGTTACTCTGAGTATCAGAGTAATAAAGGGGTGTGCAAAATTCTAAGGCAGTGGCATTTCTAAAAATCCAAGATGGCCGCCGTACTGATCTAAAATTCTCAAAATGACCATATATCTCTGGACAATATCTATCATAAACTCATCATGTTGAGCTCTATACAATGGTTTCTCAAGTATAAGGTGTCCTATGGTCACTCAAATAGTCTCAGAATCACATTGAGTGATTTTTGTTAATCATTGTGTAGTGATATAGGATAGTTTTACCTTTGCTTTTGATGTTGAACTTCAAATTGCTGCACTATGTCCATGAGAAATCGTTTTACGAATACAAACGAGTGGAGCGCATACTTCCAGAGGCATCGATCATGAATGGATGTCGTATTTACCATCACAGGCTGTGATATTAGAACATTGGTTGGGTCTTAATGGAAATAGTTCTTATAAAACCACAGCTGTGAGAAAAGCCTATAAAAAATACCAAAAAGGATTGAGATATGGTCATAAAAGATCACCTCTTTTCGCAAAAAGCTTCCAGAGAACCCAGTATCACACAAACATTGATATGCGTTCATGAGATCATGGCAGGTTGCTCCATTGGTGGCTGGGCTGGACTCGCACTCATCTGGCTACCCACAGAAGAAACAGTATGAACGCTTGCTTAGTCTGGAGCAAGAACACATGCAAAGTGATTAAGGATTTTGAGGGAAGAACTCACTTCTAGATATAGGTAAGAACATGCTAGAAAGTTGGAAACTAGTTCAAAAGTACAAATACACAGTAAGGGCGTAACAAATCATGTCCCAATATCACGTGTATATTCATTAGGCCTACATATAAAATTTGAATTTGGTGGCTACTCCCCAATTGGGGTACCTCCCAAAATCAAGTGGAAACGTAGTGGAGTCATCAGCAGAACCGGTATATACAGCCGGGCTTCGGCCTGACCTATATGCATCTGGCTGCAAACAGCGTGGTCTTACTATTGAGAGTCTCTCATCATGACAGGGAGGTTGAGCGAGTTGACTGTATTCAGACACATGCATGATGTTGCCGTCTCCTGGCAAGCTCGCTTTACAGACTCCAGTTCCTGTTCCCTGATGTTAAGCTGCCAATGACCAGCACAAGTGAACGTTATTTGCAGGCTTCTTTGCCTAGTGACAGATGTAGTGACAGATGTAGTGACAGATGTAGTGACAGGATGACTGTGGTATTGATTGTGTTTTTATTCGTGAGAAAGTTAATTAGCTTTTTTTTAATTTTTTACAAAGTAGGATGTACAAACAAAAACAATATGATAGATGTATTCTTCGATAATTGTAATTTTAACTCTAGTGAATATGCTACAAATGACTAAAATTAATTGTTCTTTAGAAGTTAAACATTCATCAATTAGGTATAATAAAAAGCAGTTCCAATGTCTTTTTCACCTGTAAAGCTTCTCCCCGTGTGCATGGTATTGTCAGATTCACGTCTGTGAGTGTCCAGCTCTAGAATGTCCAGCACTAGAATGTCCCGTTATGCAATGTGCCGAATGTCCAACCTGTGCTAATCGACCAAGTGAACTGAATGATGAAGACCAAAAGTCCAAGCGTCCTGAGCTTTCATTCGTGTGTGACCAACCAAAAGTCTTCGCACCCGATGGAACCTCTGCGTTCACAGTAGAGATGAGCCAAGACCGTTCTCTCAGCGATGCCGTGCCCATAACCTTCGACCGTGTCATCTCTGACCCCACTGAGTCGTTCACGCCGCTTCTCGGCACCTTCACCTGTCCGGACGATGACACGTACGCCTTCTACTGGACGATC
>CM032659.1:3656464-3685252 GCA_019095985.1 Streblospio benedicti | reverse complement strand
GAGATTGTTGATCATATATGCATGCACAGACTTTTTTTATCCTATACGTGCAAATATTGGGCATTTCTATTGTTTTGGACATTTCATGTAAGTTAAGTGCGGCTGTTAACATTGCTGTAATTTCCAATCAAAATTGTCAATTACAAAGTACACAATGGGTGCTAGGGATGTTGTGTGATGACGTTTGAAGGAGCATAATGTAGAACACAATGGGGACAAAACAGTTTGGGGTAGAATTCTTGTACTCCCTGGATATTCACCATCTTTCATTCTAATAATTAAGAATCTGTCCTAAGCCACTTTCAAAAGATGAAATCCATGATGCACTTGCCTTTGTAGTAGACTTCTATGTTGCCCATTTTTTTCAACTGAATTTGATGAAGAATAAAAATGATGATAATTTTATTATGTATGACGATCTGATGAAAAATTAACAAAATACGCTATACATGTAATAAATATTGCTGTTTATTGTTGCTTGTAATAGACTCACATTATGATAGGACACCTGCATAACTGAAAACAGTCAAGGCTGATCATATAAGCATACAATTAATAATAGTTTTTGAGAATTATTAAGTTAATCACATCACTGAATATTATTGATGAATCCTAAACATATTCACATCGATAGACACAACGTTATAATACATATGACTAAAATTGTAAAAGGCTTTAATAACATAAAACAAATAAGACTATCATAATTAGCCAATACTGGTGTGAATATTCCTGCCACTGAACAGTAGCAGATCCTATGAGGTGGTTGGAGTATATATGGTCCCCCAGTACAATTAGATATTTCATATGATTAATGGTGTGGGCCGTGACAGGCTGGAAAGCTTTGCAGTATTGTGACAGTATCACTACAAGACGGAATATATCTACAAGTGTACATGTACATATAGTAAATTTTCAAACAATCGAAATGTTTCCTTTGTTCAGCAGCCTTTTATAAATAATATTTCTAATACAAAACCTAGTATCAGCAGTAATACACAGTTCATGAATTTGTATAATACATTTATTAAAAGAGCAATTCTAGAACACAATAAATAATAAATTAAATAATTATTTCCCATGTTAAAAAATACCAAATTATATAATTATCAAATAAGATTTAAAAAATATGTATATATTAAAATACGCTTTATAAAGTTAAAGTCTTACAATCATATAGGGGCAAAGATTAGCTTGACCTAATATTATGCTATTTCATTGCATTGAAAATCCATTTGTTCTACTCCACAACTCACTACACATTCATGCCATTCATGTTCTGTTTCACGTCACATTTACACACGTCTGCTGCATCATTTCTAACTACAACAAACCAACATTTAACTACTTCAACATGTACTACTATGACAAGAGGCTAAGATAGCAAAAAATACATTGTATCACAAATAGTTGAGCCTATTTTGAGCTTATCAGATCAATGAGATTATCAACTTGTTTACCAAATGGAAGCGATGTACCATAAGCAACTTTGTAGCGTAAATGGCCATTTAGCTACCTCATGAAGCCTTCTAATAATAAGTTGCTTGCTATGTGTCATTAAGAGTTTCTAACCACCATTAAATGTGGATGATTACATTATACAAAAAAATACAAATCTTCCAGGCTCAAGGAATACTGTCGCAACACAATAACTGTATTTCAAATCCATGTTTCCTATGCGATAAATATATATAAATAATAAAATCATACACAGACAAAGATAACCTTGACCTTATATTATGCTATTTCATTGTATATAGTATTGAAAATCAATTAATTCTACTCCAAAACGCACAAACTCCACACATTCACTTCTGGTTTCACGTCAGAGTTACACACAGACCACTCTGAGTATCAGATGTCCTGAAGAGACCTCTGACACATAACTATTCTCATTAAAAATACAGACCAATCATCAGCTGTTAATCTATATTCATCACTCTATGTGTACGAATATAGATGAGGTCAGGTGACCAATCCCAGCTGAGTATCAGATGGGTGTGGCGGGTTCAACCAATCAGGTTGCAGTATTTAAACAGGTCACATAAAGTGATAAATTATGTTAATCCGCTATCAGGCGAAACATTTCAGAGGTCAATTTGCTTGACATCTGATACTCAGAGTAACAAAGACAGCAGCCTCTACACAATTCGCGTGGCTGCCACGGCAATGGAGGGTGAGCGAGTCACTTTCTTGAGGATGACGGGTGATGGAGGCTGATCGTGGTACGGGTACATGTACGACTCGGGATGCTACAAGTGCAAAAAATCATGGGTTTTATACTAATTTCATGTTTCTAATATGTCCGCTATTCTGCTTCGGTATGACTCTGTACTAAAAGATAGCAAAAAATCATTGTATCGCAAATAGTTGAGCCTATTTTGAGCTTACCAGATTAATGAGATTATCAACTTGTTTACCAAGTGTGGAAGCAATGAACCATAAGCAACTTTGTAACATAAATGCCCATCTAGCTAGCCAAAGACAGAGAAGTCACATTTGTTCTGTTTAGAAATATATGTAAAACATATAAGAAATCTAGATATTCTGCATGTCTGATGTCTACAGTTATGACAGTCTCTATTCACTTTACTAGAGTCACTGCGGTGACCATAGCAACAGAAATTCTGAAACAAACCCCTCAGTTTGACCAAGTTGTCCCGTCACGATTACCAGACGAGACTCACCACAGCTTATGCTCTGGTCAATCTGGTGGCAATAAACAAGATGCACAGCCAATCAAAAGATATGTTTTGAAATTTCTCCACGTGAGCAAGATTTTAGGACGACTTCTGGTAACTATTGTCAGTGAATCGAAAGAGACCGATAATAGCGTTATTACTATATATGTTTCCCATTGCTTGCGGATACATTTTCAAACGTTTTTCTCTCTCACACATCTTTTCAGCACGCATATTTCTACCAACGATAGACATAGCTATGTCTATCGTTGAGAAATATGCTTGCTAAAAAGACGTGTGAGAGAGGAGTTTGAAAGTGTTATTACTGTAGAATAATTGGCTTCTTTTAAATTCTACTTGGGCGTATTTCATTAGCTGCTGTACCTTGTGCAGTATGGGTTTGGGTGACTCTGAGCTGAGTTTTGGGGGTGGTGAGGGGACAAGATCAGCCACATCCACAGCCAGAGCCTCCGACTGCTCCGGAAACGTCACCAGAGATGCCTCATGCTCTTCTGCAAGGACATTTATATAACAATGTGTTAACTACAACGCTCAGCCATGAAAATACTTGATCTGAAAATGCTAGCATCAATAAATAATGCCTTTTCTGATGTAAGTGTAAGGAAAATAGCATATATTATTCACATGTTACGGTTTTGAAATCAAGCTGAAAGTGCCATGATGTCTTGTTTAGAAAAAACACGCAGTCATGTGAGTAATGCATGATTATCAAATGATTTTCCCATATGCACGTGCATTTCCGTGAAATATTTCACATAACGTTGGGAGGATAGGGGACTTATTATAAGCAACTTGAAGTTACATCTGACGAAAATCCTACTTACTTAATGTATATAAAAACACTGACAATTCTTTCTACCTGCTTTACTTTCCAAAGAATCCTAAATGTTTTTCAAAATACCTAAAGTTCGAAAGTTTTACAAGTTTCGACAATAAAATGTCCTCTTCGAAAACCCTTAAAACTTTTGAACTTTAGGTATTTTGAAAAACATTTAGGACTCTTTGGATAGTAAAGCAGATAGAAAGAATTGTCAGTGTTTCGATATATATTAAATAAGTATGAGAGGACCTCCTGCAGCTCAAATATTAAAGCTAGAAAATCATACTGTTGTCATTTTCCACCTACATGTGTTTTGACCTATCACTGTGGGGATTCAAATTGTTCTAGTGATTCTCTTAGCACTGTTTAAACGAATAGAATTTTGAGAATGCACAAATTTCATCATATTGGTTTTATCAACGCACATTTGGTTGGCCAATGAGCATAACCTTTAAATATTTTCTAAACAAAGCAACATGGCAACAAAAAAAACAACTTAGAAGATCATTAAAAATTCAAAATGATAAAAAATGTGTTGAACAAGTTCAATGGCGCGAGCAATCAAAAAAGGAGCTTTTCAACCATTAGCCATTAAGTCTCTCTTACATTTTTAGATAGATGACAATAAAAAAGAAAAAAAAAAAAAATTGAAACCACAATAGCTGACCGTAGGTTGGGATGTTGTTGACGAGTGAGGCGCCGGGTTTGGTGATGATGCGGGCCGTCTGGTGGCCGTTACACATGGTGTGCACCTTGGTCACCGCATCCAGCTCAGGACCAGACTGCAACAGTCACATGCTTACATGGTCAACACAATGACTTCAGGTTCACATCCATTTGGTGCATTACACTGATTGCAAAGAATTTTTACAGGGGTAGTCACAGGATTTTCATTTCCATTTTTCCTGATTTTTCCCTGATTCAATTCTAATTTCCCCTGATTTTTACGAAAAACCAAGAAAGAACACAAAAACCATTAAAAACAGATTTAAAAAAAAATATGGCCACATATTTTGCCCTGGTTTGTTGGCAGTACACTGCACTGGAGCATCTTGTCTGTTATCTCCAATTCATCATCATAATCATTCCTCATGCCAAATAGAGTTTCTTTCTTCATGTTGGGCTATAGCATATCTTCTGACAGATTCTTTTTACTAAAGTATAAAATTCACTGAATTTTCCGATTTTTTTTTTCACACAAAATCAAATTCCCTAATTTTTCCCAGCAGGGAATTTTTTGGGGAGATTTTCCCTGATTTCCCTGATCCATGGATACCCTAAAAGAATATGAATTTCTTCGCAGGCTTTGATGATGAAAATAACAGGATTGAAAGTACAACTGTCACTCACAATCATTTGCAAAATAATACTGACAGAAACCACAAAATAATATCATTCAAACATGTAAAATGAATACCGTATATGTAATGGCAATGTAGTGATGTAGCGTTCTGGCATAGAAACTAAACTTAAACACATAATGCAAACAGCTTATCCTACAAACATAATGCAAACACACAATTATCACCTTTCTACTGACGGGTTTTGGAAGATGGGATTTTACTGAACGCCTTGTGTAACCAGGTTTGGGGATACCACTAGACATTTCCTAGAGAATAAAAGTTATATTATGGGAACTAATGATGAAACCTCTGCGGTGGTTGGGCCATTCTGGAAAAGGACCACTTCAACAATTCTCAAGAAAACTGTCACTTCAGTTTCCTGTCTGTGCGGGTCTAGCAGTGACAACAAACGCATGTGTGCCGTATTGAACATAAACAAGAAAACACACGTGTGTCTGTATTGGCGTAAACAAGATAACGTCTGGAATGTGTAGCGTATTTCTTAACAATGGAAAAGCAGCGTTTGGCGTACAGCGTTTTACGTGATTGTTTGGCAAGGCACTGCATTTGCTGTATTAAGGTGGGCTATTTCAAAGCCCCAGGAAACTTTCATTCGCAGCCTCTGCTTTAAAACATGTCCAGTGTGTTATACAATGATACATATACAACATATTTTAATTCACAACTAACAAAATATAGCAACTAAATATCACGTCAAAAACGGCCACTTTTCTGTGCATTTATATGGTAACATGTCTTTCTATCACCTCACGGGGGTGAAATCACGTGACTTATGACGCGGGGTTTTCCCTGAGAATACTGTAAAACTAGAATATTTTGTGGCTATTAAATTTTGCGATTTTCATCGATAAATTATTTTGTAACTATTTAATTTTGCAATTTTGGTCCATCTTGGACCTACTTTACATAGGCTATCATAGTAATGTTAGCTGACTATTTAAGTTTGCGTTTTTTAAGACCTACACACAAAATTCGCAAATTAAATTGTGCGCAAACAATTCTAGTTTTACAGTACATTCTGAAACATCAAGCAGACACTTGCAGCACTGCACTATCTGGGTTATTACTTTTCAATATTAGTCCTATGTTGTATTTGACTATATACAAAGAGAACGTGTGTCCATAAGACAGGGTCAGGATTAGGTGGGAAAATGCTACGCGTCAGCAGGACGAGTAACCTTCAAATATCTACTCGTCCTGCAAAAAAATGTACTCTTTCTCCTTGCAAAAACTGTATACTGCTGTATGCCAAATTGACCAGAATTGCTACTCGTCAAAAGGATGAGTTGCTAAAACTTCTTACTCGTCCTCCACAAGATTTTACTAGTCAATACGAGCGGATGAGAGGTTAATCCTGACCCTGGAAGAGTGCGCTATGTTCCACCTACCAGGCTGACTGCGCTGGCGTCGCTGTATCTGACTCTGGGCCTCACAGACGGACCATCTCCCGGGGCTGGGGACCGGTGGGGGGGCAGCCGCGACTTGGTGGGCGACTGGAGGCAACAACACCAAGGACTATCAAATATCTTTTGTTTTCATCTAAACAACGAATATTGGAAATTAGCACAAAGTTGAATTTAAAGTTGTTCTAACTTTTCCAAAATTATTCTAAATGACTTAATTATTGTTTTATTTCATATTTAGCACTCTCTATTAGTTATAAGCGGCAGTTCCAGCACAACAGCGTGAAAAACACCTGTTTTCCTACTGCCACCTGTGTATGCCATCTACTCACAGAGTAGTTTTAGTCATTGACCCCTACTGCTGCGGACTAGAAAAAGGCCTTTAAAATAGCTCAAATTTCAATACATTGAACGCAGTGAGTGGGATACAATGGCAGATCCAGGTTTTTGGAGAAAAAAAAGGGGGGGGACACTTAAGGTATTTTTCATGGGTTTTGATGGCGCACACGCCAAAACCCTATGAAAATGAAGTATTTTGGTGGCAAAAGTAGGGCCGTGCTGGATCTGCGGCTGCACTCACCGTGAGTCCCAGCTTCCGCTGCAGCCGGCGCTTCTCCTCCTTGAGCTGCCGGAGTCGCTCCTTCTTCTCCTCCAGACTCATGTTGTGCGTGCCTAAAGACATACATGTAGTGTGAAAAAGATGCCAATGACCTGGTGTAGATGTAAAGTCACTAGAGCATGACAAACTGTGAATTGCGACTACAAATAAGCACATTTACATTTACATTTTACAACCTCCAATTAAGACCACCTCTCTATTGAGACCACTTTTCAACTGCATCATACACTTCGCTAATCACAGAGCGAAGGAGGTCACTGACCATAATCATCCTCGTCCTCCAATGAGAAGCGAGGGGGCGGAGCCTGAACAGCCTGGACGCCCGGCGTGCTCTCACGGCTCACACTGGGACTGGTGGACATGGAACTTGTCGGTGAAGGCTAAAAAAAATTTAAAACACTTCTAGTCAGTTTTTTTGTAGAAAGGTTTACTTGGGAAAATGATACATTTTTATAATATATAACTTTTATATTTACAATATATATTTAATTTGGGTTTTGATATCTTTCATAGACTTTTGTGATATCAATATCAATATCCATTGATAAAATTCATGTTGGTAATAACTCAACTAATGATGTTGACATCATTAAGAAGAATTCTTATAGCTTCTGGATTCTCCATGCTAGATAACTAACATTGTGTTAGTGACACAGAAACTGTCATATTCACCTCGCACTTGCGACGTTTCGTGGACTCACGTCCACTTCTACTGGCTCTTCTGCACTGAAGGTGACACTGTGTCACGTGAGATGGAATTTCTCACGTGACTAAGAAGTCTCCTCTTCCAAATCTCAAGAGCTTCCAGTGTCTTCCTCCTGAACCAGCTGTCCTCACTGCCCACTATCTTTACTGTCTCGTCTCGGATGATGTGACCCGTCTTCTGAGCATGGATCTGGATGGCTGATGAATGTCTATTCTTGTCCAAGTGTTCTTGTAGCCTAGTCTCTAAGGTGCGGCCTGCTGTTTCACCGACATACTCATCTTGGCAAGTCGGACATGTGATGCTATACACCACCCCGCACTTCTTGAGTGGATCTGGTTTGTCTTTGGGTTTCACAAGAAGCGATCGCATCGTGTTAAACGGTTTCACATAGGTTATCACACCATGTTTCTTGAAGATACGTTGTAGTGTCTCAGATGTACACATAAGGTAGTCGCACCAGGACTTTACGTTCTTCACCTTTACTGTCGTCTTTCTCCTTGGCTACCTCTTTCTTTTTTGGGTATAAATGCTTGACCAAGGTTCATTGATCGTCAGAACCTTCTTGACACTAGAAGTGGACGCGAGTCCACGTAATGTCGCAAGTGCGAGGTGAATATGGCAGTTTCTGTGTCACTAACACAATGTTACAGTCACAGTTATCTAGCAATGATGTAGACGTTTCCACTGACCTTGGCTTTTCTCCACGAGTCCACTCTGGCTACAGCCTTGTGACTCCCCACAGAACTCGGGGTCGCCGGCTTGTGAACTCTTGACCCCGGGGTCATGACCTTGTGTGCCTTTGATGCAGAATTGTGGACCTTGCCAATTTTTGGTACAGGTGTTGGGACCTTCAAAAATATTCAAGAGGTGGCAATAAACTTACGGAACAGTATGAAATACAGATATGGCAATTTCCGCTAAAATGCACATTTCTACTAAAATGCAGACATTTACAAAAAGGATATGCCCATAACTGAGTATATACAAATACAAGACCATCTAGAGAATTTCCGATCATAGAGAATCGGATGACACCAAAACTAAGAGAATTTGCAACAGGATTCTTCGTCTACTGGTTCATATCGATATCCCCACTTCACCACAGCACACACCTTGAACACGCCCTGGCTGCTGCTGCTTGTGGTCACTTTCTGCTGACTGCCAGGTGTACCACGGGTACCGGTCACTCTGTGCTGACTCCTGGGTGTTGTGGTCAGTCCCGCCGGAGGCCTCAAACCCACGTGCTTACTGCTGCCCGGGGTGGGCACCCTGCTGGACTGCCCGTTGGTCAGTTTTTGGTCAGTCTGCTGGCTGACCCCCCCGGTCAGCCTGCTCGCCCGCCGAGCCTCCAGTGGTCAGTCTGCCCTGAATAGGGACAGAATACCCCCCTGATGTGACCCCGCCACCTTCTGGGGGGGCTGGAGTCATAGTGTCATAAATAAGGGTTTTGGGTGCTGGCGATTCCACTAAGTTCAAAGATTTTGAGGGGTCATATATACCTGCGGCAGATTGGGTTTCTTTATCAACTGGCATTACATATTGTTGGGTATTTACGTCGATGTGAATCTATGCAAGCTTAGGTGGAAAACTATCCACTGACAAATGATGGCTAGTACCATAATTCTACTCTGAACCGAACTCTCGGTTTGCCAGCGCGACTTCTAAACACTAAGTTTACATTGCTGAATAAGTTTTTCATGTATTTCAAACAGTGCTATGACTACTAAAAAGACGGGAAAAGAAATGGATGCCCACACCTTTCTGCGCCCTGGTGCAAGGTACAAAATGAAACCTACACGCCAGCAAAAAGCAGATTGCTTTTCGAAGTTCACATCTCAAAGATCAGGCAGCCACTTTTTATAGAGCTGCCATATGTCAGCATAATTAAGGGTTATCTGCTACATGTGAGTGGTCGGTTCCTACTAAGTAACGTGTCCACAATGCGTAGCATGGTCTATGAATTGTCACAAAACATAATAATTTATCAGTTCAAAGATGTTTTTCATAACCTTAAACTTATCATTCAGTATCAAAATAAATACCTTATCTTCGGTAAAATGGTTACCAATAATTCCATTTCGACTAAAATGATCTTTTGTATCAATGCGTAATTATTAAAAAACACGAACGTTATCGTGAAATTTTCGGACCGGCCAACACTATGTGTATTTCGCCTTGGTCTTCGGTAAAAAGGTCTCTCATTTGCTGGCATTTAGGATAAACTTCCAATCGTACCTTGCTGCTGCTGCCTGTGTTGCTGTGTCGGCGGCTGGAGTCGCTTCACGGAACTCTTCCACCTCCGTGCCGTGTTCATGTCACCGCCGCGCTCTGTAAAACACACGCATACTGCTTATTCCAGCAGAGAAGAACATTTTTTCATCTGATTATTTATTATCGGTGTTCTCCACTCTACACAGATGGAGTATTCATATTGACAGAAACAGCGCAACTTGGGAATCGACCACCTTTTATTCACGTAATTGAGTAGATAGATGATTTAGGGAGATGCTTGTTTCAAATTTGATTTTAAATTTTTGAATATTTGAATTTCTTAATTTTACAATATTTCGCCTTGTACAGGCTTCTTCAAGAATTTTAGAAATATTGTAAAATTAATAAATTCAAAAATAAATAAATTTAAAATCAAATTTGAAACAAGCCTCTCCCTAAATCTATCTACTCAATTATTTTAAAGGAAGCAACACAGAAAAATTTCTATTATTTTTCTTTTTTTTTATCAAGTGTGCATTAACAATAGCCCCACTCCCTTTGCAGCCATCATAGAAGAGTTCATAACGAAGTGAAATGTGGGAGGAAAAGGCTGAAAAAAGAGAGACGCGGGGAAAAAAAACGAATGTGGTATTTCTTGACCCCTGACTGACCTTGCCTCCGTCCGAGCCTCGCCACGCTGCCGGCCCCGGCGGGTCGCGTGAGGTCGTTGATCATGGCGGGCGAGAACGTGGGCTCCACGGTCCTCCAGGCCGCACCACGCTTGATGCGCACCAGCTCACTAGTCTCGATCAACCGCTCCACGCTCACATCCGGCGTGGACACGCTGCGACGGAGGCCGCGCCGATTGAGGCTAGTCGTGGACTTTGCCGGGGGCGGGGCTGTTGTTGTTGTGAGTTTTGTGTGGCAGGAAGTCGCGATGGCGGATCTGGGGCAGGTCAAAGGTCAGCGGCAGGTGGGGAAGCGGGTCGTCGGAGCAACGTGGGGAGCTGCGGAAAGATGGCGGCAAAGTGATAGTTTCAAATTGAAAAAATATATAGGTTATAAGTTCATTTGCACACTAGTGCAATAAGTACATATACAGACTCCAGAGTGTGTGAAACTTTTAAAAAGTGGATTACAAAAAACTAAGAGAATTTGCAACAGGATTCTTCATCTACTATGCTAAACTTTGTCTTACTGTGGAAACGGTCATTCTTCGTAAGTCTTTTAAATTGAAAAAAATATATAGATCATAAGTTCATTTGCACACTAGTGCAATATAAGTACATACAGCAGGGCCGTAGCTACATATGAGGCATTTTGTGGGGAGAGTTTGTTTTTTCGGACCCTGAATGAAACTGAGAGTTAACATATTTGTTTTTTATGTTCCAAAAATTATACATGTATAATTATGTCTCATAAATCAAACTATACAAATTTGAAAAGCATCTGTATCCATACTTGACAAACGTACTCCTTCATTTTTAACAGGAACTTTTTACTTTTTCCCTTCTTAATCAATAACTGTGTTTTATTTCCGAGCCTCAGATGCATGCCCCCAATCCACCGTAGAACAGCTGTGCGGCTACGGCAATTGCCGCCACCCTCGCTAAACATATTGGCGTTTTGCAATCCTGGCCCTGACATATAGACTCAAAGATGTGATAACCGAAAGATTACAAACAAGACAAAACAAAATAACCTTGTAAATATTTCTTTCCCATCCACTGTACAGTTATCATACAGATCTGATGCCAGGTACAATAGAGTTAAAATCCTTCATTCAGATGCATATAAATATAGTTTTTTTGTCGCACCATTCGCATATGGAATATGCTTCCCATACATAAAAAATGCAGATTCCATTGAAATTTTTAAAGATAAAACACTTTTATGGATGACCCCATTACATTGGGAAAAAGCATGTAATACTTGGACTCTTGTGAAAATATTCAGTAATGTTTTTAGTTCACTGCACTTGTTGTTTTTTTATATATAGATTGTTGATGTAACTTTAAATTATGCACATGGTATGTCACCAACAATGCACCAACTTTCCTGTACGGCCGAGGGCTCTTTCGGAAATAAAGATTGAAGATTGAAGAAGACATGAGATGAATTTTAGCCTAATGACCAAGCGTGTACCTGTGACTAGAGCTGGTTGTTGCTGGGGACGACACTCGTTGCTGTGGAGACGGAGAAAACGTCGTCTCGCGGAACACGAGGCGAGCCAGCGACGGACTGCTGCTGCCGTCTAGTGGGAGAAACACGCGCTAACCGTTAACTCGGTGAAGTAGGCAGTCATTTTATAAATATAAATACAGTATTATACACATTTATGAAAAATCAAACCAAAACCACGCTATTGGATGATAATGGATAATGACAACCCGTATAAATGTAAATGTGGTGGTTTTTATAGTCCTGATCCAAGTTTTGCTCTCACGACTTTACAATTTACACCAGGTCATTGGCCCACTTATTGATCTTAATCGCACACACAATCACTCACTCACTCTTTCAACCCAATGACCTGTACCTAATTAACGTGTAGGTGCCACGGAGTAGTGTGCAACCTGTTTATTAGAGGTAGGGTTTGCTCAAGGCCCACCACCAGACCCGACTGGGAATCGAACCCAAGACCTTCTGGTCACATGTCCAACTCCCTATCCATTCGGCCACAGAAGCCACTGGAAGACAGACGATACCACTTATTTGTATAACTGTTAATTGCATAACATTGCTTAATTGCATAAAGACTGTAAAACCACTTGTTTATTAGTATCTTTTAAAACCTACTGATAATTGCATGCAGTCCTGTCTGTATACATCAAATTTTACCGTTTCCCCCTCACTTCTCCACAAACATAAGCCTAACGTTTTAAAAGGAGTTTTCTCATGACTAAAACTCACCCGAAGGTCCAGCGTCGGGCGAGTCGACAACGAGCGTCGTTTTGTCCAGAGCGTTGACCACCTGCGGAGACAGCTCCGTGAAATTCTCCTCCTTGAACACGATTGGCCGAATCTCTCGCGCCTCACAGACGACATAATCCCCTCCCGCTCTCTGCAAGTCAGACTCACCACTACACTCAGTACGTATGTCATTAGTACTGTAGGAATAACACGACAGCTTGCGTCGCTCCACACTCGATGATGATGATGAAATCCCTACACTGTCAACACTCATCTTAGATAGAGATTCAGTAACTGATTGAACACATGGTTCTGTTTTACTTGATCCAGTGTCTGTTTTTGTATCCTGACAACCGTTTGATACATTTTCCGTCTCAATTTCCTTTAAAACCTTAGAATGGTACGAAGAAAATGCACCAAAACTCTCACTATGCAGTTTAGCGGGAGTCGTGATTTTCAACTTGGGCAACGACTCGTTTAGCGCGTCGATTTCGTTTTCAATATCAGAATTATCACAAGCAGGCTTTTCGATATCCAATATCGTGTCCGCGGATTTAGGGGTTTTATCCACACAGTGAGATTCTGCATCTGCCAGGGTCACCTGATCCAGCAAGTTGAGCTCATTGAGTCTGTTGATAGACTCGTCGGCAATACTCACTTGCAACTCAACATTATGCAAGGACATGTCCACGTCATCATCAACAGCATCCTCCATTGCATCTGAGAATACATCGTCTTCGGCATCAACTGTTTCTTGCGCTGTGATCTCTATTGAAATCTTATCAGGCGTTTCTCCTGTATTCGCCTTATTGTTGTTGCACGATACATCATTGTTGTTGTTGTTGTCCCAGCGTAGGAATCTGCACAGGAAGTCCATTGGAAATATGCACGGGAAGCCCTGTGGAAATTTCCACTTTCGGAACCAACTTTTCCGTTGACGTTTCGTTTCCCATGTTTACTTTTAGTGTATCCCGCACGCTATATGTATCTATATCATCACCACTATTATCCTGGGATTTTGCGTAGCTTTGGTTCAGGAGATTTGAGCGACTGTTTTCTGCGTCCCGTTTTTCCTCTTCAACTAGACTGTCATAAAGCTCCTGGGAAATGTCGCCTTTCACAAAATGATTACTAATTTCAAACTCATTGTCCTCCTCCTCATCACTTTCTCGGCCTGATTCTAAAATTGGAGACGTTTTGAATATTGTACTTATGTTTTCTTGCTTTCTGAGCCCCGGAGTGGAGACTTGCCTGTACAATGTGGAATTATTTTCTTCACACGGATCCTCTAGAATGGAATCTTCTTCTGCTTCATCAAATATCCCCTGCTCATAGGCGCTCACTCGCATTCTGTAAGAGACAAATTATTTCTAGTTTTATACTGGTGTTAAAACAGAATACGACGAGCGAAAAAATAATAAACAAAAGGCTGCGAACGTATCAATATAAATATAAATATATAGTATAAATTTAATGTAATCATCAATAATGATATTCAACAGGAATGATACTATCCTTTCCTGTTATGTGGTTGAAGATTCTATTCTGTCAATACATCTAATATTTATCAAATAACACTAAATCAAAATATGTCTACATGCATACTACCAGATAACTATTATATTATCAATACTGTTTCCAATAGTTAAATTGCTAAATAAATTAGATTCCAGTAGCACCTATTGATGGTCCTCCTCATATATTTGGGGTCATTGCGGAAGCCGGGCTTGAATACGGCCGTTTTACGTCTGCCAAACTTGTCTATCTTCCGCTGTTCCTTTGCAGACACCGGACCAAAGTACACTTCATCATCAGCCTCCTCGTCATCATCACAGAATGGGAGCGACTCGAGATCAAGGCTAGTGACAAAAATGTTAGCTTCATTAATAACAGGATATTAATATTTTGAAAGCAGTTAGCTGATGAACATATTTTCACATTTGTGACTACTACAGGTGTAGATGAGATTGGCTATAGCTTTCCCACTCTGGATGGCTGAAAACATTTTGTAGGTTACTAGACTATTATGTGCATGGTTTGTAATCAACAGAATTATTAGATAGTGGAAGGAAAAACATGAATAGTGGGTTATCATTCGTGAAATATGGCTTTTAAGTTTGGCCTTAAACATTCAAAACACACATCGTCCTATTGTGAATAACATTGTGTTGATTTATGTAACCATTATAATCATATCGGTGCAAAGTGTCTGTCTCAGCTGTCTATTCTTTTGTCCATATTTACACCAAGTACACTTATAACAATTCAGACTCCTATAAGTACATAATCATAGCAATATGCCATTCTTTCCCATATTCAATAATAGTTTATGGTATGGTTCTTTTCTTTGCCAGCACTTGCTTTCATTTTCTTGTGGAGAAACTACAATAGACTGTTCAAACACAATTGTCCAAGTAGTTCTTTTCTCATTTTCAGATATAAATTTACAATTTTAATGTTTTACAACAAATTCAACCTTTGTTTGTAGCATATCGGATTAGACATATTCTACTGTATTTTGATAGATATATCGACGTAACGTTCTGGTATGAATTTATAAAATGTATTTGACAATGAAGATATCTATCTTTTAATGTAATCTATTATGACCAAATCTATCTTCATAACTTAACTGCAATAAAAAAATGTCTGTTTCATTTTGTAATTGATTTGATTGTTTTTTGTTTTTAATAAAATTGACATGTGTAGCATTTGTCTCAACCAAACATAGCAGCACTATTGAATGTAAAAATATCAAACAGTATTATGCAAAGTACGCATTACATAAATAGTAAAACACATAAAGGAAATGATCACATTTAATATGAATCATCATTCAACAATCATAAAACATAATGACATGTCCTTTTAAACTTGAAATTGCAACCATGAGAATAAACGGACACATTTTTACAAGTGTATACTGTGGAGATATATTTCACCCTCAGATTGTTATTGGAAGTAGTCTAAAGGGGAAAATGTGTTGTTGTTTTTTTGTTGTTTTTTCTTACTATGGTTGCAAAGTAACAAGAAATCAAGCATCTATTAAATAACAAAACATTAAAAATGCATTGACTAGCCCCTTTGTACATAATTTCACAATAAAACATACATCATGAAAAGGATAGATCTGGTAGAAATATAAAAATACATTTGTATGTTTTACATCTAAATTTTATTTCCTAATTACCTACCAAGTTGTCTGCAGGTGCTTTTAATGAATTTTAAAGTTTAAATTACAATTAATAATAATGCACACGCGCCAAATAACCGCAACCACCCGAGGACAATTTAACACCATGGACACTGTCTCACCTTTCTACTAATTATAACTGCTAATTAAGTGATGTAAAGATGTGAGGTTAACATTATCTAGAGAGGTTTTTCATAAAATGCAATTAATGTTTTCATACGAATTTTTTACACTGCGGGTTATTCAGTTAACCAGTAATTATTCATCACTCAATTGCAAATATCTAATATCTTGATTTGCACATGTAATATTCAGCAATTTTATTAACTTCAATGTCATTTCACAGCAGAATCAACTCATACAGCTGTTAACAGGCCAGCCTGCTCAGAATGCACGGAATTTACATAACGTAAAGAAAATTCAATGTCTTCTAACTCAAGCAACAGAAAAACACACTTGCATTTTATGACCTACCAATTAGAGAAAATAACAAAGCCAACTATTGGAACAAATTAAAGTGTTGGCCAACCACAAACAGAGAGTATAAAACCACAACATCCGGAGGCCTCTGCTCTTCCTCACTAAATCCCCACTTATTAGCACTAATCAAATGGCCTCGGGATGTTTACTTCTTTATTCCTGGATGTTGAGTGGGTTGGAAGATTTTTTTTAACTATTTCTGTTTTGTTTAAAAGCTAAAATAAATAAATGCTTTCAATGAAGCTATCTCGTGAAGGAAGAAAGATCCCTCTGCAATGAATGCGCAAATTTGATATGTCATTCATGTCAGCAACTCATCTAGACAGAAGTCAACATCACCAAGTGGTTGTTGTACATGTATATGAGATGAGGTTAGGTTATCTCATCATATACTACACCTATCGTGAATGATCTTCTACATGTTTAATCTTATAATTTCAATCCCACTTTCTTTCCACAACTACCAGTTAAATTATCAAAATACAATTGTGTTCTGAATACAACATGGACAGGCAGAGCAAGCAATTAAAAGAATGTGTGATTTTCTTCTACTGGACACTTGTACAACGTTATTGTTTCTTTTATTGGTGTTGAGCAAGTCATGGAGTTTTTTGTTTTTGTTACCTGCTATTTGTTATGAGCAAAATGAATAAAACGTTACTACAATCTGGATGATATCAAAAGAATCTATATGGTCTTATTTTTTTCCCCAGCAGTTACAGTCCCCTTACCCTTCCAAGTTGTTGAAATGGTTAAAATGGTTGCGTGCAATTCCCCCCACCATGCATCTGTATTTAGCCATCTTTAAGTTTACTTTTCAAGCCAAAATATAGTCTTTTTGGGTCTAACCCTTCTGTTTATTACCAGCAACTTCTACATTCACACCTGTTAAATCCATACATTGTGTCTGTGTACGTGACCAGCCCATCTCAATTGGTTTAACCTCAACACAGACTCCAAATCCTGGATTGCCAGCTTTCTGCACAGAGAGGCTGAACTGATATGTCTTTAACATTTAGACTACAGATCCACATATCATAACCTTGTCATTACAGTTGAAGTGTGCACAATCTTCATTCCAGAGGGGTCAGCATTCACTTCTATACAACATGATGCTTCATATACAATTATATATGCAACATATATTTTTTTCATATAAAGCAGAGAGGCCTCCATTGGATAGGTCTATGAATTGGACCTTCATAATTGATAACTACAAGTTTTCCTTAACCATAGCCATGTATGTCTGCAGTTTTGACTAAATTTGCATTCATAATTTCACACCATAGGTCATTTGTGCAATCTTAACAAAGCTAAAGCATTCAATCCGGTGTGAATGAAGAAAGCCTTCAGGCCTTGTATTCTGCATAAAACTATAATAATGGTAGACCATAGGCCTGAGAATAACAGTTATTAGAGCCACATTACATGAATACATTTTGTCATTGTGAAAGCAAAACATGTTCTCATCTATCTGCTTCCAGGCGTTCCCACAATGCAATGGTGAACAACTTTAATAAAATGCATGATATATGTAGTCATTTTCAAAGTTTATTTTAATTCACACATTATAATAGCGGAATAGTCAATTACCAGACTGGCCCACTATATATCAATTACCAAATTTGACCACTTACATTCATGAACATGAAGTCAGACCGATAATTATCATTCCCTGTTGGCCACAGATCCCGATAATGATAACTTGGCTAAAATTGCATACTAAAATATGTTAGTTTGGCAAGAAAAGCCTTTAAAGGTGAAATGCTAAATGGCTTGACCCTGGTCAGTTAATTTGACAGATAATTAACTATAGCTAGTAATACACAGTATGATAAAAGTGACCATCAATGTATACCACACTGATCTGACCATGAAATTATTACCTGGTATGTTCATAATTTTGGAATGAGATAGTCAAGACAAGCTCTGGTGATATATATGTATTTGGTATTTTGCGATAAGTTTGACAACCGTGCATCTGCCCCCTGCCCCCTCCTACCTCGGTATTCACCTTTATTTTAGAAAGACTTTTCCAGTCAAGTCCTATTGGTATAACAATCACAGCTTAAACAAGAATATGGCCCAATGACTAGTTACATGTACTTAGTATTAAGACATAAAAAAATAGGACCACGATGACACTAGTTGATATCATTCAGTAGAATATTGTTATGAAAACATAGTTAAATCAACTGTCATATATGAGGATTTGATGGTTTTGAGATGTTAGTATTAAAGTGAATCCTTTCCACTTACGTGCTAAGATAACACGATTGAGTCTGCCTTTGCCAATATCAGGTGTAAGCGTCCATTGACATATACATTTTTAATTTCCATCCTGCAGGAGAATTGTATATCTAGATCTCCATGTGCTCATCCATATGTGGATTTAAAATTACATACAATTTATATCAGATACAAATTCATACCACATAATATTGAACTATTTGAAGGGGATACTATCGATACAAACACTTTTCTTATTGGCGTAATTACTATATCAATAGGAATAGTATACATGGTATTAATACCAGGTCCCACCCACCTTCACAATGCTGAGCCCCATATATAAACATACCGAGGACAGATCTGTTATCACTATATGTATATAGCACCAAACAAAAAAAGAAAGCCAAACAAAACCAATACACTAAGTAAGGCCCTGCTGTACTAAATGATGGCTAAAACAACTGCACATTTTTTGCACGAGAACGTTTACACACAGGTGAACAGACCCGAGTGATGCCTGAGTGGAGCCTCTTGGGTTTGTTGATGCACAGTGAGTTTCCACAGCAGCATGTTCCGTGTTCATAATTACAAACAAAAAAAAGTTCAGTACTTCCATGGCAAACGATGTTTTAAAATATTTCATTATAGTTGACCGAGGTGCTCATCTCTATCATTCATCTTTATATATACTTTCTTGACTTCTTCCATTGATCACTAAGCCCTTGGAATATCAATGTACAAAATCTCAGATCATAACTCAAGACACTTTGCACATTGTGCTGGACCAATAGCATTGACAGACATGAACCTGGCACTGAGTAAAAACTATTATAACCATACAAAATACAAAAAGAAGAAAATTCTACTCTCACTGTTCTGCCAAGCAAGCTCCTACCACTGTATTAACATAGCTGAAGAGACATCTTCCATTTTACTACAGACAATATCACTTATTTGCATATCTGATGATTGCATAACACTGCTTGATTAATTACATAAAGACTTTAAAACCACTTGTTTATTAATATCTTTTAAAATGTACTGATGATTGCATATATTGCTTAACAGCATAAAATGTGTGTGGACGGAGGTTATGCAATTAAGCAATCCCGTCTGTATATCAAGTGGCCCACAGTTATTCATATACAACAAGAAGAGAGTTATAGCTCGGTTGCACGTCCCGGCTGGGCTGCACTGACCATGGGGATGACCACTGCTAATTGGTAATCTGATATCAGCCGATGATGCGTGATCCACACGTAACACATTCAGCTGGCATGATAACTGTTTGCCGAGCTATTTACGGTTGATATGTGGGTATTTATATACTATTCACAAATAGGAAGCATTGTGGATTTATATGCATGATTTTGAAAATATAAGAGTTTAACCTCAATTTGTTCAATCTGTAGATTCTCTTTGAACTCATTTATATATAAATTACTAAGATGTTGATACTTCAAGCTCTTTTTTTTAAATGGAACTTTTTTCAAAGATATCTTTAATATAAAAATCAATTTGTTTATCACTATTGAAAAATATTTTTACGGAAGCAAAGCAACAAATATAGTGACAAATATTACCTTCATATTATTGGAAAGCTATTTTATTATCCAATCATATTATCTATAGCTATTCACAGCTTCCAATGTGGCACAACAAACAAATATATCACAAAATACATAAATCTTCATTTACAACACCATTAAACCTTTGCAACGCTTGCTTAAAAATCCATAACCTTAATGACATAATCACCATAGAAAAAATAAAAGTTATGAGTTATGAGCTAATATCCTGTGCACAAAAATCGACTTTGCTGATAAGAAGCAGACGCAGCAGCACATCTGTGCAGCCTGATTCCTCGCCAAAATGCACATGCACAGTGAAAACAGCACAAGTGCGTCTAATTGGTGTGGCGGCAGCGGCAGGCAGGGCACAGTCCAAGGTAACTGTTAACAGGCATCAATTCCAGGGATTTAGAACAACTAGTTTTAATGACACGTATCATCGATTTAAATGACGTCATTGGTCACTGATGAAAGAAGGAATAGTGTTCCATAGTGAAATACAAAAAATCAAATAGGCCTTTTATTTTATTTCTGTGCTTTGGTGCAAAGTTTTCAGCAACCTTGAAAACTACACGTTGGTAGATTTATGGTTCACTAGGACACATACATTATGTATACCATGTCATTAGTGTCTTTTTAAAAGTATTTTGATAGGGGTATATAAGCAATGACTAAACTATAAGTAAGTCTGTAGCACAGTGAAAATTTGCCATAACCGCACACAAACAGTTGGAGTCCTACGCAGGCTAATAAGCCATGTAATAGGCATTTAAAAATCAACTCAAGTGTTAAGACCGTGTATGAGTGATTGGAAAATAAGCATGATCTATTGCATCAAGTCCTTTCTTGCACACAGCAGATGGATGGTATCGTGCAATGAAACCTGTCTTTGCGGCCACATCACCACACATGCAGTGAAACATGCTGCTAGGTTAAGGTAGCAACCATTACAAGGGGACCAGATTTGAGGCAAGCATTCAGTGGTCAGATGGTTACACTCCAAAAGTTTCCAATCATTGAATATACTTGTTTCTCTACGTGTTATACTTTTTATGACATTTTGTTTCTAAATACATTTTGAATGAGAAGAAACCTTGCTAGCAATAGATAGTGTTTCAACAAATGTTAACCAGAAACCAACAATTCCTACAAAGATTCATATAAAACACAACCAGAGCATGAGAAATATAAACACAACTTTTACATCACATTTAACCACCTTTTGGCTACAAACTTCTTCCCCGAACTCACACAGTGGTCAAACAAAGAAAATGTGCATTCTTGAACATGCATGGGTTACTTGATGAGCGCTCAATTGCTGATACAAATAAAATAACAACATGCATCTTAAAACGTGCAAATTTTTCAGCATGACTGCATTATCTTTTTAAAAATCAGCATAACTCTAAAAGTTTTTGCTTCTCTGGTTGTAACATTTTTGCTTCAGTTTCACTTGCCACCTTGACACCTTCTATCATCCAAGCTTTTTCAATGGTATACATTACAACGTGCCACATTTGGAGACATTTGATCACTGATGAGTGATGAGAGGTAGTAAGTAAAAGTCTACATGTAAACTATTTCTATGAATTATTTCAATGCTTAAAGTTGAGAAACTACTCAAGTAAAGACTAGTAAAGTAAAATATATTCAACCCAGTATGAATTATAATTTATGTATCATAAAGTTAATAAGTCTATATCATAGGAAATAATTAAATAGCACAAAAGGACACATGTACAGACAGTGAACCAGAATAGAGCATGATAAATATAAAGGGTAATTTTTTACATTGGTTCTTTGAAAAGTTAAGAACTCAGTTAACACATGGCTAGACAGCTAAATGAAACTGTGTATTCTCACATGAATAACTTTACACTCACTTTTGTTTTTTCTCTCCATCTAAATTGCACGGGCAATTCTCTTTCACAAAATTAACAATGCATAGATCTGTGCCTGTTAATTATAATAGTGAAGTTTTCTAAGATTTGACTTACAATTGATATAGTATTTGTGCATAAAATTCTATTCTACTGCAACTGAGTATTAAAATCATTTTAACAAGATATCTAACAAGGCAAAGAAGAGCACTTCTTTAAGAACTAGTAATCTTTTAATAGTCGTTTAATATGTCCACAAACACTGATACTGGTGACTGTGAGTCTGTGAACATGGAACTTAGAAAATGAACTCATTAATTATGTAACTACCTAAAGTCATATTTAACAAGATATTTATCAAGGCAAATTAGCACCACATTAAAAATGCAATTATTGTGTAAGCAACAGGATGTTGAGGTTTTGTAGACCATAATGCAAACAATTTTCCCTCCTGTCAAATTAACACAATGCAAACAAATCATTAACTAAATTGGCTCTTGTCCAAAGACCAAGGACAGCTATGAACGTGTCTAAGCTTGTTTCCACGCGAGGCACTTGTCCAGGTATAGAGCCCTCTCTGCCCCTCTTATATGTTATGTGAGTTGTGTGTGCTAATGCAGATGTGGCAAGTTTACCCATGGCCTCTACCAAAATCATATGAAATCATCAAAATCCTGATTTATTTGGGCAACCCCCAATATTTAACTAGAGCTTGAACTAACACAAACTCTGCTGAGTTTCCCTCCAACAATAGACTTGAAGTTTCAGGATTCACATGTACAGCCATGCACCAGGGCCCTGCATCATATTATCATCTAGACATAACTTGAAGCTTATGGGGTTTGTTGTACATTGTACTGGGTACGTCATGAGTAGCAGTTACAGGCATATTTATTTAAAACCCTAGATTATTCTATGCCAGGGGTCCTGTTAAAATTTACAGAAATGATAACAAGAAATCAATCTCATAAACTAACATTAGGTGACATCATCTTCAACTACATCGACTGTATGCAAATTGATCGAAAATATCGCATTTTATGCTCTTATATAGTAAATGAAATGGTGGCCCCTTGTGTTCAGAATTGGCTCCCAGACAGTGAATAAAAAAAGAAAGTAAAGAATGAATTAGCTATGCTCAGACAAGTGTACAGATAAGTCTTAGTAACATGCAAGATAAAAGCAAAGTATAATAGAGTTGAATACTAATAATATGGCAATATGCAATTACTAAGAGTTGGATGTACGTTATCTAACAACACCACATGCTGCCATCTGGTGGCAAAAAAAGGAACTCTCAGAGTATGAAACTTATCAGTTCTCAAAAATATTAAATCAGGGGTTTATCTCAAAATTAGTTTTGTTATTAACATATTCAAATACAGTTCCTTTTAAAATTTACCAGCCCCATCCAATAAACATGCATGTGAAATTGTGAATACAATATGAGCCTACCCTTTTTAACTTGAAATGAATGAGAATACTCATCCACTCGAAGATCATCCAAATCATGTCCAGATAACATATACCAGTCTCAGACTATAGGCCACTATAGGATAAGACAGATATTTATCTGAGGCCCAGTTACATTATGATGTAACCAGTTTTTACACACATATTGTTCTTTTGCTAGTGTCATAATCTTGTTAATATTGATGTTCATCATCAGTTAGTGGCATCAATTTAAAAATACTGAAAATCAAAGAAACTGTATCAAATCGGGACAGTGTGCCTCCATACTTACTTACCCATTAAACATTGGCTTTTGTTCCATCACGATTGCTTGACAGTAAGAGTGCTGTAAACGTGAGGACCGTGAATAACTGCGCGATAGTCTATAAGTTAACTTTTAAGATGTATAAAAATAGTAAATAGTGTAAACAATCCAATTGTCATGTACTTGCTATGTAGTCACTATTCATTTCTTTTAAAAACAATAAATTACAAACATATCAGCTTATGAAACACACCAAAAGCTACAGCCAAATATCCTCTATATGTTGCAATGTACTGACCAACATTTAGCAAAGTAAATGGGTAGATATTCAATAAAACCATTAAAAATATACAAAACACATTTCAAAATTTGTCACATTTCCGCCATTGAATTTGACCTATTCGTCGCTAGATATACTGTAACTAGATGTCGTGATTTATTTTTGTTTTTGTGAAAATACCGTATACAAAAATTGTATTTTATCAATGTATATCCATTTATATTATTAATGTTTGCTAAACATTACAGATCAGTCTCACCAATAATAAATAGTGAATAGTTGGTGGGAAATAAACTTTTCGGGACACCCTAAAATGCAGAAAATGCAGAAAATAAAGAAAGTGCAGAAATTGCAGAGAATGAAGAAATTTAATGATTATTCTAATTGTGTGTTCCATAAATGTTGTGAAGCAAAATATGATAAGAAACCAGTTGTAGAGTTCAAATGTTTTGAAATATGGGGCCCGAAATATGTACATAATAGCATTTCAATGGAAACTGCACTGTGAACAGAAAATGCAATATTATTTATCATTTTGTGAAGAAAGTGGCAATATACGCTACTGCCGGCCTTGTTCGATCACTGCCTTCCACTCGACAGCGTCGTCCCAGGGGGGCGCCATCGTGGGCAATGCCCACGCACGACCCTGGGTGGTTTTGTGGTTCTCTAGATGACTCCTAGTTGTGTACTAATGCTCTCCACGTACGCCCAGGCCTAGGTTGCGGGTACCCACTACCAAGACGGTGTTCACCCCTGGGTTTCACGAGACACCTCCACACGGGGAGGACTTCCCACCAGTGCTGACACGCATGTGCTTCAGGCGTCCCCTACACACAGCCACGTGGACCTTAGACCACAAGAGGAAGGAAGGCCACTGGCCAACCTTGGAAGAACAAGTGAATGTGGGCCTATTCCGAGGAATAGGTTGACAACCCTACTTGCTGCCCATCCAGCATCTAAGAGAGAACTGCAGCTATTCAGCTCATAACCAGTACAAGAGAGTACTGTTCCCTAATCCTACAGTGGCCATAATAAAGAAGAACAACAAAGCCTATCAAGGTGTGTGTAGCCTAAGGAATCTAGATCTACTAAGGAATCTAACCTACTCCAGTGCAACTTATACTAAGGGGCTGGTTTATAGTCTGCGACCATGCTACAATGAGTCGCGCACTGGGGGCCTACTTTACGAGTTTTGCTACACACTCCCCCAGTATCCATGTGGGTGCCCCGTTCCGCTTATAAGGGAAGGAGACATCCCCATGGACACTTACATATAATAAAACGAGTAATCCGGTAGTATCTGCGAGTGAGAGGTCAGCATCCCAAGACATCGTCGGGTTGAACTTCACAGAGTGTACGCAGCATGCACCCAGACACTGCCAGACCCGACCACTGTATGGCAAGTCCGCGAGCCGACGCTGTTTGGCAGGAGGTCCAGTGGGAAAACCAACTCCGTGGAACTTGCGCCGAGCCTGGAATCTGAAAAACAAAACAAGTAAGCCCTCCCCCAATATCCAGCAGTTGCTTTTCGACTTATGGTTGTTGCACGTTATGGGTGCACAACTAACCCGAGCTGATGTGTGTTATGGGTGCACAACTAGCTCACTGCTTTGCTCTAGGATGTACAACTTCCGGGGGAAAGACAAAAAGGTGAACAGTTCGAAAACTGCGAATACTATCGAATTAACGACAGGGATAAGGGGGGAAGTCACGACTACAAGTATGGGGCGACCGTGTAGAGTCAATTAGCACGTGACTGATCAGGGGGACCACTGTAGGTCGGACCATCCTTGGACTGACAAGCCCAACACCTACGGGATCGGGGTGTCGACTGCCCTACCCGCGAGGATGATCCTTGCTGCCTTGATGTCTCAGCCATCAAGATTTCGCCGCGCTGCGTCCAGCGTTGCTGGCCTTGTGACCGCACTCCACAGAGCTCGGCCGATCCTCAACTTCCCACGACCGTCATTAAGGTCCATCGACCCGACGCAGTACACAAAAGACTGTGGCTGACATCCTTGCAGGAAACTGGAATCACAGGATTGCTCCGGTGAAACACAGCTCTACAGTTCTGAACCTTTTCCCCGCGGGGAGAAGAGGAACAGCACTTGGACGATTTCCTTCCCCAGTTCGCCCCACTCCCTAGGGAGTGGACGGCCTGGACGTGGAGTCTCCCCCACGTGGTGGCGTCTCAGCCAGTAGAGCATTCACGGTATCGAGGTCTACCTGCATGTCTACAGTCTGTTCTGTCTTATTCAACACCTTCATGAAGCTTTCTGCCTCTCCATTGGCTTGGGCATGATCTGGTGTAACAATACGATGGGCAAATCCGACTTCTTTTGCAAAGTCAGCAAACTCTTGTGATTTGAATGGTGGTTCCCCATCACTTTCCACTCTTCTAGGTATGGCATGTGTAGTAAATATTTTTCTAAGCCTGTCTATTGTTCGTTTTGCTGCAGTTGATGAGGTGATATCTACTTCAGGGAATTGAGTACGCTTGTCAATCACAACCAGGTTATAATGTCCATCTGGATATGGGCCACCAAAATCTATTGATTAGACGTCCCATGGTTTTGCTGGTATTTCTGTCATCTTTACTGGTTGTTTTTGGTGGTGTTTGGTTGCCACTTGACATTCAAAACATCTCCCTATCAGTTCTTCCACTAACTTATTGAGATCTGGGAACCAATATTTTGATCGGAGCATATTCTTCGTTTTGGACATACCAAAATGTCCAAGACTATGTGCTGCCTTCATGACTGCTCTTCGAATATCTTGTGGTATAATTATTCTATTGAGTCTGAAAATCACATCATCTACTGTGTATAGTTCATCTCGAATACTATAATATGGCATGATATCTGGATCCTTTTTATTTTTTTAATGGGTGTCTTGACAAGAAATCCATTGGATCTGCTTCATCTTTCCCAGGTTCATATACAAGTTCATAATCAGCATTATATGTAGATGTGCATATTCACAGGGATTTTTGATTCTCAAATTTTTATGGGAGTTATAGCTCTTTGAACTTAGAAATTCCCCTATTCCCAATTTGTGACTACAAGCAGTGTACATTATGTACAAAATATCATATTTCTTTTGATTACTGTATCTCATCTATTGAAGGGGTGATTTTTGGAGACTTTTAGCAGTGAGTAGCTAACACATGCATTTATCTATCTATGGTAGTTATGCCTCTTTGAACTTAGAAATTTTGTGCTTCTTTTTAGCCAGGATATTATATTCTACAATTTTTATAGCAGTTATGCCTCTTTGAACTGAGGAATATTTTGCCTCCTATACTAATAGCTTGTCTCTGCTACTCCTCTTAAACTACTCATCATACAGCAATGAAACTTGGTTTATAACAAGAACTTCATATACATATATATGTAGAGGTGAATGTTATATTCATATAACATTCCTGTTACACGCGATGCAGGTCCAGACATCGTTAGGTCTCGCTTGTTAAAAGGGAGAATCATCCCCCAATTATGTTACTTCTACTCATATTGAATTTTTAGAATGAACATTTGAGACTGTCAGACTGGGGCTTTAAATTTACAAATAGTCCAAATAGAATACTAATATTAACCCCATGACTTATTTAAAGCCATGAGCCCCCGCATCATGCGAGGGAGGATAGGCTAGTACGATTTACAAACTTTATTACCATATTCATTTACCATACACATTACTGTCTTGATAGATACATGTTAGAGTAACTAACAGCACCTGGATTATCCTCCTTATACTTTAAACGAATCCCCGGTGATCACGATTCTTAGCATTACATCATCCGGATGTTCCTTTCAGCAAATAAATCATAAAATGTGACCCAGTTTTATTGTGCGCTGTTTACAATTGCGGCATGATTTTAGGGCATTTTCCGGAGCTTATGAAATATTGTGCGCCAACTTTAATCTTCGTGAAGCAATGCTGCGCCACTTTTTAAATTACTTTTTATTTTGTATGCAAAGCCTCATTTATGTTCTGAAGTTCCGGCTCATAAGGTCTCTGCAGTGTGTTCAAAATTGGTCCTCAAGTTCTAGTAAAAAAGAACTACCAAAAATATAGTTTAATAACTTTTTAAACATTGGTCATGAAGGTAAAAAGTAAATAGATTCTTATAGACAATTGCTTTTTATCAATATATTCACAAAGATGATTTTTGAATAGTCTCATTTATTTTTTATTACATGTCAAAATATGTAGGACTTTGGAACTAAAAGTTGGCTCGATGCCAAAATACGCCTATTTTCATTGTTATGAATATAAATCTGCACGTGGCCCGTTTATAGTTATAGAAAATGAGGCTGATGTTAGCGTGGTGTACTCCCGGGGGTGTACTATAGCCGTTTAATAAACAGCTCTGATCTCCGTTGCCTGCTATTCGACACTGCAATAGTGCAGCTACATAGTTTACACTAGTACTATAGAGAGATAGATGACACTGTTTGCATATAATGTTTATGTTTTGCTAGTACATAATGAACTTTATTCAAAATGGCAACTGCTAATGAAAATATGTTGCAGGAATTTAAAGATGAGTTCAGTTGTTGTATTTGCTTAGATCTTTATAACCTAGAGGATAAAATACCTCGGCTGTTGAAATGTAGTCATTCGTTTTGTACGAAATGTTTGGTAGATTGCCTCGACAATGACATTGAAGGTAAATTCAGGTGTCACTGTGCGAT
>CM032659.1:3602988-3656364 GCA_019095985.1 Streblospio benedicti | reverse complement strand
CCATTTATGCATGCATCACATTTTTGAAGGGCTAATTCCTATATGATAGGACCATTTCTGACCATAGTTTTATTTATAAAGTGTGATCAGAAGGACATTTTCTACAATTTAAGATCATTATGAAGTCTCTAGGAGGATTTTGATTATTTTCGATATAAGGGGCCAGGAACTCAGCTGAGTGGCATCATAGTCAATATTCAAACGCGAGGGGGGGGCAAACGCACTCGGAATTTGAAAAAATTTTGGATTTGTAAGTTTTTCACTATGGAACATCTCACAAAACCAGGCCAGCTTGATCCGAGAAAAAAGTTGAAAAACGGAACGCCCTAGTATGCAAAGCAGCAGAGGAGCAGAGCCAATTGTCACCACTGCTGAGGATTATGCACATTATCAATTTCTTTTCTTGAGAAATGGTTATGATAAGTAACTTGTGAAATTATTTCATATAATGGACAACGGATGAATGTGTGTAGCAATGGCTGTCAGCGATGCCTAGACTGTGATTGGCATGTATTGCTGTCTGCTGTGTTGTTGTTTTTGAAACAGACGTATTTACTGGTGAATACTGTACTGAAACAATATAGAATACAAGGTTATAAAAATTTTATATTTGAAGGTGCTAAGGCCAAACAAAATAAAATGTTCGTTTCAAATATAGAATTCCTTGTAAGAGCCTACCCTTTAAAAACTTTGTTTTTATTCCAAAAACTTTCCTAAATTAATACACATCACTCTACATCATGCTACATGCGATTGCTGACAATCCATACTTTTATATCTGTAAAATTATCAAATATTGGTTCTTTGATTCACAAAAAAAAAAAAAAATCATACTGGACATTGCAGGACAATGGATGAACGCACACGCTGCTTTGTAGATTGGTCAATTTTTATTGGTGATTCAACTTGATATAAAAATATGAAAATATAAATTTATTACTGTGATCATAGCATAAAAGGCAGAGGGTGAAAAGGCAGTTGTATAAATAAATTGCAATTTACGTAAAGGTGGGTCAATTTGTGAATGTTTAGACTTGATGAAAGCCACCCCTGGAATATGCACAAAGATTTACCCACATTTCATGTATGGTTTAGGAAGCTATAAAGATCATACAGACACTGCGTTTTATATATAGATTTAACACATTTCAAATGAGACACAAACACTTACTTCCTCCTTAAGTGCTATGTTGTACACATGGCTGTAATTTCCAATGCAAATGCACAATTATAAAGTACACAATGGGAGCCACGGATTTTGGGTGATGGATTTTGAAGGAGCTCAATGTAGAGAACAAGGGCGACAAAACATTTTGTGCTCTAATCAACTGTTATCCCTTGATATTTACCTTTTTTGATTCTAATAAATAACAAAAATAAAAACCACTTTCAAAAGATCACATCCATTGATCCAATTGCCTTTGATTATAACTATACCACCAACGATTGCATATGAAATAAAAATGAAGAAAGCAGCCTTCACATAAACAAACTAATTCACTGTTTATTTTTACAATATTACTTTTTAACCAAGGTTATTTGAGTAAAGTCCTATTGTATTTACATACCATATTTTCTCGAATAGGCGCCCCGGCGCTTATTAATTTAAAACATGCCATTCACCCGGCGCTTATTCAAGACAGGCGGTAGTTCAAAGGCCGGCGCTTATCAAAGAGAATGCCGCCGGCCGATTTCACTGTTCAAGGAGATCAATAATTTTACGGACTTTTAACTGCCATTGGGCGAGTGGCGGCGTTTCTTTAATTGAAATTACTTGAGCACATTATATGGACACATTATCAAAGAGAACACCGCCGGCGCCAAGTTGATTAATATGTTTATTACCTATGATGCGGTTGTTCACTTGTAACTTCGTTATAATCAGTCCAGATTTGACAGTTAACATATCATTTTAAAGCTGAGACCATCTACACCATTATATGAATATCTATATAATTACCAAAAGGAAATCATGTTTATTACATTAAGAGTGGGATCACACACTAATCCCTGTATTTATACACTTGAAAGCAAGTGGTGGCGTTTTTATTTGAAGTTACTTGAGTAAGTTTCTGTGGCTTCCTCAGGTGTGTCTTACTTAATTGAAATTACTTGGGGATATTGACTGAAATTACTTTAAGACATGCAGGTTGGCCCAAATAAAAATATCAAAAGGCTTTAATTGCAGGTGTGCTAAGGTGAGTAGTTTGTTACCCAATTTAAAATGCGTTGGAACCATCGACCCGAACAATTACCCATTCAATAAATGTAATGAAAGATAATATGACAATGCTAAACTTTACTAGACCTCTACGTAAAGAAATCAATGCTATTACGTCAGCATTCATTATGTAGATCTACTAGACCTCTACGTAAAAAATCAATGCTATTACGTCAATTGATATTGTTTAGCCGCCGGGGGACCCGGCGGCTAAACAAGACCGGCGCCTAAGTAAGTGATATAGCCTCTACACCCGGCGCTTAATCAAAAACCGGCGGTTGATCGAGGCTAGGCGGTTGATCGAGAAAATACGGTACTTGATATAGAGTCAACCGATGTGGTCTCATTAAATATATATATATTTTTTTTACCATGCAATATGTAATCAAACGTACTAAATAACTTTTTTATTTAGAATATTTTATTACATTACATTATTGTATAAGAACAAAATATATATATAATATATATACTAGTATATATATATTTTAATACCATATATAGCCGTGTGCTTTTATGAAAAAAATGAAAACAAAGCACATTTTATAATTAATCTTTATTGCCTAATTAAGTAACTTCCATATCATAAGACTTTCTACTCTGTAAATAATATAAACAAAATGTAGAATAAAAATAAGAATTATCAAATTACAGCTAATGGCAAGAAATAAACTAAACAATTATCAATGAAATATTCACTATATGGTCTATGATTTTCCACTTGCATATAATATCACAGATTCTTCTAAATAAAAGAGGAAATAAACTAACAGTCATCATTATTTCTCCCATTTACATCAGCACACAGCTACATGCATAATGCGTTTTGTCTAACAGACATCACAATCTATTGTCAAATCGGACAACTCGATGGAAAACCAAATCGATAAGCACAAGCGTTCAGGAAAATAGAATCTCAATAATACATATCAGGAATTGATCATCTTGGATATAGGATAAGTGCACGATTTCTTGACTAGAGTTTTGTGCCGTTAGCTCCGCTCACATCACTTTGTTGTTTATGGTGCATTCGGAGCCGTTAGTGAGTTTGTACTTTCGAGTTGACAAGTCGTAGCTACGAGTTCAACAAGTTGTGGTTATTTGATACCAGCTAACCACTGGGAAATACATCTCGTAAAAATATTACATGTAAGGTATATTATATGGGTTGCTTATGTATCAATTTCACTATTTGGTAGACTCTTGGCCGGTTGTTATGAATATAATTGATGTAACCGTCTGTGATATTCAAAGTCATAGGCAAAGATCCAGGGTTTTTCGTGAAATCCAAAGTGCGCACCCCCCCCCCCCCGCTTTTCCTTAAGTGCGCCCCCCTTTTCCAAAAACCTAGATCTGCCTATGAGAAGCACGTTATGGGCGCCGCCATTTTGTCAGTCACTGCACACCAGTATCTCGTATCCATTGCGCTCCCAGTTCACCAGTGGTGAACACGAGATAAACTGGTTTCGAACGGTTTTCACCACTCGTAAACTCGTACTTACTGTAAATACGAGCGGTTCCGAATGCACCATTACAGCAACAGACAGGTTTTAACATAACCAGCTGTTGATCTGGGGAATTCCCAGTTATGATATCTTTGAGAGTTTGAATACACATGTTCAAATTCAGCCATGAGTATGCAAATGAGCTGCTGTGATTGTGTAACTTGATGGATTTCGACTTTAAACCACAATAGACTGGGATGGGGGAATGGAACTACACACATAATTTTCATGAGCATGATTTTAAACATTCTGCAAGCAAAGTTCACACAGATTTTGTCAAAATACAATTTGTAATAACCATAATCATCAAGCTGGACACTCAACAGTTCAGTATGAAATGATAGAACCCACGCACTCAAAAACAACGTTCACCATCACATTCCTTTGCATAAAGAGCTGCCAGCCTGTACCGACTATAATCTAATGAACTTGTTTAATAAATAACACCCAGAGGATTTTCACTGTTTGGTTGTTTGTATCTGCCACTTTCTGTGGGATGCAGGGTCAGGATTAGGTGGAAAAGTGTACACTCAAAAGTCTACCCATCCTCAAAAAAATGTACTCGTCCTCCTTGCATTAACTCTATACCTGTACACTGAACTGACCAGAATTGCTACTCATCTAAATAATGAGTTACTAAAACTTTTCACTCGTCCTTCACAAGTTTTTACTGGTCAATTCGAGTGGACGAGTGGAGAATCCTCACAATGGTAACCCAAGCAGAGCCAGGGATGGGGCCAATTCCATTGGAAATGCGGAATTCAATTCAAATTCAAATTCAAATTACGGAATTGGAATTGGACATGTGAAAGAAATTTGGAATTAGAATTGAGCTTAATTCCATCAATTCCACTTCAATTCCATTTCAATTATTACTATTTCAACTTGATTTTTCATTGTAGCCACCACCTCACATCAAAGCAATATACGAGTGGCGAATCCTCACTCTGGGAACCGAAGTAGGGCCTGGTCAGTTTCCATCATCGGAGCCCACACAGCCAGCGGTCAATCGGTCACTGTCGGCAGTGGCAGCCGTCACATGAGCGGCGGTAGTTGAGCAGACACTCGAGCTGACAGCGGAGTTGGGCCACTTCGTCTTGCAGCCAGAGAGAGCCCGAGCGTGCCACCTAAACGCAGACGTCACTCCATCAATGTGCAGTTTGTAAATATGTATTAAAATGGTTGAGCTGTCATATGAAAACAGGTTATGTATTCTGTTTGATCAAAAATGTACAAGTTTATCAAAATTTATTCTTGATTGTTTCAACTTAAGAAAAGAAAAATTATTTAATAGTTGAGTGTGATATGTTTTGTATAGATTTGTGTGGGTGTGTATATACGTATTATTTTACCTTTATTTTGTCATATATGTTACCTACCTATTTATATGTTATATTTAAATGGTGACATTATAAGCCCACAGGGCTGGGCCATAATATAATATGTATGTAATAATTAATTGTATAAATTGTATATGGCAATGTCACAATAATAAACTTATTAAAACCTTAAAACCTATTAAAAAAAAAGGTCGACTAATGTGGAAAGTGAAAGGATTTCGTTTTTGCTTGTGAACAATATTTTTTGTTCACGTTTCTTCTATCATGTTTTATGACGTTATATTAATACATTTAAGACGCTGTTTTTTACAGATGTTTGTGATCGGCTCAATGTGGAGTTTGTAAATATGTATTAAAATGGTTATTAAATAAGGTCGACAACAAACAAGTGCTTGTTATGAACATTTACATGACCAAATTGTAAATTACAGTTTCTTTCTTGGTTTTGTGTGTAGCATGTTATTTCAGTTTAGCAAAAAAAAAATGCAGTATTGTAAAAAAACATCAGTGATGTTTCGTTTAAAAAAATATTGCACAAGTCTAAAACTACAATTGTTAGAATTTCAAATGAGAGTATTAATTATTACAACGAACGTGCTAAAATTTCTAATAAACTAAAAACACAAAACTGTTGTTGTTCACCCTATTAGGCTTAGGTCTACGTGGAATAAAAATTTTAAAAGCGGCATTCTATCATTCAGTGCATAAATCCTCGCCTATACTATCCTTGAATGTGTTCATCGTGTTGGAATCCATATATATTTACAAAGTTCATCTTTACACAACAACAAAATCTTACATTGATTGACAGGTCATGAACAGGGACGAGGGGGGCTTTCAACTCTCTCATGTGTACGACCCGATTTTCAGTGTCGGAAGTCGTACAGATTGACCTGTCATGCGCAGAGAGATTTTGAAAATGGCAACAGAAGTTGTTGAAACTGTCAATCAATGTAAGATTTTGTTGTTGTGTAAAGATGAACTTTGTAAATACCTCGCCTATACTGTATTCTGATTGGTCCACCCACCTGCATGACGACGTCCCTGGCCACCTGGTGGCCATGGGAGGAACCACACTTTGGGTTACGGCCCGCGAGCAGCAGCATGGTGAGGAAGTGCTCGGGGCCGAGAGACGACACCGCCATACGGCACAGGGGGGTCAGCCGGGGGCAGGCTGGGGGAGATAGGAGGGTGAGAATAAGTTTATTAACCAATCATGGACCCTTGCGGGTAGCAAAATTACAGTAGAACCTCTCTATTAGGCTAGACCACCTTTGGGACCGGTGTTTGGTGGTCTCAATACAGAGGTTTGTTTTGGTAGTTTTATGAAGGTTTAGGACCGTGGAAAGTGGTCTTATTATAGAGGTGGTTTCAATAGAGAGGTGGTCTTAATCGGAGGTTCTACTGGATTACCTTTTTTTAATGATTACAGTAAATAACAGTAATATATAAGCAAGAACAACACACGTACATAGAACATTAGTGCAATACACTACATTGTTTACCAAGTTAGGATATCATAGAATATTCAGATTATTATGATAAAGGTATATTGATAAATTGAACAGATTCATCTCAGGTTCCCATATTTTCTGTTCTTAAGTTAAAACAATGAATCAGAAGATTACCCAGTTTTTCTATTATATCTAAATCCTCCGTTGTTAACAACCATACAAATTTGGATAAATTATTGACGTCATGCTCATGTTTTTGGCACCATCGAAAAAAACATCACCTCGATACAATACGATAAAACATTTATATAGCGCTACTACTTCACAAACAGGAATTTAAGTGCGCTGTACAGAAAGAAAAAATAAAAATAAACATAATAATAATTTCACATTAACTCCCAAAAGCACCTCAATATGTTACCATGAAGAATAGGGAGTTGCCCGAGGAAAATTTGATTTTTGATTTTGATTTTTTAACAATATTTTGACAATAACCTGAAAATGTATTTGCAATACAAATGCTGTACTCCATGATCCACAAAGGCAGGTGAGGATTTGGAGGGAAGTGCAGTAAGCAGCACTCAAATGTCTGCTCATCCTCCCAAAAATCAACTCATCCTCCTTGCAACTTTTTTACTTAAAAGTATCCTTATTTGGTGCAGAGCACTTGGTCTCATATTATTGTTCTTATATTTCTTTTTCTAGTGCTAGTACTTGTCAAAATAAAATAAAACACATATATCAAAATTTAGTCTAAACTGAGAATTTAATTTTAAACGTTTCCGAACTCACAGGTTCCTTTTCAAATAACTTCTTAAAAATCTAAAAGAATTTTTTTTAGAAGTTATTTGAAAAGGAAACTGTGAGTTCGGAAACGTTTAAAATTAAATTCTCAGTTTTAGACTAAATTTTGATACATGTGTTTTATTTTATTTTGAAAAGTACTAGCACTAGAAAAAGAAATATAAGAACAATAATACTCCTTGCAACTACACCCTCTATATTTGTATGCAAAATTGACCAGAATTCGCTCCTCGCCCAACTAACACTTCTTCGCTCGTTCTCCACAAGGTTTCACCTATCAAAGCCCGGTTGAGGATTCGCCACTCATCCGTGACGAGTGAAACCTTAAAGAGGACAAGTGAAAAGTCCTTTGATGAATAGAAAACTCCATTTTACATACAAATATAGAGTTTGTGCAAGGAGGACGAGTACATTTTCTGCAGGACGAGTTGATATTTGAGAGTTTCACATCCTGCTGACCAGTAGCACTTTTCCCCTAATCCTGACCCTGGTTCCACTCCTACCAGCATTCGTCTTGCAAATACATTTTCAGTTTATTGTCAAAATATTTTACGATAATAAAGAATTAATAAATAGTGAGTTGCCCAAGGAAAATTTGATTTTTTATTTTTGATTTTTCAACAATAATTTGACAATAAACTGAAAGTGTATTTGCAAGACGCTGCTGCACTCAGCGATTTTGCAGGACGAGTAGATATCTGACGAGGAGCACTCCCCCAACTGGTTCCTACCTGCGTTGCTGTCGCCGTGTTTTGTGCCAGCCTGTGTCGCGCCGGCGCGGGGCGCTGACACAGCCTCGGCGCCTGGCGCGGACAGGTGCTATAGCGAGAGACCGAGGTTAGTCAGGGAGTCCGCACGCACGCAAAAAGTCTTGAGGGGGAAATATACCTATTTTGAGATGTGAGAATGGCCCTTGATTTTTTTATGAGAAATGAGAATGTGGATCAATTTCCTTTGAAAATTGTGAGAAATTGAAAAATTCAGAAATTGTGAAATGAGAATGGTTAGAAAATTAGTGAGAATGGCCCTGGATTTTTGCTGAGACTTGAGAATGGGGTAGGGTATATTCTTTCCTCTGCCTTACAATGTCTTATTTTGTTTAGGGGATAAACACTAGCTGTTAAAAAATAGTATTTTGCTTGAAATAGTCTTAAAAGGTCTCAATTTCTTTTTTCCATTCTTCATAGTTTTTGTAATTTTTTCACTTTTTACGCATGTTTATTTTGCCTTTGATAAAAACATATATGAGGCATTATACAAACACTTGGAGTTGTATGATTTAATTTTAGCAAAAGGCCTTATTTTGCTTCCCGGAAGGTCTTAGAAAGGTCTTATTTTGGTTCTCTAAATAGCTGCAAACTGCCAGAGTCGAGGACTCATTGGTTTCATGATTAGGATGCAAAGAATTAAAAATTGCACATCCCACAGGACCAGTAAGATATCTATAGTTTGTTATGGTTATGTCTGTCAGGACTCATTGGAACCATAAAAAAAATATATTGAAAGGGATACTATTTAGTATGGAAACATATTTAAAATCGAAAACTTTTTGAACCAACAGGTATTTTTATAGTTTTAGGAAAATTTACAACTTCACACTGCAGATATTAAACAAGGGGCTCTATAAGAACCTAAATCGCTAACCTGTATCTATGTTCAATTTTTGGCAAAAAAGACACAAAGTTGCACTTCCTATCCATATCAAAGATATTATAGAATATCTTTGCCCATATTACCACAGAACTTTAGTTAAAAAAAAAATATGTTATTAATTTCTACTACTCTTCTGCAACATTACACAAAACATAAAACATAAACCTCGAAACAAAAATTCAAAGTTCAAAACACTTTTTGAGAACTATAGTCTCCTTTTCAATGATCAATTAACATTTAAATAACAATATATATATTAATCTTATCACCTGTAGAGCAACGAATTTGTGAGCTATGTGAGCTTGATATGGTTGAAGATGAAGTGCACTTCCTATGTACTTGTCCTTTATATGTAAATGCTAGACTTTTTTTATTTAATAAGGCTGCCGATTTAGACGATAACTTTGTAAATTTAGATGTAGGAAGTAAATTTGTATTCCTTATGAAAAATGTTTGGAAAGAAGTATCAAAATTTATTATTGTTGCATGGGATATCCGCCAAAATGTTTTATACAGAAGAATTTGAAATGTTTTTTTTTTGCACATATGCCATATATTTTATATTCATAATGTATAATTTATTTAAGGTGACTTATAAGCCCCTAGATAGGGTTGGGTATAATTTGTATTTAAAAAAATCTCTGTAAATGTAATGTATATACAATGTCACTATAATAAATCAATCAATCAATCAATCAATTCTATAATAATCTAAAAAAAATCAACCAAAACAGAAAACACCGAACCTGCGCGACGAGCTCGAATAGCGGGAGGTTTTCTAGGGCACTGACGATGTCGCGGAGTACACAGGAGTGCTCGGGCGAGAGGCTCCGCGGGCACGCAGCGTCCGGCTGGGTGGTCAGCAGAGTCTCGCCGGACGGCAGCGAAGCCAGCAGGCGCGACACCGCCGCGACCAGCACAGGCGCCGAACGTGGTCGCCCTGTGTCGCGGGCTCCGATTGGCCGCCCTGTGTCGCCGGCTGTGATTGGTCGCCCTGTGTCGCGGGCTGTGATTGGTCGCCCTGTGTCGCGGGCTCTGACTGGCTGGCAGAGTGCAGCCAATCGGTCCACGTGCGCAGGAATTCTGCCATCGGCGTCTGTTTGAATAAAGGTTCAGTTAAATGAATGTTCATGTTGTGGCTACCGTCTTTTCCACCAATTCACAATTCAAAAGTTAAAAAGATTCCAAAGTTCCAAAGTGAGGCTAAATTAAATTTCATTCTCTCATATTTTCATGTTCTAACAACACCTCTTCAGGAGAAAAATATATGCAAATATGTAGCTAATATTTGTAATAATTCGTAATAATTAATCTTAGTAATTTATATTAATGTTGTCTGTGCATTAAAAATATTGATGTTTACATGACATTATAAAATTTATATTCTTAATATCACTGACACATTAGTGGTTCTGCCATATTTTTGAAAAGGTTGTCTGGGGCGTAGTTGTTTTTCTTTTTAAATGTTTGGCGATGAAAATAGCTGAAAAAATATTTGACAATGATGTTGCCATTTTTTTTAGCATTATCATACTGAAACCTGTTTTCAAGTTAGACAAAGTTATCATTCTATCGTTCTAGTCAGGATATTAAGCATTTACACTAAGCTTTCTCCAGTCTCTGCTGTCCTGGTCGACAAAGACAGCGGAGGCTGTCGAAAGCTCAGTGTAATATCTATAAACAACCGTGTTTATTCTGCTTACATCAAAAGGTCTTTTTCTTCTTTATACATGCATGTATCTCCAAATGGTAAACTTTTATTCTCGTTATATTTATTTACATTTTGGAGCTAGCTCCCTGATAATATTCATATATAGAGAACAAAAAGAAACGATGAGTGATAGTGAAATATTTGCTTTTACTATCCTGATCAGAATTATAAACTGCTAACTTTGTCTCTGATTGGCTGTTGCCTCCCAGCTGCTGCTGGCTGCTTTAGACGACGTGCTTTAGTTATTGGCACATCCATCGTAGTGTTGATTATTACGTATATCTCCATGGTAACGCACACGTATGACGTAATAATAGCAAGAGGAAACAGGTAGAAATCCTCATCAAAACATTTCTTTAAAAATATAATACTTCTTGGACAAAGTTAGTACTCTATTATTGACGGATAATAGAGTATGGATTATAGTTTGTTTATCTGTTAAAAGATCTTATGTATGTTTGTTATTTATGAAAGAAATTGTATGCAAAGTACAGCAAAGTCTAAAACTGCCAATAACTACAGCACATGGTCTACCTGTTGCAGCCTGCTGGCTGCTGTGTTTACCTGCTGCTGGCTGCTGTGGCTGCTGATGTCTGCTGCGATGCGGAACATGACGAGAGGCAGCCGCTGGTTCTTGCTGAGCAGGAAGTAACCGCGGCCGGCCTAGGGAGGGGACAATGTAACGTTCTGGTCTGAGACCTGACATGCCAACGGAAATCCATGAATGAACGTTAATTCCGATAATGTGATTTTAGATACTTTTATCATACAAACAGCATCGAAATTTTTACGTAATGTAATGTATTTGACATCAACATCAACGTAGGTGTTCACTATTCTTCAGAGTATCAATGTGAAATGTTTCAAACCACATTATTAGTCTATATCCGACCAACTTTCATTCATGGTTTTCCGTTCGTTTGTCTATGTCTCTAAATGTTATTGCCTTTTGTAGATCTATATACGCAGCGTTCGAAAAACCTACCGGATCGTCGGACAATGTCCGGTGAATATTCTGTCGGACCTGTAAGAAAAACAATCTACCAAACCGGTGGTCCAGTAAAAATTTGGTGTCAAACCGACAATATATATCCAAAAATATATAAAAATACAAGCTTCGACATCTGTTTTGCCCCTCATGCCCGCCATTTTGTTTACCTGTTGCTATTTGTCAAGTGCCGTAACAATGATGTAAAAGCAACACCTCATGGTCTGTGCAAATAAATATGCAATATCGTTGAAAAATTGCACAGCGTTGTGGGAATAGCATGTTCACATTGACAATATGGCGACCGGCGATCAAATTTATGAGAAATATTTCAATATTATTGCAAATTCTATGGATTAACAGTGCAGCAGTGTGTCTTAATGATGAATAATCAATGCTGGTAGACTAGGTTAGTTTTCAGTAATAAGTGGAGTCATGTATGATTTGTTTAAACCTCACAAACGTAATATTATATGAGCGAAAATATGAGTAGTTTAACGACCCCCGACCCCAGGCTCCCCACCCCCCTATCTAGCATGACTGAGTATGGTTAATTAGATGGGTTAAGTGATGACAATGTGTACAAAATTTGTTGATATTTTTTAAATAAAACTTTGTACATGTACATAGTATTGGTATTCCTCTTTTCAAACAAGCAAATCACAAGTGATCCTGATCCATTATCTTGACCGGTGCATTTTTTTAACGCTGTTGTAGGTTGTGGTCCAGTTAAAGCTCTGGCGGTCCTGTTGAAAAACGGAGTAACAGGACTTGTGGTCCACTTCAAATTTTAGCCTATCTTCATACACTGCAAGGTACACATCATGGTTTTCACCATCTTCACTCGTTAAATCTTGATCTGTGCCCTACCTTTTCCTTTCACAATACCAGCAGACTTTGAACCATCTGCTAGTTCAATCACATGTCTCGATGGGTCAAACGAGGGATCCATGCTCACAAATCTGCTTTTATCAGTGATAATATGGGCTGTGGCCCCACAATCAACAAGTGCATTTATTTCATAAACTTCTTCAATAGGATTAACATGTGCACTGTCTGTTACACAAACTTTGAATACAATCGTCTCTTCAACATTTGCCACAGTATCCTTATCTTTTGGCTTCTTTTTACAGAAGCTTGTATCATGTGTTCTGCTTTTGCAGTAATCGCACCATCTGGGTTTCTTTTTAAAACAGTCTGCAGCCCTGTGGCCCCTTTGTTTGCAATGAAAACAAACCATACCTTTTCCACCCTCTTTTCCCTCTTTGTTTTGCTTCGAGCGATCAGCCAGCTTGAGGATCGAGTCTTTGGCAAACAGTGCAACAACGTCGTAAAGGCCTTTATAAGCCCGAACCCTGGGCAATAATAAATGGTAGCCTACTTATAGAGCAGCCTCAAAGTGATGTAATGAATAGTAACTAGTTATATCAGTAACAGGTCTATAACTTATGAAGACTGAAAGGATAAAGTAAAGTAAAGTAACGTAAAGTAGAGTATGAAATAAAGCAATAAAATCAAATACAAATTTGTAAATCGCATAGATGATCAATTTATAAATACAGATGTACATAAAGACAACTGCATCAATGTCAATGGATTTAGGGGTAAAACCCATAGTGACATACGGCAGCCATACAGCAACTGTACGGCAACTTCGTGCCGATAAGCAATTTCGTAAAAGCAAAATCACGTGACGGGTCAAAGGTCAACGGTAATAACATTGTAAACAAAGCGCGGTTTGCACTCATTTTGTCTTGTGAAGTCGTGGTGGAAAGTGTGCTTTTACAAAGGATTTACACTACAATTACAACATATGCGGATGAAATGGATAAGAATAGTGAAGAGCAATTAACACTACCAATAGTAGAGACGTGGTCTCTTAATGCATTGAAGGAATTTGTTAAAAAACGAGGGGCTCATATTGTAGATCTAATCATAGATCTATAACTAAGCTGCAGTGACATTCGACAGTTATAGCATCTTAAATCATAACATCAAATTGCCAATAACATATGCTGATCATCAAATATATCACAGAAACAACCCAGCACTTTATAAACAACCATATGCTATAGTTAGAAAACCTGCGAGAGCTTTGGCAGTTTTGGTAACAAAGACTTCGAAGCGTGTCATGCAGTACTCTGCCATTGTTTACATTTTCACAGCGGATTTCACACAAGCTTTTAAAGTGGTATTTAATGCCAATTTAATCTCTGCTTTCAGCTGTGCATTCTTACACCTTTCCTACAAGAGGTGACTAAAATTCATAACTAACGGATTATGATAAGCAAAGTTTTTACCTTATTTTTGTCGCTGAGTTTTACTATATACTGTATAGGAAAATCATGCGCAATACACGTCTTTATTACCATTGACCTCTGACCTCGTGACGTCACGTTCAATTTACGAAATCACTTATTGCTTAAATGCATTTTACATGGGATAAAACCCACAGTGAAATTCTGCCGTACGTCAGATTTCTCGATCGCCTAGGGGGCCAATTGACACAAACGAGCCGTACGGCGTCTTACGGTGTCGTACGCAGTTGTGTGGATTGCTTTAGTGACTTTTCTATTGGGTAAAACCCACACTGACAGATTGGTATCAAACAGAGCTTTACTGTAAATCACCATGGCACACTTGTAATTAATCCTTTACTAGTTATGCGTCTATTAAGTTAATTGAATGCCGTGTTTCAAATAACTCTACACATCTTACAATGATTGTGTGTTTCAATTTAAACTCAGATAAACCGTTACATACGACAAGGTTTCTACGTTTATAGTTACGTTTATGTTTGGCGGCGTTCATGCAGATCTACTTCTTTGTATAGTGACTTAGACAGACGATATCCAACATCATCAGTAGTAAATTACGCTTACGCTTAGTAATCTTTGACATTTTAAAATTGATACTGTGAAAACAAAACCAGTAGTCTATACAGCTCATTTCAGTACTTATTCTGACGTAAACATTGCGTCTTTTTTAAGAAATCAGGTGGATTAGTCCCAGCCGCACGTCAAATGATATGATCCGTCACTGTGGATTTATAATCGCCAGATTTGCCATACGGCAGCCGTACGGCGAGCATCCGTTTCTGTGGGTTTTGCCACTTAATCTTCCATGTAAATGTCTTATGAAATAGGGCTTTGAAAAGATGTCTAATCATTATTATCAATTTTCAGGATAGAAATTCTGTACTTTCATATAAACTGATAAATAACACTAACTGATCAGTAATTCAACCAATCTAATGGTACAAATAGATACCAGAGATAATAGCACCCATATCACTATATATATGTATATATAGGACATTATATATGATTGAAGTGTTATAACATTTAATAGCTATTCAAGCTTCACAATAGTTGGTCACATTACTGTTCAACACTTTCACGTTGCCTTCATCATGTGCTATAAAGGATAATCTCAGCACCAGATGAGCAAAGGATAAATTAAACAACATCTACAGTCGAAAATGTCCACATACAAATTTGTTTTTCTTAGCTTGGTGACAATGTTTGTGGTCGCTTACTCTATACTGGATACTTTCCTACATGGCACTAGGGGTAAATGGATACTGCAACAAGACAGTACTCTTAGAAGTACAATAATTAAAGAACATACACAGTATGTGAATGTGAGTGATGACATTATGACTGAGGATATGTTATCACGTTTTCGGGCTTCGAGGCAGATTTTCTACAACCGCGTGCCTAAATGTGGCAGTACAACAGTGAATAACGTAATGAATTCTCATCATTTCTCTCTCTGTACGTTTTAAGTTGCTTCTAAGGCAGGTTACTCAATTTTTACTGCACACAAAATTATAATGCACCTACATGTAGAAAACACCTCTCAAAGTAAATCAAGTAATTTGATTCAATAATTAGGGAGCTACCAGTGTTCACTGCTCATGTGGGGTATGAAAGGTTGGGGAACGGCGGGCAGTGGTGGAGGGCCGGAAAAACTCGACAACTCAAATTGAATTTGTAGGAGAGTGCTTGCAAATTTAGCAGTGCATACATTAATGTCAACCATTTTGCTGCTCATTCTCGATTCTGATTGGTTAAGAGCCGTGCGAGATACATGTATGTGTTTATCATTACTTTGCTTAAATGATCTCATTACTTTGTGAATGGAAAAACATAAAAATCTGCAATCATCAAAATGATAAATGCATACAAAACATTACTGAGTCTGTGCTGAGGCATTCAGAGAAATACAGTGCACGTCATTGTTTAAAGCCACGTCCCACTGCTTCCGGCGTACTGGGAACTTACTGGGAACTTACGTTCAGCTGATAAAAATCGGTCGGACAGCTAGATTTTTTCACCTACGCTAAGCATCTGCCGACTACGCCGACCCTACGTCAACCTGATGTTTGTTTCACGCTGCACGTGCGTGTGACGCTCGCTGCCCTTACGCCGGCAAAATATTTCTAGGAAGATTATTGATCGGTCCATTCTTTTACGCTCCCAATACTTTGAGCTGCTCAAAACATCGAAAGCGTATACGGTATACGCCGATCGATAATCCATTGATTTTTTTACGTCGACTGTACGCCAAACAGGCGCGTACTGGGAGCAGATGCTCGGCAGATAAAAACGTTGGCGTAAGCTTGGCGCACCTTGAACGTACGATGGCATACATTCGGCACGCGTTCAACGTATTGTAGACGTATGTTCAGCACACAGCAGACAGTGAACGCAAAGTCAGCGTAACCCCGACGCACGTCACACCCAGACTTTTTTGTCGTGCGTCGGTTGTGCGTCGGGGTTACGCTGACCTTGCTTTCACTGTCTGCTTTTCTTACGCCGGGTTTGCGCCGGCTGTGAAGTTGACTATGCGCTGGGGAAAAAGAATTATTTAATGCCAAAAGGGGTTATCTATCAGCAGATGCTCGACGTATAATTTTTTTTGCCTGGAAATCACTAGAATTTATGCGTCGACCATACGTCAAAACTAGTGGGACGCGGCCTTTACATGGTTGCCGTTTTAAATATACACGGAGTGCACAGTGTTTTACGCTGTTCCCTTTGCATTCTACGACACGTGCCTCCATGGAAGTTTGGGTAAACAATATCTGTGCATGTCCTTAAATGTGTTCATCGTGTTGGAATCCATGTATATATACAAAGTTCACACAACACAATAAATTCTAATATTGATTGACAGTTTTGACAACTGCTGTTGCCAGTTTCAAAATCTCTATCATGTCAAGGTCACTCTGCACGACTTCCGGTACCAAAAATCGGATCGTACACATGAGAGAGTTGAAAGGCTCCCTCGTCCCTGTTCATGACCTGTTTCTGTCCTCATATCTTGATCGCTTCCTTGATGGTTCTTGTCCTCCAGTCACTCTCTCTGTCCACTACACTCACTTCCTCCCAGTCATCTCATGATTGTTCTAGATGCGGTCGATTGCAGATACGCAAAAAAAACATGAAAATCAAATATTTCTCTGGGAAAAGAGGTGGCATGTGCCCAATCACTGTGCTAAATCACAGGAAGATACATTGTAGTAAATTTTCTACCTGCCCTAACAGAATAATATGGACGCCTCACTTCAAGAACATTTTTTGGAATTGCAGCCAATACACAAGTGTATGACAACATATTTTGTGTGACAAGGGTGTATTACTTTTACTTCAAATTTTTCAATATAAAGTATTTGCCAATTATCAGTAAGTGTCTTAAAAAAGGAGGATTTATATTAAATGTTTGCATGCAGGTATGTACATAGAGTTATGACACATATTTATTTTCAAATTATACTTAGTATTTGTTGGTGTGACGTCTTAACTGCTGTGTAAAATAAGTGCCAAAGATTTAAAAATTTCAAGTTTATTTAATTTTGCTGAGCGCTTTCGAACATAAAGTTCCTCGTCAGAGCTAAAATATCTAAAGGTAGCCAAAAATATAAGAAAGTCTTGTGCTTATATAAAACAATCTGTATAACACAAATATAGGTCAAAATACATTTCGTTGTCAAGAAGTAAAAGAACAGGCAATGTAATATAAATAGGATATACAGGCATGTTAATTATAAAATGCTGGGAACTTATTCTTAATACCTACAATACTGATACACTTTCCATTGCTCGCTTACACTCTCTTATAAAATCTTATAAAAGTTTAAACACAATGGTGTTTAGAGCAAAATTAAGGTAAAATCAAGATAAAATCGTGAAAGTAGCAGGGTAAAGAGCATATAATGACTAACATGTAAAACAGAACATTTAACACACACACACACATATATATATATATATATAGATATAACAAGGAGTGACATGCAAGAGTAATTAAGTGAACACTGTTAAGGGAGTCCTCTTAAGAATGTGACTCTGGGAACTTCTCCCTGGTGAAATTCAGTTTTTGAGTTCATGAGATATCCTTGTTTTGACTTGCTATTGTTTATTCTAACACCTTCATTTATCTGCCTGCTTAGTGGGTCTTGGTGGTAACTGGTAGGTGTGATGTCGAAGTTTAGATCTTCTTCGGGATGGAAAGTTGAGTTGTGTTTTATTAGTGGTTTATTAGCTTCTTGTTGCATGTGTTCTTTAATTCTGGTGTATAAGGTGCGACTAGTTTCTCCGTGATAAAAGCTGTTTATATTGTTCACTTTGCATAGATTACACTGGATATTGTATCCAAGTCCACCTTTTGATGTTCTCCTGCAAATCATCGTTCTGTTGCTATTAGATGAGCATACTTTGCATGACAGATCATTGCATCTTTCTTGTTCAACTGGGGCTAATTTACATAGTTGGCTTTTTAGTGAAGTCCCTCCTCTCTCTATAATCTTAGCATTGACTCTTCCTTTGCTGTCTTTCTTTATTTCTTCTGCTTTTGTTTTCCACATCTTAAACAGTCTGCTGTTTGGTGTATACGGGCAGAATATAGTAAAGCGTGCATTGTCTTTTCTGAACCACTGCTTCTTTTTCATTTCTTTTTCTTGTTTTCGTGTTTCTCTGTTCCATTGTTTCTTTCTGTAAGGTCTTATTCCGATTTTATCTTGTTTCTTCTGTTCTTCCCATTTTCTCAGTGCTGATTGTATGATGTTCAGCCGGTATCTTTCATTGTAGCCTGATAGTTTCATGCGTACGCAGAAGTCGGTAAGAATTTCTGCTATTTTGTCCCATTTCAATCTAGAGCTGCAGTTTCTCAGTATTCTAATAGCTTCTTGTATTAAAACGTTTCTTTTTATTTTTGAGGGCATGGCACTTCTTGACATCATTAATATTCTTATTCTTTTTTTTTTTTTTTTTTTTTTTTTTTTTTTTGACATCATTGAACTGCAGCAGGTCCTCTCATTATACTTAGTATTTGTTGGTGTGACATCTTAACTGCTGTGTAAAATAAGTGCCAAAGATTTAAAAATTTCAAGTTTATCTAATTTTGCTGAGCGCTTTCGAACAGTTCGAACAGTTCCTCGTCAGAGCTAAAATATCTAAAGGTAGCCGAAAATATAAGAAAGTCTTGTGCTTATATAAAACAATCTGTATAACACAAATATAGGTCAAAATACATTTCGTTGTCAAGAATTAAAAGAACAGGCAATGTAATATAAATAGGATATACAGGCATGTTAATTATAAAATGCTGGGAACTTATTCTTAATACCTACAATACTGATACACTTTCCATTGTTCGCTTACACTTAGTGATGGATCGATCGATAGTAATATCGACTATATGCATCGTCTACCAGCCCCAATATAACTACTCGATAGTTAAAAATCTCATATCGATAGTTTTTCAAACAACACGTGCATCTCACCAATACTTGTTTACATAACGATGACGCAAACTGCCACGGCGTATAAAAACAATTAAAAGTAATAAAAAACATTAAAATGTGTTCATATTTAATGAAATTTTACTCGATGTATTTGTGTTTGACCACGATCAAGTCGCGCCATTTTTCTTGTTGACATACCGACGCCAGCAGCGCCACACACTAGTATCTTTAAACAAACTAATACCAGTATCTAGAATGGTCAATTGAAATATTTAGAAATAAATATCATACCACGATTTATACGAGAAATACATTACTATATGACAGTACAGCATGAAAATAGTGCAAATAATTGAAGATATGCCAAATCTTAAAGAATGCACTGTGTGGTACTATCGCATACGGTCCGATTGACTAGTCCGTGTGCTTGACAACCAGTGACACTTCCCGGGATGTCTATGATAAAAACAACAAAGTGAATATAATTTACAGCTTTATTTGATTTTCCCGCAACTACCGATAGTACTATCGATAGTATTATCGATATATGGCAACTGATAATCGATCGTATGTCATTGGCTCGATATCCAACCCTACTTACACTCTCTTATAAAATCTTATAAAAGTTTAAACACAATGCACTCTTTCATTGGTGTTTAGAGCAAAATTAAGGTAAAATCAAGATAAAATCGTGAAAGTAGCAGGGTAAAGAGCATATAATGACTAACATGTAAAACAGAACATTTAACACACACACACACATATATATATAGGTATAACAAGGAGTGACATGCAAGAGTAATTAAGTGAACACTGTTAAGGGAGTCCTCTTAAGAATGTGACTCTGGGAACTTCTCCCTGGTGAAATTCAGTTTTTGAGTTCATGAGATATCCTTGTTTTGACTTGCTATTGTTTATTCTAACACCTTCATTTATCTGCCTGCTTAGTGGGTCTTGGTGGTAACTGGTAGGTGTGTGTGATGTCAAATAATGAATTTGGCTTACTTATTTTCAAATTGTATACAGCATAACGCTCAATTGTAGCCACTTCTCTAAAGAGACCACCTCATTGATTAAGCCTATTTTGAGTTCCTAAACATTAAAATGAGACGAATTTAAACATCCCTACAGGAGCCTCCATCTCATTTTCACTGAGACCACTTGTGGTATATTTGATGAATGGCCCACCTTTGAGTTATGCAAATTTTGTTTTATCACATTGCCCGGTAAAAATTGCTGATAAAGATGTCATACAGCTGAGGGTCTTCAGATTATTCTGTTAAACATTGCGTCTTTTTAGGGTCAGGTGGATTAAAGCTTTTAATAGTGGACAAATAATATGATCGTCTGTGGTTTTTAATCGCCAGATTTTCCATTGCGGGACATATTCTTCTTTCTGTGGGTTTTGCCAAAATCTTCCAAATCAGTCTGCTGTTTAGGGCTTTGAAAAGATGTCTAATCATTATAATCAAATTCAGGATAGAAATTCTGTATTTTCATATAAACTGATAACACTAACTGATCAGTAATTCAACCAATCTAATGGGTACAAATAGATACCAGAGATAATAGCACCCATATCACTATATATAGGACATTATATATGATTGAAATTTTAACATTTAATAGCTATTCAAGCTTCACAATAGTTGGTCACACTGTTCAACAAAAGATCAGCCTTCATCATGTGCTATAAAGGATAATCTCAGCACCAGATGAGCAAAGGATAAATTAAACAACATCTAATCTAAAAGTCTAAAATGTCCACATACAAATTTGTTTTTCTTAGCTTGGTGACAATGTTTGTGATCGCTTACTATATACTGGATACTTTCCTACATGGCCCTAGGGGTAAATGGATACTGCAACAAGACAGTATTCTTAGAAGTTTTTTTTGAAGAACATACACAGTATGTGAATGTGACTAAAGACATCATGACTGAGGATATGTTATCACGTTTTTGGGCTTCGAGCAGATTTTCTACAACCCGCGTGCCTAAATGTGGCAGTACAACAGTGAATAACGTAATGAATTCTCATCATTTTCTCTCTCTGTACGTTTTAAGTTGCTTCTAAGGCAGGTTACTCAATTTTTACTGCACACAAAATTATAATGCACCTACATGTAGAAAACACCTCTCAAAGTAAATCAAGTAATTTGATTCAATAATTAGGGAGCTACCAGTGTTCACTGCTCATGTGGGGTATGAAAGGTTGGGGAACGGCGGGCAGTGGCTGAGGGCCGGAAAAACTCGACAACTCAAATTGAATTTGTAGGAGAGTGCTTGAAAATTTAGCAGTGCATATATTAATGTCTCACCTTTTTGCTGCTCATTCTCGATTCTGATTGGTTAAGAACCGTGCGAGATACATGTATGTGTTTATCAATACTTTGTTAAAGTGATCTCATTACTTTGTGAATGGAAAAACAAAAATCTGCAATCATTAACATGATAAATGCATACAAAACATTACTTAGTCTGTGCTGAGGCATTCAGAGAAATACAGTGCACGTCATTGTTTAAAGCCGCGTCCCACTGGTTCCGGCGCACTGGGAACTTACTTGGAACTTACGTTCAGCTGATAAAAATCTGTTGGACAGCTAGATTTTTTAACCTACACTAAGCATCAGCCGACTACGCCAACCCTACGTCGACCTGACGTTTGTTTTACACTGCACATGCATGTGACGCTCATGTGACGCTCACTGCCCTTACGCAATATTTCTAGGAAGATTATTGATCAGTCCATTCTTTTACGCTCCCAATACTTTGGGCTGCTCAAAACATCGAAAGCGTATACGGCATAAGCCGATCGATAATCAATTGATTTTTTTACGTCGACCGTACGCCAAACAGGTGCGTACTGGGAGCAGATGCTCGGCAGATAATAACGTAAGCTTGGCGCACCTTGAGCGTACGATGGCGTACATTCGGCATGCGTTCAATGTTTTGTAGACGTATGTTCAGCACACAGCGGACAGTGAACGCAAGGTCAACGTAACCCATTACGCACATCACACCCAGACTTTTTTGTCGTGCGTCGGTTGTGTGTCGGGGTTACACTGACCTTGCTTTCACTGTCTGCTTTTCTTACGCCGGGTTTGCGCCGGCTGTGAGTTGACTATGCGCTGGGGAAAAAGAATTATTTACTGCCAAAAGTGGTTATCTATCAGCAGATGCTCGACGTATAAATTTTTTTGCCTGGAAATCACTAGAATTTATGCGTCGACCATACGTCAAAACTAGTGGGACGCGGCCTTTACATGGTTGCAGTTTTAAATATACGCGGAGTGCACAGACACGTGCCTCCATGGAAGTTTGGTTAAACAATATCTGTGCATGTCCTTAAATGTGTTCATCGTGTTGGAATCCATATATATATACAAAGTTCATCTTCATACAACACAATAAATTCTAATATTGATTGACAGTTTCGACAACTACTGTTACCAGTTTCAAAATCTCTCTGTGCATGTCAAGGTCACTCTGCACGACTTCCGGTACCGAAAATCGGATCGTACACATGAGAGAGTTGAAAGGCTCCCTCGTCCCTGTTCATGACCTGTTTCTGTCCTCATATCTTGATCGCTTCCTTGATGGTTCTTGTCCTCCAGTCACTCTCTGTCCAATACACTCACTTCCTCCCAGTCATCTCATGATTGTTCTAGATGCGGTCGATTGCAGATACGCAAAAAAAACATGAAAATCAAATATTTCTCTGGGAAAAGGGGTGGCATGTGCCCAATCACTGTGCTAAATCACAGGAAGATACATTGTAGTAAATTTTCTACCTGCCCTAACAGAATAATATGGACGCCTTACTTCAAGAACATTTTTTGGAATTGCAGCCAATACACAAGTGTATGACAACATATTTTGTGTGACAAGGGTGTATTACTTTTACTTCAAATTTATCAATATAAAGTATTTGCCAATTATCAGTAAATGTCTTAAAAAAAGGAGGATTTATATTAAATGTTTGCATGCAGGTATGTACATAGAGTTATGACGCATATTTATTTTCAAATTGTATACAGCATAACGCTCAATTGTACCCACTTCTCTAAAGAGACCACCTCATTGATTAAGCCTATTTTTGAGTTCCTAAACATTAAAATGAGACGAATTTAAACATCCTACAGGAGCCTCCATCTCAATTGAGACCACTTGTGGTCATATGATGAATGGCCTCTATTAGAGGTTATACTGTTATCTTTTGTTTTATCACAGTGCCCGTCAAAAGTCGCTGATAAAGATGTCAATATGTGTGAGGGTCTGCAGATGTCAATATGTGTGAGGGTCTGCAGATTATCGCTGTTAATAGTGGCCAGAATCCATCATGCCTGTGTAAAGAATCTCCGTAATTTAAGACAGTGAGGGGACATAACCTAATTTGAAGGGTTGGCCCTTAAGCAAGTTCTGATCCATAGATATTAATATTTGGATATAAAGCTATGTTGACTAAGAAATACACTTGTAGGATATACGGGGGATTAATAAACTTAAAAACAAAACATAATCAAATGTCCACACCAAGCACAATGTTCTATTTGCCAGGGAGCATCATATTTTAAGTCATCAGTGGGCGATATGATGTGCGGAATCAGTATTGCAAGATCACTAATTATGGATGATACAATAACAATTGCCTTCATCATGCGCTATAATGGATAACCTCAAGTAAAAGATCAGCGAAGGATAAATCTAACATCAAAAGAGTAGAAAATGTATGCACACAAAATTTCTTTTCCTTAGCTTATAATCTAAAAAGTCGAAAAATGCAAGCACACAAATTTCTTTTTCTTAGCTTGACAATGCTTGTGGTCGCTTACTATATACTAGATACTTTCATGTATAGGGATAGGGGTGAATGGATACCGCAAAAAGACAGTACTCTAAGTCGTACTGTGATTGAAAAACATGCACATTATGTGAATGTGACTAAAGAGATCATGACGGGCAGCAGATTTTCTACAACCGCGTGCCTAAATGTGGCAGTACAACAGTGACTAAAGTAATGAATTCTCATCATCTCTCTCTGTAGTTTTTAAGTTGCTTCCCAACCCCCAGTTAGCCTGAGCACAGCGGTGGTCTCCGCGCGATCTTTTTCAGTAAAAACATCGGCTAAGTCCGAAAAAACAGGGAAAATATCCCTAATTTAACCCTTTCCTTGTGGGTCCGCACCTGTGGCGTCCTTCAGCGTTTTGCGGCGCCTTGCGTTGTCGACATGGCGCCGTTTTGCACTCCAGCCAGCTCCGCGTGCAGGTCAAGCTCCACGAGACACCAGATTTCTTCGGAGAAGTTATTTTTCACGCCGCGTCCACCACCGCCCACCACTCCGTGCCTATTGATTGGTATCGATTAAATTCTCTTTGATCTTTGCAATACACAGACCAGGCTGGTCAACGCCGTGTGATTCTGAGAAACACCGTTAGACGTCGCCACAGACACACGCCGTGACACACTCCGCCTTGAATATCGCCCAACGCCTTCGCGGAGCTGTCTTAAAATACGGGCGGTGGAGGGCCAGACGCGGTGTTTCACTGTCAGCCCGCGCCATGTCATTTTTCACTCCCGCGGTGTGACATTTGATGAGGTCCCACATTTTTACAAATATCCCTCTAAAGCTGCTAGAGAACGCACGTTCAGGCTAACTGGGGGGTAAGGCAGGTTACTCAATTTTTACTGTGCACGAAACTCTTCTTTTTTGTTCTTAATTTGGAGAAATGAACTTAATAGGAGTTTTCTAATTGGTTTTTCCCAAGTTTGCTTGTTGATACAATTATATTCTTCTCTCTCTCTTCTATTGCAAGCAAGCTCTTACCACTATATTGACATAGCTAAAGTCATCTGCTTCTATTTGACTATATCAAGTGGCCCTGACAGGACTCGCAACTAGACCCCAAGGTTGTGAGACCAGAATGATACCACCATTCCAAGCAGCAGGCCTGTTAAAAAGTTACACAGACGAACCGTTGTCTCTGTAACCCCCAGCCTACATACTTAGTCAGTTATTATCTCAACCCGGAGGTCGTGGGTTCGAATCCCACCTATGGACGGAAATTTTGGGAGTTCTAATTTCTTCCCATTTTCATGTTGTGGAATTTTCTAATGATTTTTTTCCCCCAAGTTTGCTTATTGATACAATTATATTCTTTTCTCTCCTGACTCGAACTCACGACCCTAAGGTTGTGAGACCAGCTATGTCAGACAGAGAGAGAAGAATATAACTACTTAATTACTAACATTCTGCTAGGGTCACTGATGTTACAGTTACTCAGGAGGGGTCACTCAGTTCTAACTGGACTTCCTGAGAGGCTGTCCATCTCACAGACTCCAGGTAATATTTGAGCTAGTGGTGTCCATAATAATGTCTAAATAAATCTTGAACTTCAGGTATTGCACGGTAAGTACCATTACAGATATCATCAAGTGATCAATCCCCATACATATTGAAAAAAAAATTCAATATTTGACAAATTAAATCTTATTTTGTAACCTATCATCAAATGACTTGACCGAGAGCTTTATGTTGGCTTTTGCATGAAATATAGTAAAAGTAACTAAAACATACTATGAGGTTGCACTATAGCAGGTATATATGAAATAAATTGCTGTGGATAGTCCCTCAGAACAACAGTAAAGAATGTAAAAAAAGCCTGAAGCAGGGTAAAGGGTAAGTGCTACTTGTCAGAGTAGCCTGATAATAAATAACCCACTCATTTGCACGACGAATGCACTTGCCTGCCAATAAATTGACAAATTTCTACAGGTACTTGTCAATACAAGTACACGAGACACTGCTGATAAAATCTTGAATTGCAGGCATTGAGGTCGATGGGACACAAGAGACAGCTACATATTTTGATCTACATGCTCAAACACTTTTCTGATAAAGAGTTTGTAGAGTCATCAGTAAAAATATGCGAATCTTTTTTCATATTATGACCTAACAAAATTACTAAAATGAGTGAATAAAATCTTGAATTGCAGGTTTTAAAGAAGATGGCGCGCAAGAACCACTACAAGTACAACTTCCGAGTCCAGAAGTACAACTCCAACCTCACCCACCCGCAGTTCAGTTTCACGTCGGACGACCATAGGGACGCGTTTATGCGCTGGATGAATAAATGCCACAGGCGATGTTTGTATGTGGCCCATCAGGCCTTTCTGGGAGAAGATAGGTAACGTTTTAACTGTATCCAATCGTCAAAGGACCCACCTCATTGTATAGCCCCACCACTAAATTTGAACCATTTGAAGGTCAAGAGTCTAGACCATAGGCCACGGAAGTTAAATGCAGAAGTTGGGCGATAATAGGCTGTTGTTGCACAATAACAGGCTTTACAGTTTCATGTGAAAAATTAAAAAAAAAAAATGAAAATTTGTTGCTTTTTTACAAAGGCTACACACTATACAGACTCTCATGCAAAACTAAACAGCTGTCCTGCTGGATCCAGAACATGTTTGATTACCACATGATCATTTTTTATAATAAAATACTTATTATCTATTGTTGTGACAAAATCATAACATATTCAAATCATCGTAGGGTAAAGATTCTCAGTTTTAAGCATCACGAACAATGCCTCTGTTTCAGCTCGATCCGCGGTGACCTTGTCTACTTCAACGTGGTGCGAGACCCGATAATGCGGCTTGTGTCCTGGTTCTACTACATCCGCTTTAAAGGGCGGAGACCCATGGACGAGAGTCGCAGGAATATGGTATATACTGAGGGGCACAGGAAGAGGGTAAACTGACAGATTTTGATTGATCAACAGTACAGTTGGACCCATTTCTGCATTTAACTGGAACTTAAATGGCATAAGTAGGGAACTAAAATTAGACACAGGGAGCCAGTTAAAGCAGTAAATAGTGTATAAAAGTTAGACAGACAGGGAGTCAGTTAAAGCAGTAAATTATGCATCAAGATTAGACAGGTAGAGAGTCAGTAAAGGCTGTAAATAAATGCCTCCATGTCTGTCCAATTGACTGCGTGTGTTGCAGACGTTCGTGGATTGTGTGTCGCGGAGAGACCCAGAGTGCACCGACCCGCGTGTCACCTACACACAGATCCCCTTCTTCTGCGGACAGCAAGATTTCTGCAGGTCAGTTAGTACACATTAGGTCTTTCGCAATAGATTGCAAATACTTGCACCTAAAATATCATGCAACGAAACATTTTCGTTTGGTTATCCACATAAGCATTACTGATACTAGCTTTTGCATCACAAATATTTTTTTGATCTACGTGTAATTCTAAACTACTGACTATTGTGAGTCTTTTGTAATAACAGACATCTTTGAAACTTGTACACAAAATACTTTTTCATAAAGGCCATTATTTAAGTGAATTTTGGCCCTGGCCCCTCGTATTCAACCCACCTTATTAACATTAGTATTAATAAGGCAGTATACATCACGGCCACTAGGTTTGAAAATCAGGTAACCCAGATTAAACTTTAATAAAGTCAAGAGGCCCGATATTCAATACACTGATAACAGTGTCAATGCATGCACAAAAAACTGATAACTGATAACTACATGAGACACTTGGTAGGCTGGCAGACATTACGTGTAACATTGCAGAGATAGGAGGCTTCTTTTACGTGCACCGTGCAAGTTACGTCTGATGAAAATCATTCGGTTTACATTTCTCGTCTACACGTTCAAGTAGCCTTGGGCTAGATGGCTACCATTTACGTCAAACTGTGTACTGGCATCCTTTCATATCGTTGATATTGTTGCTCACGTGCTTCTTCCTATTTCTGTTTGCGATGCTTTCAGGGAGCCGGGCGAGGCGTCCCTGCAGCAGGCCATGAGGAACGTCGAACAGCACTTTGCTGTTGTCGGCTTCACCGAGGACTTGAAGGGATTCTTCACTGCACTCGAATGGACTCTCCCAAAGTAAGTTAGAATGGAGTCTCCCACAGCAAATTAGAATGAACTCTTCAATAGAAAACTTGAACGGACTCAATGAATCATTAATCAAATTCTTTTTTAATGTCTTCATTGCCCAGAGCAGCGGTCAGAGAGTAAGTTAGAATGGACTCTCCTGCAGTAAGTTAGAATGAACTTTCACTCTGTAACAGGCATTTGTATATTGGCACTTTTCAACTGACAGGTGGTTTTCGGGTGCGGCCAGAGTATTCAACAAGACAAAAGCCATGTACGTGACCAAGGAAGCTGATCACCACATCCCGAGTGCGCAGTACACGTATCTGAGGAGGGCTGTGCTTGTGGAGGAGTACACTTTCTACTACTTCATAAGGCAGAGGTTTACAGTCCTCATGGCAAAAATACAACAGCAAAGCAGTAGAAACAATGATGCATATAGTACATCAAGTGGTCAAAATAGAGAGGTTTTAGACAGTGAAAAATGATCATAATATACAGGTCGTCTCGTTATAGAGGTGCTCTTAATTGGAGGTTCTACTCAACTGTATTACACTATAAACGCTTTAACAAGTATTGTGTCTTAATGACAAATGATCTTATCCAACCCTTTTTAGCAAAAAACAGTTTTTAAAATGTTCAAAAGAAGATTACTATATGTTTGATTTATTTTATATAAAGATGTAAACTTCTTAGTGTCTCATAGGCTGATGTCGGCCGGACATTATTTTATTAAGGCAATTAGATTGTTATTATTCTGTAAATAATGTGTGACACTTTAATAAACTATTTACTTACTTACTTACACTTTCATGTTTGTCATATCTAAATTGTTGTAGATAATTCGATGGGAACCCAATCATTATTGCAACAATTACTATAAAAATACTTTTGGATTCATACCACTGACATTTAGGCATCAGCATCATTGCGTGTGAACCAGCTTTCGAAAAACCTACCGGACCGTCGGACAATGTCCGGTGAATATTCTGTCGGACCTGTAAGAAAAACAATCTACCGAACCGGTGGTCCAGTAAAATTTGGTGTCAAACCGGCAACAAATATCCAAAAATATATAAAAATACAAGCTTCGACATCTGTTTTGCCTCTCATGCCCGCCATTTTGTTTACCTGTTGCTATTTGTCAAGTGCCGTAACAATAATGTAAGCAACACCTCGTGGTCTGTTCAAATTAGTACGCAAGATTGTAGGAAAATTGCACAGCCTTGTGGGAATAGCATGTTCACATTGACAATATGGCGACCGGCGATCAAATTTATGAGAAATATTTCAATATTATTGCAAAATCTATGGATTAACAGTGCAGCAGTGTGTCTTGATGATGAATAATCAATGCTGGTAGACTAGGTTAGTTTTCAGTAATAAGTGGAGTCATGTATGATTCGTTTAAACCTCACAAACGTGATATTATATGAGTGAAAATATGAGTAGTTTAACGACCCACGACCCCAGGCCCCCCACCCCCCTATCTGGCATGACTGAGTGTGGTTAATTAGATGGGTTAAGTGATGACAATGTGTACAAAATTTGTTGATATTTTTTAAATAAACAAATCACAAGTGATCCTGATCCATTATCTTGACCGGTGCATTTTTTTAACGCTGTTCTAGGTTGTGGTCCAGTTAAAGCTCTGGCGGTCCTGTTGAAAAACGGAGTAACAGGACCTGTGGTCCACTTCAAATTTTAGCCTATCTTCATACACTGTATATACGTTACACGTTATATGGAACTACTACGTTTAGATCTATATATGACGCATCATGCCGTAACCCGGGGTCCGTATGATGCCCTGGGGTGCCGTGAAATGCAAACCCCGGCATGTCGTAATGCCCCGTTTCTCCCGTGATATTTCTGAATATCGGTCGTTGCTAAAAGGCAGACCACCAAAAGAATGACGGCGATGTGCATTTTCGTTTTGTCACAATGTACTAGGTTGGAAATCAAGTTTTAATAAATTAAGAATAAATAAGATGTTTCTATTGTGACAAAACTTAAACATTTTACTTATGAATATTAACAAAATGTGATACCACAGCAGCCTACCAGTCATCACGGTATGCCGAGGTATTGATGTTGAAAAAAAAAATTAATTAGCTCAAAAATGAATTTTTTATTATTTTCACGGGCCGGGGTATCACGGTAACCCGGGTTACGGCGTGGTGCATCATATAGATATAGCACTTTTCTCGGGAATGTTCTATGCACGTGTTTGGAATAAAGAAATTAAAACTGGAAGGTTACAATGGCCAGTTTCTTTTCACATTGTTCTATTAACAATAGTTTTCTTATCTTGTGTGCAATTTAATTTTGTTATATTCACGAATTCACGAATTTTGGATGATTTGCGAAATCAAAATGCTATGAAAGCTTAAAGAGTTACAGAACCTTGTGCTGACCACGCCAACATAGGCTATAATACGTATATATGTACACGTGTAAACCCAAACAAGTCAATTTTCAAAATTCTCATCCTATCAATCCATTGTTTAGTTTTGAATGGTCATTACCGTAACGTCACTGGGGGATTTCCAACAATTTTCCAGTTTGTCGCGTCTAAACAATAAAAATGAGCTCCGAGACAAGAATCTCAAGATGTATAAGTTGCATAATAAAAAAGATAACAAATTTATACGTAATGCACCCATGGCAAAAACTGGTCGTCCAGCCAGTTTTCAGATACCGCTACAAGGCTAGATTTATGTCCATCCCTGCTCATTCACACTTGGGGGATATTAAGATACTGGCGCATCAGCCATATACCGATAACAGGGATTTCCCACTCTTTTCCTGTCTATCTCGTCCAAACAAAAACAAGACAGTTAGCTCTGGAGACAAGCCACATAGTGTAAAACTAGAAATGTTTGCGCACAATTTAATTTGCGAATTTCGTGGGTAGGTGCAAAAACGCAAACTTAAATAGTCAGCCAACATTAATAGCCTATGTAAAGTAGGTCCAGGATGGACAAAAATCGCAAAATTAAATAGTCACAAAATAATCTATAGATGAAAATCGCAAAATTTAATAGCCACGAAATATTCTAGTTTTACAGTACTTGGCGGAAATGTGTCTGCGTACCGGTCTGTTTGTCCTCTTTCTGCATGGCATCGTAGAGAGTCGCCACAGGGACCCAGTGGGGCGGGTACTTGAACCGCGCCGTGTCCAGGATGAGGGCCAGGTCACGCGAGGGGTCGTAACCTGGGGCAACAACAACACGGGGTCACGCGAGGGGTCGTAACCTGGGGCAACAACAACACGGGGTCACGCGAGGGGTCGAACCTGGGGCAACAACAACACGGGTCACGCGAGGGGTCGTAACCTGGGGCAACAACAACACGGGGGCAACAACTTGGGGTCACGTCGAGGGAAATCGTAACCTGGAGCAACAACAAGGGTCACGCGAGGGGTCGTAACCTGAGGCAACAACAACACGGGGTCACGCGAGGTCATCTGAGGGGTCGTAACCTGGGGCAACAACAACACGGGGTCACGCGAGGGGTCGTAACCTGGGGCAACAACAACACGGGGTCACGGTCACGAGAGGGGTCGTAACCTGGGGCAACAACAACACTGCGCTCTCAGACATTTACAACATCGGACAGTTGAACGGAAATTTCAATCAAGTATCATATACATAATTTTGACATAACGTATTTAACATCAACATCAAAGTAGACATTCAATATATATTTCATGCATCTATATGAAATGTTGCATAGAAGTTAATTTTGAGTCTCAGTCCTGATTAAACAATATTCAACGTTATTTCGCAACAGTTGGACCAAGTTACATCCAACTTTAAGAAATGAAAATAAACTCAATGGACTTCTTTTTCTTTAAAATCACATGACTAATTCTTCAATAATTCCATTTCAAAAAACTGTCTGTCTCTAGGTGGCAGCATGTAGAATCCTTGTGTTCAAAAACATGATATTTGACACCAAAATCATGACTGTATGTATTAAAGATGCAAAGATACAGCGATTATAAGATTTTTTGGCGGCCAATTTGAATTTTCAATTATTCAAGCAGACACATAAGTCGGTCAGCTTGTGTCCCCTAAAAATATTGATCTACACATAAAACTGTACCATTGTATCAAATTTCATGCTTGTACTAAAAACTGAACACCTATGTCCCTTGACCTTAAAGCTAATGTGATGATGTAGTTACCAGCGAGCGGAGAGAAATGTCCGTCTCCCGTCTGGCCGAGAACCGAGCGCGAGTACGACACAACCAGCACCTGGAGCACAACAACGGTCACACGTACATAACACATAGAATAACGTTAAGGAGACTTGCTGGAGATAAAAGAATTTGGAGATAAAAAAAAAATCTCAAAATGTTCTCGTTTTTTATTTTAGTATAAAAGTACATTCATTTCCCTTTTTAATAATGTATAACACTTTAAAGGTTTCGGGAATGGAATTTGGTTTATGGACCGTGCAAAAGATCATACAAAATACAATGAAAAATTCAGTCAATGTTAATTTTGACTGTACCGAAATTGTATACATGATCTTTTGTATGGTCCATAATCCAAATTCTATTCCCGAAACCCCTAAAGTGTTATACATTTTTAAAAAGGGAAATGCTTGTACTTTTATACTAAAATAAAAAACAAAACACATTTTGAGAGAACTTTATCTCCAGAAAACTTTTAGAAACTCGTCCTTTTGACAAGGAGCAATTGTGAATAATTTGTCATACAGATTTAGAGTTTGTACAAGGAGGACGAGTACATTGTTCTGTAGGACGAGTAGATATTTGAGAGTGACTCGTCCTGCTGACGCATTTTCTACCTAATCCTGACCCTGAATACACTTAATACACTGAAAAACAACAATGTCCTCTATTTTCTTTGACTTCATCATCCCTAATTTTTTTCCCCTTATTTCCCACATCCCTAATTTTTTGGGGAGTTTTCCCATATCGCAAAAATCTTTTGATACTTCCATGAAATCCCATATCCCTCTTTTTTTCAGCCTTTTTCCCACATCCCACTTCCTTTATAAATCCCTAAGCTTAAAGCTTAAAATACAAGTCACAACATAATTAACGATTTCAATACGTAATATCCTCTTCATAAATAAAAATAGTAATCACAGATTTGTCTTTTATGTAAAGGATCAACTGGTCATATCTTGTATACCAAACTACAATTATAACAGAGTTTATTGCATGTTCATACGTTCACATATTTTATATCTGGTAAAACTTCAAACTAAAACCTTAAACATACAGGGCTCTACGTTAAGGGATTGTCCCGTTGTCCTGGACAACCATTTTTAAAATCAGGACAACTAAAAGTTGGAGGTGGTTGTCCCATGGGACAACCAATTTCAAATATCAAAATAAAAAGTAATGCAAGATGTGCATTTCAAAACCCTGTGTCACCTAAATTGAATCGAGAATTTTTTTATTCCCTTAACATATCAAGTAACATGTGCATTTTTTTATCTTTCCAAAATTATCTGTCACATTCTACATAGTTTTAAAACTTTCAGGACTCGTAAGGTATGGTATTCTATTTACAAAATTCATTAAAATACTTAAATTTTCATTCCTACAAATATTATAGGGCTTTTGTTTGCAGGTTGGAGGAGTTTCTAAAATAAATTGTGTAAAAAATATTACAACATAACTTGAGCTTTTTAGATGACAAAATTTTTGAACCGTACAATAAACATGAGGTTAAAAATCGACTTGCATATTTAATGAATGAGTATGCAATTTTTTTTTTTTGTATAAAGTTTGCTCACGAGAAAAGATTCATTGTGTGTACAAATAATTTTGTTTGTTTTTTCTTAACATTATGATTGATATAATAATAAAATAAGCTATATAATCTAAGGCGCTATATCTGTATAGCTAATTAGCATAAAACTGAGCGCAAAAAATAAGGACAACCTCATGGCAAGTTAGGACAACCAAAAATTGAATGCTGGTTGTCCTGTGGGCAACCTCGCCAGAGTTAACGTAGAGCCCTGACATAATCGAGAATATCAAAAACTAAAACTGCTTGAAAGCTGACATTATACAAGACCACGCGGCCCGTGTCTACCTGATAGGTACAGTTATTGTCCCGCTGGCAAAAATATGGTACCCATCCATATACCAGCTATGTGCAAAAAATGGACCCATTTCTATAACGATTTTGGAAATTAAATACTCCCAACATTGTGAGTGCGCATAATTATCAGGTATTTTTACACTTCTCTCTCTCTCATGACAATCTTTTTTAGCAAGCATATTTCTACCAATGATAGATATAGCTGAAGACAGGTTTTACAACCCTAAGCTTCCATTTGACTATATCAAGTGGCCTGGCGGGAAAGCAAATTCACAACCCCAAGGTTGTGAGACCAGAATGATTCATCATCATCCCAAGCAGCCAATAGAGCTGTTAAAAAGGTTACTCGGCTGAACCGATGTCTCTGTAACCCCAGCATACATACTTGGTTTGTTATCATCTCAACCCAGAATTACTGAGGTTCGAATCCCACTTGAGGGAAATTTTTGGGAAGGGTCTTTTTAGCATTTTTTGTTTCCATATTTTTTGTGCTTTTTTTTTACACTTCTCTCTCGTCTTTTTTTTAGCAAGCATATTTCTACCAACGATAGATGTAGCTGAAGACAGGTTTTACAACCCTAAGCTTCCATTTGACTATATCAAGTGGCCTCTGGGTTGAGATGATAACAGACCAATCTAATATGTATGCTGGGGTTACAGAGACATCGGTTCAGCCGAGTAACTACTTTACAACAGCTCGCTGCAGGGGATGATGGTATCATTCTGGTCTCACAACCTTTCTTATAATGGATTAATGAGTTCAGCTTGATATAGTCAAATGGAAGCTTAGGGTTGTAAAACCTGTCTTCAGCTATATCTATCGTTGGTAGAAATATGCTTGCTAAAAAACGGCGTGCAACTAAGTGTAAAATATTTCATAAGCAATGAAAACACATATATATAATTATCAGGTAGATAAAAGAGATATGTGCCATTTTTTTTGTTTTAAGATTGAAGTTGTTAAATCACTGTTTAGTCGGTGATTTAATAGTTCCATAGGTGATGATGTTTTATTATCAAGTGGAGTTGTTCTGTATTGATACAGAGCTTCGTATGTATATGTCCCTGATGTTTCCATACCGTGTCTGTCTGCGTGGTCACCTCCCTGACGTGTTCCCTGAATGCCTCGAGCCCCCCGCCGCGCACCGTCTCCACTCGCAGCGTGTTACACGCCGCCAGGCACGCGAACTGCTCAAACGTCAGCCCAGAACGAGCCACCACCTGCCGGAAACAACACAAACGTCAGCCCAGACGTTAACGTTATTAATAAAATTTCATTTGTTTTTTATTGAAAAGGAGACTGAAGATCTCGAAACTAGTAGAATATTTTATTGATTTGTTTGATGAATAAAGCAGCGAAAAAGAGAATATAGTATAAAATGAGACCTTATGCTGCATACCAGGTACATTCAATTTTACAATAAAAATAAAGATGTCCCCCCCCCCCCACCCCCCCCCCCCTCCCTCACCCCGAGGGGCACGCAGCAGTCCAGCATGTCCTCGTGGTACCAGCGCCAGACGCCCTTCCACACGCGGCCGGGGTCCACCTCCAGGGTGTTGAGCGCCATCACCAGCGTGGACAGGCCGCAGTAAGCGGGGGCGTCCTGCGTGCGGAACTGGGCGGACAGCCCAAAGTAACCCTCCAGGTGGCCTGCAATAGCAGCAGTTCGCGGCTACAGTGAATGATCTCAACAACGGAAGAGTAAACAAAGGAGAAGCTGAATAATGGAAACTTTTTCTCATGCTTTAGCTTATGATAATGTAAGCGAATGATGTAGTGAACGAGGGAAACTCGCTACAACAGAAGGATTTGTGACTGTAGATTGGGTTTGTTGTTGAACTGGGTAAGCCAGCCCGAAGTAACCCTCAAGGTGGCCTAAAACAGCAGCAGTTTGCGGCTATTTTAAGCTTTATTTTTGTAGTAATACTGTACACAACCATCCAAGCGCCCATGGCCGTTAAATAGCAATTTTCTCAAACTGGGGGGTGGGCTGTTACACGAGAGTGCAGTTACTACATAATTCTTGAGGAAATTTATAAAAAAGAGGGAGAGGGGGCTGTTACACGAGGGTGGGCACTTGGATGGTCGTAGACGGTAATCTTTAAAGATTATAACTGTATTTACATTTCTTTTGTTAGGATCAAAAACGGGAGCTTTCTATTTACAGATTCACTTCTAAAATGTCACTTGGACCGGAAAGAAAATGCAGTAAACAATCCACATATTTTTATTTTAATACATATTCAGCATCTTCTACTTAATGAACCCCGAATTAACAAAACTGACTACCGATGTTGACCACACACCTGCTAGTAGAGCGTCTTTGAACACGGCTTTCCCTTCAGCGGACCCAAACGCGATGCAACTCTCCGGGAGAACGCGCCGGTAGAACTGCTTCGGCTGGTCGGACGTTGTCGCCGACATTTTCACATTTGCTTCTTTTATAAAGTCTGAGAGGGATGGAGGCGGCCTCACTTTTCTAGATCTTTCATCTAATTTCTTTTGAACAATTTCCGATTCAGAATTATGAGTTTCTTGTTGAATTTGATTCGTATTCACTTTTTGACAGACACGAGTAGTTGATGAGCATGATCTAATGATGAACGCACTGCGGATTCCAGAGTTTATTTGTTTTAACCGTAGAGCTGTTATCATTTTGATTTAAAACCGTCTCTACTGGTATTAGACTATACTAGAGGTTATAAAATTTCAGTTAAAGTTACAGCCACTTTTAGCTGACTTTTTATTCTTAAAATATAACACTTTCAAACTTTCTCGACACAATCTATATTTCAGTCCCAGTCTACATGGTCTAGTTGTAGATCAAGGCTCAGCATTTCACTAACAAAAAGTGTGAACAGTTTACTAAGTAATTAGAGGAAGTGCTCAAGTCAAGTTATTGACAGTGCTCAAGTTATGGGCATAGAGGTTATTTACGTATATCTCGAAGGGAATGCACACGTTTGATGCTAAATTAAGACGTAGCCCGTAATAACAAACAGGAGAAAAACAATTGGTTTCGTCAATGTAAAGCTTATAACCCTACTAAGGATGCGCCCATAACTTGAGCACTGAAGTCTTGAGCACTTGCTCTACCAGCTGACAGTTGATGATCAAGTCAATTTCTAGGCCATGGCATCTCAGTCTAGCTATTAACACATCCGTCATCACAAAATAATTAAGCTATTCACTACATCCACGACCACTGGAACATAGAATGACAGCCATAACTTCTGGACTGAAGTCTAGCCACAAAAACTATACAACTATATATCATAAATATATACAATGTAGATCGTGAGTAGATTGGGGCTAGATTGGGGCTAGACTGAAGTCATGTCATGATGTGAATGAATCAGATGTGCAAAACGTTGACGGCACTAATGGTATAGTGTTTCACTACCACTTATTGATATTCCTTTATGTCCAATTATGTTGCACACGTCACATTAATAAAACTATAAGCATCCAATTGACTCACTTGTAACAATGAGAAATATTAGTACAAATTTAACAAAATTACAACCATCTTCGTCCTGCACATTATCTTGTGGGGATGCGAGTTTTTGGAATTGGACTGACTATTTGTACGGGACAGTAATGTGGGTTCGGGTGCGCTATTAAATTTTTCAGGTGCGCGGACATTAGCCGAAGTTCTTAATATCTATGCCAGCTTCAGTTTTGTTTGCATCTTCGTGATGGATTTAAAATACTAAGTAACTACATTTTTTTCCTAGTAGATCTATATATAATCTCTGCGTTAAAACTGACAGTTTTATTGGTAGAGCTACTGGCCGTATGAATAGTCCACTATAGGTTTTTTTGGACTGAAGCAGCAGTTAAAGGGCTAAAATTTGGTCCCAAAAGTTGTGCTTCGCATGTTTACATTTTCAATATTGACCATTCACATGAATGATCAGTGTGTGACAAGCAAAAGTTTGGACCGTGATTTCCCCTTCTGATTGTCCTAGGTTAAAAAGGTTAAACTTTTGACTTTATTATAGAGCTCTAATACATAGTTACCTTGTCTAACCTGTTCACACCTTAAAGGCTTAATTGTTACATAAGACTTAAGATCTAGACTAGAGATTATGCAATGTAGAACAAGTGATAAAATCTTTGATAAGAATTTAAGCCTAATTTTACTCATCTGCTTGCATTTACAGGACAAGGCGAAATTAAGGACCGCTTCAAGATGAGTAACGCAGAAAAGACTATCATTGTTACTGGAGCCAACACAGGTAACGTGGAATTAAACATGTTATATAATCTACAAGTAAATCTTATGTGTTAATGAATATGCTTATGTTGTCTTAACCAAATGTATTTGTCGCTTTCGCGTCCGAGACAAATACGTTTGGTTAATGTTGTCTGTGTCACACACCACTGGCTATTTAACGGGTCATTTACCAAGCTTGTTCGAAGTATCGTAAAGGAAGTGCTCAAGTTATTGGCACCCTAAAAAACTGATTACATTCACTAAACAAATATTTATTTACCCTCTCAAGTAGTTTTGTCTGCTTCGCATTATATTAAACATAAAACGTATGCGTTGCCATGGAGATGGACTTATGTTTGGTGCCAAGACCACGACGTCTGCCAGTTGTCATTAGAAATCTTGCATCCCGTAATTTTGTGACGTGTCTGTTTGGTGTGACAAGACCATGGTGACCGTGAACGTGGAAGGGCTCTAAATGTTGTCACATACTTGAATGTGTGTGTCCGGAATATCTGGATCTGGATCTGGATATGTAATTCACAAGTAAGCTAGTCTCAGATGAGAGACTGGCCTCCTCTTATGAGGCAATGCGTGAATGGGAGGCCACGTGGTGTTTGTACATGTACCTCTCCAGAGGTAGGCTAGGTAGCCAACTGAGCCTCAGGGGTGGGGGGGATGATGGTGATAGTTTTCAAACTAACGTGCAGGAGGTGTGGCTCTCCCACTGAAAATGAAGCTTGTCTAAGAAGATATTCATTAATGGAAGGCCGCTACCGCCTAAAGTAACACTGTTTTATTGGCACTTAATGGAAATGCAACTCAGTGTCCGGAATATAACTGTGTATGCTTGAACGGCCGCAAAAACTATTGCAAGTATTACCGTCTTGCATTGTAACAACTGGAGCTACTGAGGACCACAGATAAATTAATTACGAACAATTACGGCCTGTCGAACTAAATCAGTATCGCAAAGAACACTTCAATCATCCAAGGGCTGACTATGTAAACGCCAACCCCGCAAATTTGGACCTTTTAAAATATAGACTGGAAATTCCCAAGTAAAATCACTTTTTCTTTCATGTAAAAGCCTATCCGCTTAATGGACAATCACATAAATGGCCGTGGGTGTTTGGATATACAGTCTTTGATGGTGAACCGGAACTGAATAACCAATGTGATAACATAGTATTGATTTTTTAAATGTGTTCCAAATGTTTGAAAATGACTGGAAAAGTAAAAAATATTCACAAATAAAATGAAATTTTTAACAAAGGATTGTTAGTTCTTACATAGCCCATGTATTCCAACAATATGATAAATCTCTATATTTCGCTTTTTACCCATTGAGGTATTGGCTACGATGCAACATGTAAGCTGCTTGCTGCCGGGTACGAGGTCGTTATGGCCTGCAGAAGTCGGCAAAATGCAGAAACCGCGATCGCCGAAATCCACAAGGCCAACAAAGACGCCAAAGTGACGTTCATGCAGGTAAAATGGTTTGATTTGCCGGAGTTTAAGATAAACGCGTCTAACTGTAATATGTGGGATAAATGATCACAAGAAAACATCCAAGCACAAAAATGCGTTTAAAAAGATTATCGACTCTTTAGAATATAAATAAAACATGTGTGTACTGAGTGCATGAACTGAATGGTGAGTGAGCAACCGTCATGTGGACATCTTTTCTTCTCCCAAGAGTTCTACTGTATTTCTTGTAATCAAGTTTATTTTGGTGATAGGTTAAAAAATTGTGATTGTTTCAAAATTTTGTTTACTTACAGCTAGATTTAGCTGATCTATCAACAGTTCCAAAATTTGTCGAAGAATTCCACGCGTCGAAAAAGGATTTATTTGGACTCTTGAATAATGCCGGATTGACCATGAACTTCAATGATCGAGAGAAAAAAACAACGAAAGACGGTTTTGAGCTGACGATGGGAACAAATCATTTAGGTGGGTGACAGTTATTAGACAAACGAACGGAAAACAGTGAATGAACGTTATTCCGATAATGTAGTTTTAAACTTTTCACAATGATACACTGAAGATATATTGACCATCTACGTTGATGATAGGTGTCAAATACATTACATTATGTTAAAATTTCGATGCTATTTGAGTGATAAAAGTGTTTAAAATCACATTATTGGAATTAACGTTAATTCACGGATTTCCGTTCGGCTGTCTAGTGTTTTTGTAAACTTTGTAACTGTTTTTAATCCCAGGAGTGCTATTTTAGTAATATACTATTGTATTTTATAATACTACTGTATCTCCTTGAAATAAAAATTCACCCAAATATGTGATCTCATTGGTAGAAATACCACGTTTTATAAGCACCTCCTCCATTTCCAGGTCACTTTTTGCTGACCACTCTGCTGCTAGACGACCTGAAGAAAGCGGCTCAGAAATTCGGCTCGGCGCACGTAATCAACGTGGCGTCCACACTGCACTATGTGGAGGAAGCAAACAACGCGGCTAAACGCATGGACAAGACGATTGGTAAATACTCGTTGTTTAATTGAACGTGCATGAAAATGGAAAGATACAACATCCCTTCAATTATATTCTCTCTCTTTTCTATGGCAAGCAAGCTCCTACCCACTGTATTGACATAGCTGAAGACATATTTGTTCCATTTGACTACATCAAGTGGCCCTGATATTAAATAAAAGAATAAATATTGACTTATATATATTTTTAAAGATATTTATACTTATATACTATGTTAAATTGAATATTCATACTTGTATATATTTTATATGAACTTTCATTGTTTTTATTCAATTATATTAAACGCTACAAAATACAATATGACTGATTTTTGAAAAAAAAAATAATTATTTTTATTATATATTTTGACATTGTTTTTCACCTTTCAGAAGTGACTGAAATGAACCTCGATGATTTGATGTATGAGATCAAAGGTCGCTACAACGGAATACAGGTAACGTGGCCTCTAGTGCCATCTGAAATCATTCATTAAATATATTTTAACTGTAATTTTTATATTGTCTTACTGTTGCAGAATAACTTCTGTTATTTCTGAAACTACTTTCAAAAATACTAAATATTCTATGTATCTGGTACACAGCGCTTGGTCTCATTTTGTTTTTGAATTTTCTTTTATGCTGTGTGTATATCCCAATAGTAATGTTTTTGTTTGATTTTGTTTCACAATTGTTTATTTTTGAATTATTTTTTTCTTTTAAACATTTTTTTAAAAAAAATTTTTTTTTAAATATTTGTTATTTTTTGACAAGGAACCTACAGTTTCAAAAACGTTTAAAAAAATCAAAGTTAAACAATTGTTAAACAAAATCAAACAAAAACATTTCTATTGTGATATCACACAGCATAAAAGAAAATTCAAAAAGCAAAACTTTCAAAAATAGACTATCAACACATTCTGGCCTATAATGCTATACATTTTTCAACACTCTGTCTTGAATTCTGTGCCAGTGTTGACGTTCAGCTTCAGACTGTCATTATGTGATGTGTATAGACGTTCCACTCATTACGGTTGGTTCTCGGTCGGACCTTCTGTAAATGAATACAGGGTGAGGGGCTGTCAGGATTAGGTGGAAAAGGGCTACTCGTCAAGAGAACGAGCAACCCTCAAATATCTACTCGTCCTGCAGAAAATGTACTCGTCCTTGCACAAAACTCTATACCTGTATGCTAAATTGACCAGAATCGCTTATCGTCAAAAGAACAAGTTACTAAAACTTCTTACTCGCCCTCCACAAGATTTTACTAGTCAATATGAGTGGCTAATCCCGCCCCTGAAATAATCTCTACTGCACTGATTGCACCAAAAATGATTTAAATGAAAATTGGTTTGGATTGCCGAGAGTTTAGAACAAAAGGTGGGTTGATTATTTATGATAGAATCACTGTAAACAAAGTGGGCCCGGGCACGACGATAGCAGGTGGCATGCACACTTGACGGGATAGAGAGTTTCAGGGACAAAGAGACTAGATGATCGAGGCTGTATGAGGCCAAAAATAGTATGAAGGCGACAGCAGGCCTAATGCAGTGCGTAACTGTCTGGCCAAGTCTGAACGTGGCTAAAAGCCGTAGGGGGTGTTAGTGCAGTGGACTAGAGACTGGTCTGGTGTTAGCAGGAGACCGTGAGTTTGATTCCACAGCCTTTCAGATAACTTTACAAGTCTGTCACTGAAATTTTCTTCAACACGGCGTCTAATTTTGTTGCAGGCGTACAAAGACTCGAAAGCGGCCAACGTTATGTTTACGCTGGCGCTGGCACGAAGGTTACAGGGCACCGGGGTCAAGGTCAACGCTGTGTGTCCAGGTAACCGTTGTCATGACAACACCAATGTCATATACAATAGCACGTTAGTGCGAATATGTCGTACTTGTATACAGCGAACGTATCTGCGTGAGCGTTCCTTAGCAACAAATCAGCACTCGGCAACGCTTAGAAATGCTAAAACTGCGATGAAATCGCTGCGTATCTCACACGGCATATACAATGTACAAACATTACATGTATTGCTAAATTGTAAAACCACTTTTTAAATGTACTGATAATCACATTATATTGCTAAATCGTATAAAGAGTGTACAATCACATGCCATAGTCTGTCTCTTTATTATTTACACAATGAAAATAGCAGTTTTCAAGAACATGTGAACTTGTACTCTGTGGTCAAAACATACATTAATATATGACATTATGCACTTTGACCCCTCTAAAAATATTACATGAGATTTGTCTGTAAGATATTTTTGACGTAACACTATGACACATAAAGTACTGCGCTCTGTAAAATTTACACTGTAAAATACACTAACACTTCAGTATCTTGCAATGTGTACAATGGTTTGAGTTAGTATCCCATGGATTTTAACTACTCTTACCAATTCTGCACCAAATGGTGTTACTTTTATTGAAATCCATTTTGTTCAAAGGAAGTTATAGGGGAAAAAGGTGGGTTTAGATACTGTAAAACTAGAAATGTTTGCACACAATTTAATTTGCGAATTTGGTGGGTAGGTGCAAAAACGCAAACTTAAATAGCCAACAAACATTAACAGCCCATGTAATGTAGGTCCAGGATGGACCGAAATCACAACATTAAAAAGTCACTAAATAATTTATAGATGAAAATCGCAAAATTTAATAGCCACGAAATATTCTAGTTTTACAGTAATCTAAGTACGCCCGCTCTCTCGGCAGGGTTCGTGCCGGGCACGGGTCTCGGCAGGCAGGGCTCCGCAGGCGCTCAGTTCTTCATGCGGCACATCGTGGGCGGACTGTTCCGTCTGTTCAAACCCGACGTCATCAAAACCGTCCACGAAGCAGGTCAGGACAGGCTTATCAAAATGTAAAAAATATTATATGGACCATTTTATAAAAGAGTAATATTTATTAAAGAATATGGTTGTTAAAAGGTTTATCAGTATCAGTGTAATTATTATGTTCTATGGCATTATCAATTCTAGTCAGTTGTTTTTCCATGTTTCACCGAGGTCCACTATGGAAATAAGTCTCCATTTTAAATGGATATCTTTTTAGTGCTCCTTGTTTGTCACATGGTTTATTTTTTCTAATATATTTGTATATCTCTATTCAATTTTACCTCTATTTCTATTTTCTACCTGTCTGTAATCTTTTACCTTTCGTAATCTTTTACCCCTGTGAATATAAAAACACCAGTCTGCTTTCAATGTCAAATTCCCGTGTAGACACACAAATTTGCGTGCGTATAAATACAGTCTGTACTTGTATCTCGTGTAGCACAGCGCAGAGCGGCGCTGCTGACATGTTTCCGTCGTGCTTTCAGGCGCGATGGTCACTTCGCCGATCCTGGCTACTGGGGCACTGGCCGAGGCTGACGCAGCCTTCATCAGCCACGGCGCGGTGAAGGAGTCGTCAGCGGAAACGCGTGACGAGGCTAAACAGGAAAAACTGTGGGAGCTCAGCGTCAGCCTCACAAAACTGTAGCGATTGAGGTTGGACGAGGTACAGCAGAAAACCGTCGCCGCAAACCGAAAACCAGAGATTGCCAACTGATGTATGTTCATAACGTAGGTGAAGGGAAATGAAACTCACCTCCAGATAAGTGGGAAGATGCGTATAAATATCGAGATGATTAGGTTCTACTGTAACGATGACAAACATGAAGATGCACAATGTATTGATAAGTTATAATTTGATAGATCTTTTCTCAAAGTTTTTACAAATGTTTTCTGTGCATAATAAAACAAGTGATCAAAACGTGTTTGTTACAGGACCAATTATGTGGCCGATATTGGGATCAAATCATTTTCACGACATGTAGTTTGTTCTGATACTTCTGTAACTCTAAGTAGCTAAAAAGTTGAACTATTGATTGTTGCAGTATATAAAGTATGATATAAGTTGCAACTATCACAATATTGAAAAATAAAAATTCGTTGGAACAGTCACAAAAGGACTTTTATGCACCTGACTCCCTACAATTATGAGTGTGAACGTTGTTGTGATTTTGGAAATTAAATACGGTTTGCATTCAGATGTGAGAATCATTTAGAAAACATGCAAATCTTGCAACATTTTGATAAAACAATCCCCCTCAAGATACAATCAGGGTATGAAACTCATCAAAATTTGTTCACGGAACACAGGGCCAGCAATTTCAAAACGTAGCCGACCGAGACTGTAACAAAAAGTATATGGCCCTTAATTATGTTAATATTGAGAACTCACTAAAAATAGCCTACCCACTGGGCCATGAACTTTAGAAACCAGCCGGCCCGGGCCAAACTCAGCCGGCACCGGCCGCCGGGGTAGGCTGTATTTCATACCCTGGTACAATCCTTGCCTACCAAATGTTACGCCAGTTACCGTCATATTTTCAGTTTATAAACCTTCAAGGCCATTCTGACCTATACTGTCAATATGGTATTTTCACACAGCGTTATTCAATAATGAAATAATGAATAACCAATTTAAAAGACTGTCCTGATTTTGTCCTCCATCATCTAGTCTCATTTGGTCCCTGCCATCTTGTTACCTGGCGTCCGAGGTTATTAAACTTAAAAGCGGAGTCCATGAAGGAGGATCGTTTTGACGAAATGTGGCATTGATTTGAACATACCCAAGGTATTTGTCTTTCTAACAGAACATCAGTATATGATACCGTAGTTTTATTACTTTACAAATTAGGGAATTATTCTAGAACTTTTACATGGATGTGTGAGCTGCTATATTTTTGTATCACTTCCAAAAACTAGATTTTTATAAGATGTGGATATAATTAACAAAACGTGTTACATGTACTTTCTTGTGCTTCTGTGGTCGAGTGGACTTGTGACCAGAAGGTCGTGGGTTCAATTCCCAGTCGGGTCTTGTTTTGGGTGCTGAGCAAACTTACCTCTAACAGGTTGCACATTGTTCTGTGGTACCTACATATTACATAGGTACAGGTCAGGTGAGTGAACACTAATGTGAGTGATTAGCATGTCTGCGATACGGTAGCAATGTGCTGTATGTGTCAATGACCTGGTGTACATGTAGTTACTAGAGCACGACAAAACTGAATTGCGACTATAAATAAGCACAATTACACTTTCTAATTGTTCCTAAGTATTAGTCGTTTGTAAGTAGCGTGTATATTAGTCACCCATTTTATTGTAGATGTAGATTTTTGTAACTTGTAACACTTTTCTGTTTTACTGTCTAGTGTCAAATATATTTCATTGAAGAATTATTTTCAAGCTTGTCTTGCTTTAGAATTAATGAATTTATTTTTCTTTCAAATGCTGCTCAAAATAAAATACAAATCTGCTCTCATTTTTACATATTTGTAACCTCAAATATTTCACCTATCAGGTGACGTTTGATGTATATCAAGATTATTTTATACTGATCATAAACTATTAATATAGTACATTATTACAATACCAAATTCTCAGATTACGTAATGTCCATCACCAAAACAATTTGATAGGAAAAAAAGTTCTCATTTTCTTTTTGTCTTATACATACTGGTAAAGCAATAAATCATAAAAAACGTACCAAATTTAAAACATTACACTGAATTTAAATTTATAAAAGCATAGAAAGTGTATGTTTTGCCTCAATCATCGATATATACAAGTTTAATAAACATCTTCACAATATTGTACTAAAAGAAAAGAAAGAAAACCTATCCAACTTTCTCTCATATATTTGATTATTTCATCTCACTTTGATATAGCAATTTAATTTTCCAGTTAAACAAAATCTTGTATTTATTTTTGGAACAGTCTATCATCATATTCTGATCTAATGACCATTCCCACCCTACAAACGACATCACAAAAACGACAGACAATGTTGCTGATTGTTCTGTTTTTGCCTCCTAATTAAAAATAAACATAATGTTTTGGTACCAGACAACACATTAGTAAAAGGTTAACTACACTATAATATCACAACTAGATGTAAAAAAGAAAAACTAATTTTCAATCGATTCAATTAGTTATTTTTCACTGCTGTTATGTTTTTTATTTTAGCAGCTGACAACTTGAGAGAAGTGCTCACTGAATGGAAAAAGCACGTCCACAATGCAACACTTTCAAATACAAATGTCAAATTCATACACTTTTCTCTTAACAGTTGCCAATCTAGATTAAAAAGTTTAAAATAAAACAAACAAACTAATACGTTTGTTGATATTCTACGAATTTCCCTAATAATCTGACCAAAGTCCACCCAATATGATTAAATATAACTGCACCGTTTGGCCACAATCAAAGTCCGTCGATTATACAATTCTGACAAATAATCGCAAGACTGCGAGCCGGCGCCGTTTTCTGCCTAGAAGATGACCTGCGGCCTGAAGTGCGTCTGCAGTTTGTTCGCCTTGCAGCCCAGTGCCATGCTGCGCCGGTGCTTCATCCGCTGCACAAACGCCATGTCCTTAGCAACGACCTTTCGCTCGGCGACCGCGCCTAGAAACACAAAAACACAGTTAGTCACATGACATCGCCGCTGCTGCTGCAAAATTGTAAAGCCACTTTTAAAATCATGCCAACAGCTGCTGCACTGACCAGTGTTGCCCGTCCAGCCGAGGGCGCGGTACTGCGACATGACCTTGCTGACCGGGGTCAAGCCCGCCTGGCCGCTGCGCGCCCGGTAGTGCGTCACGTTCTGCCGGAAAAAGCGCTGCAGCGAGCGGTGGCCCACAGTCGCACCTGCAACAAACAGTACATTGTTTTTTTTTGTCTGTTTACGACAAATTCGTCGTTTGAGATCCCCCAGTTTCTATTTCACTATGTCACACTTTGTAACTGCCCCCCTCGAGTGGCAATGAGTTACAGGGCTGAACACTAGCTAGTGCCCTGGGCACATAAAATCCTAGTCAGGGCACATCAAATCTTAAGACTCCTGTGCTCTGATTGGCACGCCATAAAAAAGAACCAGTTATTATATTTTAGCCAAACCATCATCCACAATGCCGGTATTCTCTATGGTGAAACATACATTGTATAAATGAAGTTTTCATGTTGGTCTGATTGATAGTTGATCTATTTTTTGTTTTGATTTTTTCTATTTTGCCATCTGCGGTTTAGTTTAAAAAATTTCAGGGCACATAAAAATAAAATCAGGGCATATGAATTTGGACCATCACGTTCCCTGCCGGGCATGCGAAAAAAAAGTTAGTGTTAAGCCCTGGAGTACAATCTGCGGCGGTTCTGCCGCTGCTCACCCGATGGCAGCACCATGGTGTAGCTGTCTCCGTCCACCACCTCGGGTGCCACCTCCTCCTCCTCGTCACCCTCCTCAGCGGTGTCCATGGCAACAGCACCCGCCGCCTCGTAGTCGGGTAACTTCGCCCTGAAACATATATAATTCATAAAAATAAAAATTTTGAAAATTCAAAATTAAACAATTGTGAACATATTCACACACCATAAAAGAACATTCCAAAACAAAATGAGTATTAAAATAAACCTACAACTCAAGAGACTTTCTGGTGTTATTCTTCCTATATATCATACTGGCAAACGCTAACATGACAAAAGACGGCGTCTAACTGCCAGTGTGACCCACCTGTAGTCGTAGAAGTCTGAGTACTCGAAGACGGCGTCTCCCTCAAACAGCAGACGGCAGTGGGCCTTGTCCACCATGTGCTGCTGCACGGCGCGCGTGGTGAGGAAGTCACGCGACCGCTCGTTACACCACAGACACACGCGGCCCTCACCAACCTTCTCACCTACAGCACAAATGGGATTGGTGATTTGCCCGAAATATTGAGCGTGATTGGTGAATTCCGATGTATTCAAGTGCGTGAAATGTGAGGCAACCTAGTCAATAACCCTTTCTGGTGATTGGTGAAAGACAATGAAATGCATTGGTGATGGGTGATTTAGGAAAAAAACAGTTGGTGAACGGATTTCATCCATCGTCACTATGCCTCCTACAGCTCACACTAGAAGTTCACTCATATCCTTGAATGAGTTCATCGTGTTGGTGATTATGTAAATTTATTATTTTCATCTTTCACAACACAAAATTTACTTACCGTTTGACAGTTTCATCCTTCTGCAGACATTTTCAAAAACATGACATACACATTACCTTACATTCTGTGATGCACATTAGTGCTTTTGAAAATGTCTGCAGAAGCAGACAAACTGTCAAACGGTTAGTAAATTTTGTGTTGTGAAAGATGAAATAATAAATTTAGAAGCTGACTAAAATATAGCAGAATTGGCAAGGAGGACAAGTACATTTTTTGTAGGACAATTAGATATTTGAGAGTTGCTCGTCCTGCTGACGAGTATAGCCTACAGTGTGGGAAACTTCTCCAAAATAGGTACTAGACACCAGGGCTGGCAAGTTGGAAAACTTACAGGCCCTAGTGAAATCTTATCAGCCCTGGCAATGAGTGCTGCTCAATATCTAGGGGGTCTGGGGTCATTCCAACCCAGAAATTCTTTCATACATATTTTTAAAAAGGAGCCATTAGGCGGACTTTGAGATTATATTTGATGCTATGACAAATTATGTTAAAATACGGGGTCATAAAGGTGTCAGACAACCGGGCAGTAAGTCTGAAGACTTGCAGGCCCAAAAGTAAACTTGCCAGCCTCGGGCCACCGGGCAGGCAGCCATTTCCCACACTGGCAAAGTGGGTTCTGAACTGTGTTATCATGTTCTGTGGGGTCAAAGTGAGAAAATTCCATAAACCACGAAAAAAATTGTTGGGGTGCGCTTACTATTTTTAGTTTTTTTTTGCTGAAAATTTTTTTTAGTAAGCGCACTGTGGGCTTAGGCCTAGAAAAAATGATTGTTTGGTTCCGCCAACATGATTTTGAAAAATAGGTTTAGTAAGGTAGCTAATTTTATTTTTTTTTCTTCATATTTTTTTACTGCAAAAAATTAGGTTAGGTAGAGGCCACTTCCTTTTTTTTACTCCACATAGAAAACGAAAGTGACTGCACACACAACATGATGGTAAAATTAAACAAAAATGATGAATTACATATGATTTTTTTTTTATATTGGATCTCCATAGGTTCAAGTTTTGTATAAAAAACTCAATAAAAAAGATTAGGTTAGGGGTTAAAATGGGTTAGCTAGGGTTACCGGAACCACAGGATCTTTTTCTAGGCCTTATTAGAACAGGCTCCTGTCCACTCACCGCCCCCTCGCATGGGGTCTGAGGAAGAAGCTGTTCATGTGGCCGATGTTTGTCTCCAGGTCGCGGCTCACATAGGAGCAGAACAGGCACTCCTCCAGGCCGAGCGCATCCCCACCCCACGACTCCGTGTCAGAGTCGTCAGACGCCATCTCTGACACGCGAAAAATGACACATTTATCTATTATGTTTTATGTTGCAGAGTATAATTGTAAAATTGAGTGTACCTGGTATGCAGCATAAGTTCTCATTTTAAACTATAGTTTCTTTTTCGCTGCTTTATTCATAACACAAACAAATTAATGAAATATTACTAGTTTCGAGATCTGCAGTCTCCTTTTCAATAAATTTCAAAGACTGCAGATCTCGACACTAGTAGTATTTTATTAATTTGTTTGTGTGATGAATAAAATAGCGAAAAAGAAACTATAGTTTAAAAAAAAGCAGAGTATAATGTTTCTCTGTCTGTGTGTACTTGGTTTACTTATTTTGTTATAAATCATTTTGCTATGTTTTTATTATATACTGACTTGAAGTGTCCTGTACAAGGCAAAATATTGTAAAATTAATAAATTGTAAAATTAAAAAAAAATTAAAAGATTTAAAATAAAATTTGAAACAAGCATCTATCTAAATCTATCTACTCAAAAATTTATCTTGTTTGTTTTCAAATGTTAAAAAAAAAAAAAATACATCATGATAGGTGAAGAGTTTTCACACAAAAAACCTGCACTCAGACGCCTTTTTTTTTCTCTGCTGCGAAAAACTTTTTTTTTTCTGCTGTTTAAAAACAGTGATTTTTTTTCATTTGTTTATATTTTGTTGGTTGAAAAGTACAGATAAGAACAAGTAACATTGTTTTTTTGTTGTTGAAAAGTAGCAGATAAGAACAACAAACATAATAAGACCACATGCTGCATACCAGATATACAGTGTTATCATACTTCATTTGATTTCAAATGTAAAAAAAAAACAATAGAAATACATGACAGTTTGACTAGTATAAATATAATGGGTTTTCGCACATCACTATACAAAATCCCATAAAATATCAACAGTAAAATATTTAAACAGGTCATAGGTATTATATATACAAAAATACTAGAATACCAGTGACTTGTGTTATGTCGCACTATAAACCAAAAAGTTATGTCAGCGTAAGACAAAAGTGAAACCAAAATCTCATATTGTGGCTACCGTCTTTTCCACCAATTCATGTTCCCAAAAATTTAAAATATTCAAAAATTAGATTAATTTAAAGTTTATTCTCTAATATTTTCGTATTTTTATCAACACCTCTTCAGGAGAAAAAAAATATACAAATACGTAGCAAACACAATTTTTTTCTCCTGAAGAGGTGTTGATAAAACCATGAAAATATTAGAGAATAAACTTTAAATTGGTCTAATTTTTGAATATTTTAAATTTTGGGAAATATGAATTGGTGGAAGAGACGGTAGCCACAACATGAGAAGAACCACCTACAAGCAAATAATTAATGTTAGAAACCAAAATCTGCTGATATCTTACCTTCGTCCGTGCGCATCTTCTACTGTGACCTTTGGCCTCGCTGCTGGTCCCATCAGAGCTTCCTTGATGGCCGTGTTCGCTGCGTTCTTGTCTTTCACCTTCTCAATGGTCACTTCTACAAAGTATTCGGACGAAACCTCATAATGAGAATTGAGCGCAATAATAAATAAGTCATAAATCATTTTCATAGCTCCAGAAAAAAAGAAATTACACAATGCATTTCCACTAGAATTTTTTTTCTTTCAAATTTGATGCTTTTCGCAGTTCTAAAAGTGCATTCTTAAAGTAATTTGAACTAAATGAATGATTAATAACAGCTTTGACCAAGTAATTGTCTGAAGTGTGTATAAAGCAGCCTGACTTTTCATCGTCCTGCTAAAAATTCCCTTCGACACTTTTCAAGCCATGACTCTCACCTTTCTCTGCGTCCCCTGCCGAAGCCTTGCTCGCCTCCACAACTTTACGATAATTGCTTTTAGCCTCTTGCTCTTTGTGCCTTTTGGAATTCAGGTGATTTTCATAGGAATTCTTTGAGCCAAAATGCTTATTACAGATCTGGCAATGACCGGATTTGTCTTTGCTTTCTTCTTCAACCTGAAAAATCATATATAAAAGTGTGCTCAAGTAGTGAACGACCTTTCCTTTCATCTTGTTATCTTCTCTTATTGTTCATTATGTTTTAAATTCACCAAAATATTTACTACTTATTCAAGTTTATCAATATACTTTGTACACTTTCTTGGTAACTTTTCAATATTTGAAGCAAATCAAGAGTTCTCCCTCCAGAACGTAAGACTAAACAACAAAGAGATTTGCCATATTTTACCAGCGCTCTCTGTTCCAGCACTCTGGTCTGGAAATCCTCGGCAGTGACTGGCGGCAAAGTGGCCACCTTCCGCTTGAGGTTGTAGCGATGCCAGTCCGACTTGTAGTGCGCTCGGCTGCCGTCTGCTTCCACAAACGCCACGCGGCAACTAATACACGTAAACGCCGCACTCGACATCGTTATTTTGCTTTTTATCCTGAAAGAAGAAATACTAGTTTATTACTACAACTACATGACTGCTTCAAATGCTATTTGTGGTTTTGGGAAAATTAATTTTTAAAAATTATATTTTTTGAAAACTGGGGCTTAAAATTTGTTTTGGGGGGGATGGGGGAAATTTTTTTCTTTCAACAAGGTTTTGACATTTCTAAATTTTTCCGGGGCCCAAAAAACGGGTTTTCTTTTTTAGCCTTATTTTTCCCAAAATTCAATTTTTTTTTGGTTTTTTCCCTTTTTGAAAAATTTAAAAAAAATTTTTAAAAGGAAAAATTTAAATTTTTATTTCACAACACAGTATAGGGGGGTTGGGGGAAATTTTTTAAAGGAAAAGTTATTTTAGGGGGTTTATTTTTTTTTATTTAAATTAATTTTTTTTCAAATTTAAGGGGAAAAAAAATGGTTTTTTTTTATTTTAATAATGTTTCAGGGGGGTTTGTTTTGAAAAAAAAAAACTAGGTTTTTTTTCTTATGGTTTCAATTTAAGAAAAAACACCCAAATTTTGAAAAACTTTTTTTGGGCTAAAAAAAA
>CM032659.1:3591445-3602888 GCA_019095985.1 Streblospio benedicti | reverse complement strand
ATCATGCATGTGATTTGATCCCTGGGATTCATAGCATAGATCTACCTGTTATTAGTTTTGTCATTGCTGTTGTAAGTGTTTTTTGAGATCCATAAAAAATATCTTATACAATTTTCCACTTTTAAGTTTTAGATCTAGACCCACTACGTCGCATGTGGTCCGTTGCTATTCCATTATTAAAATACTTTAGACTTCTGTCTACTACTTCTAGTTCAATCCACATGAATCTAATAATAAATATGTGATACGTAAAAGGCTGTGAAGTCGATTATAACTCACCTTTTCGTAGTTTTCTTGTCTTCACAGTCACACTTTCCTTGCTTTGGTTTGGTTTGGTTTGACACCCTGCTTGCGCAACACCTGTAGTAAGACTGTTACACTGCCTCACTTTCGTTCTGCTTCGCCGGGTCAGCCTCGTTAAGCGAAGCAGAGCGCAATATAGAGCCTGGTGCAACAGTCTACAACACCTGTGGAGTTCGTTTTCGTACACGAGCATCTACGACAATTAAATTCGCTATTTGCGAGTTGTAGCACACGCCTTGATTTATGATGTTCAAATGACATGTTAGTTATGTAGTTATATTTCACTTTATAATCTATTAGCCTCTATGTATACTATTGTTAGGCTATTTAAATGTTAGAATATTTGTATTTCTTATAGCAACAAGAAGCAATTTTATATGTTCATCATCATCATATCTTGTCGCACCATATCTCCAACCATTGTCGGGCTGTCTCATTTGTATCTGTATCTGTATCTGTATAAATACACTGCTAAAAGTCCATGAGGCACTTGGCAGCGGGAGAGAGAGCAGCAATGCTGTTACTGCATGCTCTGCAGCATGTCATCCTGGAAGATGTCCAATGACAATGACTGGATGGTGTTGTCTTCCAGCTGGTTCTAGTCTCTAACAGTTCTTACAAAGAACGAGTTCCGGTACTGCTCCGAGCAAGAGTGTGGAACAATGAACGGTCTGCTGTTTGTTCTTGCAGAGAAACGAACAATATTGTCACTCTGAAAGTCTGCAAATGTCTTGGCCCGGATGGGCCGTTTGCCTGGTCTTACTGGGGTGAGAAACGAGTCTGGAGGTAGGGCCCGAACCATCCCATCCATCACCTTGCGCAGAAACGTTAGCCGTTTCTCCTGCCTCCTCGATTGGAGAGTTTTGAGTTCAAGACCAGCGAGCATTGACATGACACATCCCGGTGCTCTGGTTCGGTAGTCTCCTGTGATAAATCTGGCTGCACTTCTCTGTATCCTTTCTAGGCAATCAATGTCAGACACAAGGTAGGGGTCCCATACAATAGCGCTGTACTCCAGCACTGAGCGTACAAGTGCCGTGTAAGCTGTCTTCTTGCACGTCTTCGGGCACCTCCCTAGGTTTCTGCTGAGGAAGCCTAAAGTCCTGTTGGCACGATTCGTCACTTTCGAGATGTGGTTGGACCATTTCAAGTCCTTTGATAGTTCCACACCTAGGTAAGGATGGGCGTCGACATGATCGAGTATCGTATCGTCCAACTGGTAGAGGTAGGGTCTCTTTCCGTGCAAGGAAAGGATGTTGCACTTTGCGCCATTGAAGCGCATACCCCATTTTGTTGCCCAGACCTCTAGGTTCTTGAGGTCCTCATGGAGTTTGTGCTGGTCTTGAATGCCTCTGAAGGTACGGTAGAGGAGGCAATCATCAGCAAACAGGCGGACTTGTGATGATACACTGTCTGGGAGGTCATTGATATGGCATAAAAACAGCAGAGGGCCGAGGACGGTGCCCTGTGGGACTCCCAAGTCAACTGGGACTTCGTCGGATTGTTGACCGTCCAACACAACCTTCATTGACCGTTCTGTCAGGAACGCCGTTAGCCACATAAGTATTGAACCTTTCACACCATAGTTCTGGAGTTTCAGAAGCAGTTTGCGGTGTGGTACCGTGTCGAACACTTTCGAGAAGTCCAGTATTGCAATATCCACCTGGGACCCTTTGCGCCCTCAGGTCAAAGTCTGAACAGTGTGTGCTCATTTCACATTCCTGCAGGATATGTTCTATGGTCTGTGGGTCCTCACCACACTGACAGGCTTCGTTTTGGAAAAATCCCCATCGGCACATGTTGTCTCTTGTCTTTGCCACCTTTGCTCTTGCTCTGTTCAGTGCTACCCACTGTCTTCCAGGGAGGGTCGGCTCCAGGGGGAGTGCTTCACTTGGTAGGCGTAGAGCTGCGTTTTTGCCTTGGTCAGATTTTTTCCACATTGCCATTCTGAACGTATCAGCTGGTGTGTCTTCGCACTTAACCTTGGTGAAACTGTTTCTTGATTTCAACCTTGTTGCAACCTCTTGGTGTCCGTGCATGGGGTGACGGGGATCGTTCAGCTGTTTTTCTCTTTCTGTTTTGGCTAGAGCTGCACGACGTATGCCAGGTGGGCATATACCCGCGAGCCTGTACAACAAAAGGGATTGGAGTGGCTCTCAAGTTTCCAGTAATTATTCGGCAGACTTTGTTGAGCTCTACATCTACCTTTGATGCATGGGCTGATCTTTCCCACACTGCTGCACAGTATTCAGCTGTGGAGAAGCACAACGCTAATGCAGACTGTTTAAGAGTTCTCGAGTCTGCACCCCAACTGGAATTGGCAAGGTTCTTTACAAGGTTCATTCTGGCTGAGACCTTCTTCCGTGTCTTTGCTGCATGTTCTTTGAAAGACAAGGTTCTGTCAAGCGTGACACCAAGGTATACAGGGGGCGAGTAGTAAACCTTCACGTGGTGCCCCTGTTAATCTGTACCGATTAATCTGTACGGAGACTAATTACTACACCTCGAATCATATCTCAAATATCTCAAATTTTATATGTTAACTTACATGTACTTGTTTAGAATAGTATTTCATGTATCGACCATATTGTAACACAGTAATAACTCAGTGTTGAGGGTTACCTATATATTGTTGTAACATCATAATTACCCTGTCCAGTCTCATTAATCTCCTTATCTCCTTATGATCTCCACTATTAAAATAGCCCTTGATCGTAATTGTCACAAAGCTCGTTGACAGAGTCTTTACGTTGTTTATTGAATGACTACTTGTGAAATGTTTAACTTCTTTATTATTTATTTGACAATCTTACACCCGTTCAGTGCAGCATAATTTTAACTTGTGTCGATATAAACCTCTCCAATACTACCTTACATACTATATATAATACTCATACATGAAAACATAACAACAACCATATAAACCAATATTATACACTGCAAATACTTGCACACTTTTGTGACAGTAACAAATCTTTACATTAAAATACCACTATCTTTAAAAAGCTCATTTTGATTTTTCGACCCACAGGGTTTATGCCAGGGGCACGGCTTGAGTGCAATGAAAGGAGCACAGCTCCTCTCTAAGCATACGGCACCTTGCATAGGGAAGTCTAGAGATAAAGAATATAATGAAGCTGGTCTGGGTGAGTTGAGACTAGGAGAGAAATGAATAAAGCATTACAACACTTGTTCTACGTTAGTTTATAGTCATGATTCTAGTGCTCTCATGACTTAACATTCACACCAGCCCATTAGCATCCTTATCACACCATATCTTTCTCAACTCCCCTGGGGAGCATACAGCACAATTGCTGCCGTAGCGGCGCAGACGTGCTAATCATTCACATTTGCGTTCACTTGCTTGACCTGTATCAATTTAACGTGTAGGTACCACGGAGCAGTGTGCAACCTGTTAGAGGTAAGGTTGCTCAAAACTTACCACCAGACCCGACCGGGAATCGAATCTGCGACCTTCTGGTCATGAGTCCAATTCCCTATCCACTCGGCCACGAAAGCACACTGCGTACGACTGGAAATGCGAATCGTTTCATACTTTGTCCTCATTGACATTTTGCTGATTTGTGTTCTGGCATGCAACATAAAATTAGATGTCTTAAATTTTTCGCACATGAACCAGACATCACATGAGGGGTTGGGGCCTTAAGCATATGCTTATATTTACATATTATATCAATACTATACACTATTTGTAATAAATCTTCCTAGTGCAACACTAAAAGATTAAAATGCTGCAAGCAATATACTATAAACCTGTTAATCACTAACTTTCTTCATTATCTGCAATTTCTGCACTTTCTGCATTTTCTGCACTTTCTGCATTTTAGGGTGTCCTGACTTTTTCAAATGTCGAATACGCCAACTGATGAAAATGTATTTTGGGATGAAAGAAAAAAAAAAGTTTCATATTTAATGGTTTTATTGCTTTGACAGGTGATAACATTTAACCGAAAGTAGTTTAATTGTTTCGTCTAAATGTTGTTGCAATGTTGAAATGTATTCCAAAGTTTTTTACGTCGTTGTACTTTGGTGTATTTTGTACGTAATTTTGAGCGATATAATAAGATCTATTACACTAGATCTAGTAACTAGACTCAACCACATATATTGTAACTATTACACCAAATAATATATTCAGATCAAGGCACTGCCTTAGTAGATGGCCAACCCTTAGATTCTGACCTACATACTGTGTTATCACAATTGGCATATTTTTAAAGATATAGTGTCGGAACTTTTATAATCTTATTCAAAGAAATTTACATGTGAGTCTTTGAGTATTCTCAAGAAAACCCTCACTTTCATGTTGGTGATAACAAATGCACGTGTGCCCTATTGACGCAAACAAGAAAACGCCTGGAAAGGGTAGCGTATTTTTTAACAATGGAAAGAAGCGTTTGACGTGCAGTGATACACGTGTCGCATTGTGATTGTTTCGGAAGGTATTTCATCTGATACACATTACGCTGTAGTAACGTCAGCCCCAGGATACTTTAATTAACACCCTCTGCTCCAAAAATGTCCAGTATGTTATTCAATTACAAGAATGAAATGTGTTTTAATTCATAAGTTAGACATAACTAACAAAATATAGCAATTTTAAGTACAGAAATATCATGTCAAAAATGGCCACTTTCTTGCATTTATATGGTTATGTGTCAATGTTATCACCTCACAGGTGGGTGATCACGTAACGTATGACGCGGGAGTTTCCTTGAGAATTCAAAAATTCATTCATTGTTTTTAACCAGGACTAATAATTTTTAATCCAAGTTTTAAATGTACAATCTGTTTACTTGTGGACAATGTGATAGTGATAACAATATTCTAAAACAACTGGCATATGTATACTACCTTAAATAAGTGTAATTTATATCTCTTGAAATAAACATTTAATCATGAGTCAAGCCAAACCAGTATTTCATAATAAAATCCACTTGCATCACCAGAAAATATTATAATGGCCATTCAAAAATCCTTGGGAAACTATTTCAATTACCAAGTTAGCAGTTGGGAAATAGTATGGGTAACATTTCCATATCTTCATGTAAGGAATAGCTTGTTTACTCTGTATGTAAGGTGGCTGAATTTGAAACAAAATATATTAATTTTATTAGTGTTTTAATAACGGGTTTGCTCACGAATATATGAATACGAATATATCACGAATATAAATAGTCAATTAGATGTCAGAATCAAGGGGCGTGCTGTTATACTGGTACGTATTTAAGAATTTTAGATTAAAAAACTAAGGACCAATAAAAACTGCTTATGTAGAAATGTTGTGTTCTATCAAAACCACAGCACGAATCGATAATATAAATAGTCAACCAAGATCTGTCAGAATCAAAGTAAATGTACTTTATATTTTCAAGTATGTCTGGTGGATATAGTCAGTTATAAAGACACCAACTAAAATTATTTAACTAATTTAGGTAGTATTAAATTATAGGACCAATAAAACTGCTTATAGTAATGTTTTTTAAATTTTGAGGTGCCTTTGCAACCAGACTAGGATTCTATTCTATTTCAAAATCTTTTGATACTAATGAAAAACTTTCAAACCAACTTATCTATGGCTTTCATAGTTTCATCTAAAATTATATATACCAGTATACCATTAAATTATAGTACATTATTTATCTTATTTTCTTATATAGTTTTTTAATTTATATTCTAAATGCACCAGTATCATTAAAAAATAAAAAATGCTGTGGCAACATGTTTCTTCTTGTACTGTAGAAAAGAATATATATACATAGTTAAAAAAAGTATGTTTATTAGTTACCTAGAAGTTTTTTTAAATGTGTAAATAGATACATAATTACATACATACACATTTTAGTGAGCATAAGTCAGCAGTTGTCTTAGGCAGCATCAGGACATTCATTGTTTTTTATTTGAGTTGATTTATTTATTCATAATTACACTCAAGGAAAGAGTCAGACATTCTTATACAAATACACATAAATGCGAAAAGTTTGAATATAAAATATCCAATAATTTATTTCCATGGTGGATCAAACAAAAATATTTTGTAATTTAATTTTCACTGCGTTTGATACAATTCTGGACCAGATATTACAGGTATAGTGACCATTGTATTTTTTTTTTAAAGGAATGAATTCATACGGTACATACATAATGCACAAATGCTCATTTTTTCCTGGTAAATTTTGATTAAATTGTGACTATTGATTGCCTGAATTTATTTATTTTGTATATTTTATTTTAAATAGTTTTTTATCAAATCAAACTTAATAATATTGGATGTTAAGTTATATTCTATCCAGTCTAGCTGGAACATCGAAGTTATTAATAAGCTCCTAAATAGGAAGATACATACAACAGCAACAACAACAGGTTCTCTGTTGTTGTCATGGATACCTTTTGCTTTAGATCTACATGGAACACTTTTAAGATAGTTTGCTGTAGTTTTCTTAGTTTACTAGTATTTTCAATATGAGCTGTTACCAATTTTCTACAAAAGGGCAACTAGATCAAAAGTGTTCAAAGAACACTGCGTCGCTAGAACGTTGACTTATGGGCAATTAAGATATATACTGAAATAATGTATACTTTACAATCAAGAAATTTATGAATTTGAGGAGAAAACATCAGAATGAATCAGAATCAATATATCCAGCAAAAGATATTTATGTTGCCATACAATAGTTCTGAATAACAAGATGATAATCAATATCTGTTTCAAATCCAATAATCAATTTTGCTGTTGCTTGGAATATTGATTTTCTTCTTGAAGGCTAAATGCATTGAATATTATTAAAAATGTCATAAAAACGCTTCTAGAAAGCTCAGTTTAATTGGCAGATTGCCCAAAATCGAATCAATTCGGTGTCGCCTCAAACCTCATAGTTGTGTAAAGTTTGAACGAAATCGGTTCATCGGTACGCCCGCTAGCTTGTCCAGAGACATACATACATAGTTACAAACGAACCAAACACAATGCTTGCTTCAGCAGCTGAGCTGAAGCGACGCAATAAGGTAATTATTCTTTCATTGTAAGTTATTGTAGAGAAAGGGTCAGTACTTTTTAGTAATAATATATTTCAGTATATTTCACTATTTCACTTAGAGCTCTGCACACCCAGTTCGTGCATTTTAATGTTTAAACAATCGTAACACAGCTATTAATGATCCCACAATAGTATTTGATGTGTCAAAATAAAGCTACTTACTTATATTGTCGCATGATAAACACAATTATTATGATTCATTAAAATTACCGGGGTGTATGATCCATGGTGCAATTTGTTGCATGCACACCCAGTACGTGCGTGGCGATAATCGGGGATTTGAACATGTTTATTTACATTAGATCTTAGTAGAAATTTTATTTTTTCACTTTGGCACCAGGAAAGCATTAATTTTTAAAGTATCAATATTGTGTGCAAATTGTTTGGAGCCTAACAATTTTATTTAAATAACACACAAACTGGGTGTGCACATGAACTGGGTGTGCAGTGCTCTAGGCCTAGGGTTATAGATCTACTAGTTATTTTCTTTTAGCCACAATTTGAGGCCATTATGATAAAGATTAAAATACAATAAAACAAGATATTTTGCAGCTTAAATCTGTGATCTTGCAAGTAAAATATTACATTAACATAAATTTTTTACTTGAATTACAATATCTCTTTATGATAAAATATCTGTATTTTTAGATGACAAAAGAAGCAATTAAAACATTGGATGGTTATACATAATTGAGGTGTTTAGAGAAGCATGGGAAATTCAAGATCTTTTGAATATAAAATGTTCTCCCTGCAATTATAGGCCTAATCTACAGTGGAATTGACGATAGTATCATGGTGGATAACAAAATACATTGCCAGCTACAAGCTGATCTTAGAGTTAGACACATGGTGGATGGTGGATACTTACAAATGGTGCATGGTCACGCTGACTGAGGTTAGATCAATGACAATGTGACTCCTGCTTGGAGGTTTCAACTTTGACAGTGCATGCATGTGACGTACACCGTTTAATCAACGTAAGTAAAGCATTCACGTCACACGAATGCTGGAAAGTGTTATGATTTGTTTACGAGTGAACACGAAGTACTTTCGTAAATATTATGATGTTCTCTTTTATTTTTTAATGAGAATGCGAAAAGTTGTCTATTTTCTTATCAGTTAACAGTATCGGTAGGAATTTAGGCTTCTTAAAATTCTGTTTCAAATAAAAATTGGTCACAGATTTTGAGTCAGTCTGATTTTTTCACTTCAGGCACACTGATTGTTACGCCGTACGTGCGATGACTTAACACGTCCAACGTGGTTGACGCTTCGCGCCAACCAGGTTGGCTTTATAATTATTGTGGGATAGCATTTGAATGGATCATAAAATGGTGTGAATTCAAATATGAATGTAATATATCTAAAGTAATGTTTAATCTTCAGCTGGTTTTCCCAACCATGTCGTCCGGTGGTAGTGCGTTGACAGATGAACAGCGAGCAAGAATTGAAGAAAACAAACGCAAGGCACTAGCCAGGAAACAGGCCAAATTGCAGGTAGCCACTACTACTATGTATGGATTACTCCAGACTAACTACCTGAAAAACCCCGGGTCGATTACAGTAATCTGAAATAACTTTGCATCCATGCATGTACTCACACACACGCACACACACACTTGAAGTAACACAATTAAATAAGACGTTGACCTGCAGTAGATGTAATTTCTTTGACGATTTCATGTAAAATATTTAAAACTGCTGTATCGAATATTGCGTTGTTTTCAATATTTGTATTCACTGAAACATCAATTGAATTGATAAGATTGTATTTCATTTAGCAGTCTGGGCTCAGCAATCCACCAATTGGCAGTGTTACATCTTTCCCAAAAACGTCATTCAGCAGTAGTAAAGCCACATGGAAAGAAACGTCCAACATTGGTAACAATCTTTGTCAATAACCATATGATGTTTAGATTGAATTATTATATCTCTATTAATAATGGTAAGTCATTTACGACTGCTCAAAGGCTTTTAACTTGAAATATTTGGTTAGAAATATAATTGAAGTAACACGTACATGATGCTTGTCAAAATATTGTTTCATGAATTCAGCAAAAATACTTCTGGCACATATAGATTATTTAATTGTTTAATACCTACATATTTTCATTTTTTTTTAATTTTTTATTTTTATCAAAGATCATATTTTAACGGGACCCAACTCTGCAGCCCTAAACAAAGATCCTCTGTGTTCTTCAGATCTTCAAAAGAAGCAATCAAATGAGAACACAAAGGGGCAAAATCTAAGTCCGAAAAGACTTCCACCTCCCTGGAAGATCATATCAACCAACCAAAATCAATCCAGTACTGCCAAAGGTCCACCACCTTGGATATCAGGATCTAGTGCAGATCCTGCTCAAACTGTCCCTCATCCTGTGGCACATGGATCAAATACATCACCATGGAAACCAACAGGAAACTGCTCCAGCCCACCTACCAAACAACCTCCGCCATGGATAAAGAATTCCACTGTAATAACCTCAAGCAGCAACTCAATGATACCAACAAACAAACCAATGGAAAATACAAATACAACACAGACTTCTAGCACACAGAAAGCACCGTGGTTGGAAAAGAGTAACCAGTCAACTGGCCAGACAAACACCCAGGCCAAGCCTCCATGGTTGAAAAAGCCTAACTCCTCTGGATCTTCACGCTTATCAAAGGTTTGTTTTCTAAAATTTATGGTGTTATTCATATAACGAAACTGTATGTTTGTTGTTTGTTTTTTTAGTGGATGGTTTGATATCTGTGAAGCCTTTTCTTTCCTTTGTACTTGTTAGGGTCCAGCATTGAAAAGACCAGCCTCTCCAGTGAAGCCATCAATAACTGAGCAGGTTCTTGCAGGTCTCAGTCCACCCAAGATGAGCAAGGTAAATGATGATAACAGAGGGAGGAATACAAATGACTTTGATCTCATTGTATTCTAATACTAGTATTTTTATTAGAGATTATGAAAATATTATATGGACTGGAAAACCAGTTAAATGTTTAGGGGTATATATAGGTCATAATAAAAAGATGTGTAATGAATTAAACTGGGGAAAAATTTTTAATAAAGTTAGAAAATGTATTGAGTACTGTACATGGAAAAGGGCTAGACTAACCATTATGGGTAAAATTGAAGTTATAAAAATAATGCGAATTTTTAAAATAGTGTATATATCAACTGTATTGACCATGCCAAATGAAATTTTGAAAAGTTTGAAAATAATGCTTTACAATTTTTTTATGGGGTAAAAGAAATAGAATCAAAAGAAACCAGATTGTCCTTAAAATGAATAGAGGGTGTATGAAAATGATAGATTTAGATCATTTTTTAAGTGCGTTACAAAGCTTCATGGATACCCAGATTCCTTAATATGAAAGGAAAATGGCAAGATCCCTTTTCCATGTATATTTCTAAAATCAAAATGGTATATATTTCATACTAATTTTACAAATGAGAAATCTTTTCCCGTAATAAATAATATTCCACTATTTTACAGGAATATAATTTTATCTTTTAATAGAATGAAAATAATTAAAGCATATAATCTTCTAAATGATAGTGAAATTTAAAATTATGGGAAAACATGTACTTTTAAATTTACAAATTTAAAATGATGATGAAAGATGATAGGATGTACGTACAGGACTTTGTAAATGATGATTTGAATTTGTTGAATGATGGAGAACTCTTTGACAGCTTCACCAACAAACAAAATGTATACATTGAAATGAAAATAATCAAAATTGGTCTCTTCAAAAGACTGAAGAATTTAAGCTTAGTAAACAGTTTTAAGGTAAAGAAAACACCAATCTATAATATATTAATAAACAACAAAATGGTGGACATTAATAATGCCAAGAGTAAGGTGTTTTATGATATTCTTTTGTCAAAAAATAATGTTAAAGGAAAAATGGAGACTTTGTATTCGCAGTTATTCAATTTTGAAAATAGAACAAAAACCTGGAAGCAAATTTATCTTTTTGTTAAAAAATTTTTTTCCCAAGAAAATTTTAAAATTTTTTCCCCCTTTTTTTTTCTAAAAAAGCGAATTAAAAACCCATGATTTTTTTTTTGGGAAAGGAAATGG
>CM032659.1:3573905-3585911 GCA_019095985.1 Streblospio benedicti | reverse complement strand
TTCAGTCTATGGAGTGCAGTAATGATGACTTGAGTTAAAGTTAAGATCTACAACAGCAGTGACAAGTGGTAATATACTGGACTCCCAGGGCTAGACTACACGGCGACAAGTCAACGTGTTACTAGATCCAGTATATATCCTATTAAATGCAGAAACTTGGTCTTGGACTTGGTCAAGAATGGTGCTATATGAATATACAGTGTACATACATCTCGGAGGGGGGTCTTACTATATGCCAGGCATTACAGGTGTGCCATATGGTCACCTTTTTAGGTATCCCCCATATAGTGATGGGTCTAAATTTTATGATTTTTGGTATAGCTATGACTTTGAAATTAAATGTACAGGTATTGTTTGTGTAAGTTTCATTTTGTTTGATATTGATATAATTTTGAATATTTTGTTGACAAAATGTTAACAGTATGTAATATTATGGGTCACTTTTTCATCGTCAAGGTATAGACATGGGTAGCAGTGACTCACTTTATTGTGCCAAATTAGTATACTATAAAATTAGAAATATTTGCGCACGATTTAATTTGGGTATTGCGTGAAAAGTAGGTCCAGGATGGACCAGAATCGCAAAATTAAATAGTCAAAAAATAATTTATAGATAAAAATCGCAAAATTTAATAGCCATGAAATATTCTAGTTTTACAGTATCGATGGGTCCCGTTTCGACGGTCAAAATGGCACACTCATACAGTACCATTTTTGAGGAGACACACCCTGAAACGTACATTTAATACTATGTCCCTGCCAACAGGGAAAAGATTATGATCAATTGCCATCATGGTTCAGGATGATTGTGTGACAGTGACAAATAAAACAATAAGCATTCTCACTTTTAAACCATATTTATGAAAAGAGCAATTGTGTACAAAATAGTGCTTGAAGCCTGTAATGTGTCCATTACTTGCCGAACAAGTCAACAGATATCTTAATCTTAGACATCTTAAACCTGCAGTCTAAGAACAATCGAAGTACAGAAGCCAAGAAAATCCATCTGAATTAGGAGTATATCAATAAAACTGATTTAACTAAATTGATCATATTTGTGTTTTCATTGTATGCATGTCCTATATGAGTCAAAAATCATTTTATTATTTAGTCAAATACTACCAAATGCATTCAGTTCACTTTTAAACCATATTTATTTTGGCTAATTGCATATAATTCGTAATGAAATCATTATATGATAATGGCTAGATTTACATGCATTCATGTTAATGACATTGCATGCAAATTCATTAGAAACACATTATTCAAGTCTGGCAAGCTTGTCTATGGGTTTATGGTAAGCCATACAATCAACTTGCCATGCATTGGTGGGCAAGTTGCAATTGGTGGCCAAATCTACTTGCCACATGGTAAGTTGTCAATTTACAATCAAATGCACTCGTCAGGTCATGTAAGCTTGGCTATAAGTTTACTTGCCCAGTAGACATGAGCTTTGGCTGGCGGACCAGTCCAGTGTTTTTGTAAAGGCTTCTTTACTGAATAGCTTACTAGTTATGATTATCCTGCTGTGATGGTTGAACACACTGAATCTACTAGATATCTAGACTAGTTGCTTCTCTCTTCATATTTTCATCTTGTTTTGAGAAAAGACATATTAACATATTTCACTCCGATGTCGAAAAACTCCTGTGAATTTCAAATGACTTCTAGTTATATATTATCTTTGTTCTGATGTTTGTGTATCATTTTTGAGAAAGTCTTAATTGTTGCACATGTGTCCGATCAGAAAGGGAATGACTTGCCTCTATTGGCCTCTCTTTTGTTGACAATATATACATGCACAAATACAGATGGCCATCCTGCAAGAAACAAATGGTGAGCATATTATAAACGGTACAGCATAGAATCATGAAGTCTAGAGTAGGTCTTGGTCCAGGGGGTCTTGGTCAAGATGACAGACTAAGAGTAGATCTATGGTGTAGTCTTTAGGCATACAGTACAGGGCACATAGGGAGCAATTTATACAGATATCTATCTGTATCTGGAGTTAATTGAGGGCTTTATCAGCATGGGCAGATGCGGAGCCTAAACAGTCGCTCCTGTGCAAGGCTTTAGCCTGGCTCCACATCAGAACTGCAGTTGGCAGTGTCAGTCAATGCTGATCACATTCTGGAATTGTCCGTGGAAAGAAGGAGTTCCTGAATGTGTACTGTATTTAGATGTTAAATGTCTAAATTTGTGACCAAGACTAGATCTAAAATCTAGTAACAGTATTTAAGACTATGTCATAAAGGGATGGAACTTTCTGAAAGACTAGAATGATACATAAAGGGTTAGACGGTGATTTTTATGTATAGGGTGGAAGCCTGACTCTTATTGTAATATGACTATGCAGGTGACTACTCAGTAGGTAGAGTAGTCGCTCATTGCAAATCGTGCTGCTCTATGTTGGACTTGCTCTAGTTTTTGCAAGTTCTTCTTGGTGTAGGGTCCCATACTTGGCACCCGTGCTCTAGCACAGATTGGGCCAGTGAAAATATGCTTCTTCTTTAAGATCTCTTGAGCAATGAGACAGATTGCGTCTGAGAAAGCCGATAACCGCATTACATCTAACTACCTTGTCAATGTGTGAGTCGAGTCTTCAGTTGGTTGTTGATGAGCACACGAGATATTAAAAAGCTGGTACCTGTTCTAAGATTTGATCACCAATCGTGTGAAAAAACTTTCCAGCGGTGACTTAGACCTGCTGATGCGAAGAAGCTGACATTTTCACGCGTTAAAGCGCATGCCCCAGTCTTCAGCCCAGCGTTGCAGATGATTGAGATCATTCTGAAGGAGCACAATTGGTCCTGGAATGATCTGATTGGGCGGTAAACAAGGCAGTCAACTGAGATTGAATGGCAGAAGGAAGGTCATTGATATGTGCAAGGAAGAGAAGTGGGCCAAGCACCGTGCCTTGAGGAACTCCAGAGTCAACATGGATCCAGTCCGAGTGAGCTCCATCCACCACAACTCTTTGCTCTCGTGTCATCAAGAAAGAGGCTATCCATCTGGTCAGCTGTTCACTAATTCCGTAGTGGCGTAGCTTATGGAGGAGTCTATTGTGTGGTACAGTGTCAAAAGCTTTGGAGAAGTCGAGAACTATTACATCAATTTGAGTATTACTGTCTCTGTATGTCATCAGATCATGAATTGTAGTGATTAGCTGGGTGACACAGGAGTGAGTTGCGCGGAAGCCATGCTGTAGACATGTCAGGATGTTATTGGTTTCAAAATGGGTTAGCATGTGTTTGAGCACAACATGCTCAAGGATTTTGCAACACACACAGGTTAATGATACAGGCCTGTAATTCTCAGCTTTGTTGGTGTTCCCTTTTTTAAAGATGGGTGCAACATTAGCCTTCACCCAGTCTGTTGGTAGCGTACCAGTTCTGAGGGATTGATTGAAAATGAAGGTAAGGATAGGAGCAATATCTTCAGCAAGCTCTCGTAATACATAGCATGGCAGGTTATCTGGTCCTGTGGCCTTGTTTATTTTCAGTGATGATAGGAGTTTCTTTTACTCCGTCCACATTGACTACCAGAGCACCACAAGGGGGGGTAGGGGGGCACCGACTAGGTTTGGCATTGGTGCTTCATTTTCTTTAGTAAAAACACGTTGAAATTGTCTATTGAGAATGTCTGCCTTTTCACTGTTATCTGTGTACAGAATACCATCTTCTTTGAGTGGTGCTACACCAACACTGTCTTGGCGTCTGGCTTTTTTACATATTGCCAGAATGGCTTGTTATTGTTGTTTTCTAAGCCTTGACATGTTACTAGTGCCGCCAAGCACTTCCTGTTGTCAGCAGCCACGATTTTCTGCCTTCTTTTGTTTGTAGGTTGAACCAATAAAATGCTTATAGTCAATCATAATTAGAATGATTTGTGCAATATCACACATGAAAATAATCCTTAGTAATTTTTCTTCGTGTTAGTAATAAAATGTTGACAGGCGGAATTTACACATTCTTTACTATCTGGAAATTTGGAATGGGACAATGTGGAACGTTTTCATTTTCTGTGTCAAGTGCTTCTTTTCTGTTCAAAATTAACTTGACAGACCATGGTATTTTTGTATTTTGCAGTAAAACTATTGAACATATATGGACAATACTACATTACTATAAAGCCAAGAAACATAGTTATCTATTGACATCATAATTGTTTATAGATTATGTATATTATTAAATCGGCCCCAAAAAGATCATGAAGGTTTATAAATTTCCAGGTGAATCAGATGAGCCATTTTCGGCCATTTTGAGAACTCACATGCTCTTCTCATTGAAAGCATATAAATATGCAGTGACGGGGCACTTTGACCTGTATTATACATGAATGTAAAGCAGAGTAGTTAGACTTTTCAAATTAACATGATATATTATTATGGACCAAGTAATAAATTTTCTGAAGTATGTTATATCCATATGAATGGTCTGAAAAAAGCAACACTATAAGAGTTGATGTGTCAAGTTCGGGACTTTCAATAACAGTGAAGATCATCATGACGCAGAAATATTTTTTATTCTATGGCAAGAAAAAACGATTATTTACAACATATATGGGTGGTATAATTATCTGTTTTGGGGCAAAAAATCGGCCCCACTTCATGCACGACCTCCTCTAAAAGGGGCCAATTTGAGTACATAATTTTCAGGTGTTATAACTTGGGAACCATAGAATATTTTGCTTTGAAAAGTATATGGCCGTATAGCTAGAAGGTTTATCTATCAGTATGGGCATTTCGAGTTTAAAATATTCGGTGGTTACAAAGTTAATCACAGTTAAAGAATGCACACCGATTTTTTAGTCTAAGAAAAACAGCCCACGCACAGTAAAAATTCGTGTTTTATTGGCTGTAACACTATTGCTGGCATTCTTGAACCGTAAATTTTTTTTCAAACTGCCTTATCATACGTATTTTACTATAGATGCAACCATATAATACTATGTTGAAAGTTGTAGATCAGTCTGTCTCATGTACTCACTTTGTGACCGATCGAAACATGCGACTTTTGTATTATTACACAGACATGGTTTCCTACACTTAAAATAGCGGCAAAACAGTCAGTGATGTCTTCATCCAATGGGCAGGGATTTTTTCCCCCAATATAGTGTTAGTTTATAGGATATTACGCCAGATACTGACTATGTTCATCCAATGAATATCGTTTTAACGGTTTTCACGGGTTTCGTACGCGGGATCGATGCCACGATGCGGACGTGTAAAAAGAGGAGGAAAATGAAATGAAATATTTTTGTGGGAGCCGACCCCCGGATCTGGCTATGACATTGAACAACCAACCCCGCCGGGGTGGTACCGTGCCCAGTTGCCCATACGCATGATATTAACGCCGCTGGTGGATTTTGGCCAGGATTTCTTTCATCTTTCTTAGAAGTGCAGCAATCTTTCATCATAGCACAGCAAATTGCATGAGTAAAGCCGAGACTGAAGAGGGTTCTTGTGAATCGCAATCTATACATAATTACGCACCGACGTCATGGCGGGGAAGATTGATTTTGTGAAATCAGATCTAATATAACTGATATGTTGACAAATAGTATTGCAAAGTACCGTGAGTACTGAGCACTGTGGAGAACGTTGGAACGTTAAGATGTGTTACGTTTTGCTGTTTATTCTGCTATCCACAGATTTGGCTTTTTTTACTATCCTAGATATGTTTCATCTCAAAAAGTCCTTCACCTTCATGAAAGGAGAGAATAGAATAACCGTATACCTTGAGCTCAACGATTTGCGATATTAATAAATTTCTTGGTGATTTAATCAAAATAGATTATGTATTATTTGAGTTACAGTGTTGATCAGCTGGTTGCTGAATAAAATGTAAGAATGGCAGTGAACATCATTGTTAACTTGTTCTGAAAGTATTACTTCAATGTATATTAGATGTCGGGGATTGAACCCCAGACACACTGTACATCAGGGCTCAATATATTGCTCAAGAACTTGACTGATACCATATGATATCATGAGAGAAAGTCAATATCAAACCTTGCAAAGATTTCCAAAGAGTGACCTTTTACAGTCGGATATGCATTGTATGTGTTTTCTGCATAATCGTCACTATAAATAAGATAAGATAAAAATAAAATATTTTTTATTGCAGTATACCAAAATTTCGCCCAATGAAAAAATAATAATGATACCATAGACACCCAAAATAAGATTATAAACAAAGTTTTCATACAAGTTCGTTAAATTAACTTGTAACAAATGTCCATTGAGATTTGCTTCAAAAGCTATCCATCTGTAACCTTCATACGCGTATTTCACGGTCTTGAATGGATATGGACCGTACTTCTCAACATGTTATCTGTGTGTGATGAATATATAAACTCTTCAATCTACTATTTCTTAAGTTTCTGCTAATGTTCAGCATAATTTGATGAATAATTTAAAGTACCTTAAGGAAATGATGAGTATAAATTATGGAATTTATAATTTATTTTAGATAAACTCAGTTAGGAGTTCATGAATAAAATTGTTAGACAGCTCAACATCATGTTAATCATGTCTTGAAGGGAGAAAAATTTGCATTTAATATTGAGTCCATAAAAAGCGATAATCAAAACACCACATATATACAATGCACCGAAGTTCTGAAACTTTGAAACTATGGAATGGTACAGATTTGTATTCAATCCAATACAATAATTTTATCATAACTGACATGTGACAATTACAATATAAAAAACATGTATAAATAAGAAAAAACAATGTCACCCAACTGAAGTATAGTTGTTAAATTGGTATCTCTAAAACAATACATGAATAATACATAACCAATATATAAGACTGTCTGATGTCTGACGATGCCTTGAAATTGTTATCATGGGTCCACTTGACTCTTTTACTAGACTATGTACAATCCCTTCGAGGTACAACCTTCACGGGTGACGGGTCCCAGACTACTTACAAAAAAAATGTTGAGTCAATTATAAAGTTTCAAATGAATATTAGCGCTGCTTTCGGGTCTCGGGCAAGGATGATTCTGGATGAATCATGCAAAAAAGTTATAAGAATTCCCCACTAGGTCACGGCTGTACACATTCAATATATCGTGTTTCCTAACCTAGGATTTATAAATGAATGAGCAAATCTATGAACCCAAGTAACATATGTTTAGACGCTAATCGTTTACAATACCATGCTTTTACTTTTTGAAATTCATATGTCTTAGGGACTGTGAAAATTTCCCCAAACTTGCTAGAGTGACACCCATGATAAAACGTAATCTGGTGGTAATGCAAACATGAATTCATAAAAACACCTTGTAACCCAAGTTATGCTACATACGCCTGGGTGTAGGACAAAAATTGACGAGGTCATTGTTGTCCATAGAGATTTACCCTTCAAATCCATTCAATTTCCTTCAAACGCGTGATTTCTCACGGTCTTGAACTATGGAACCGTACCTCCAACATATGATTTGTGTATGATGAATATATATACTCTTCAATCTACTATTTCTTAATTCTGCTTCCGTTTAACATAATTTGATGAGTAATTTAAGTACCTTTAATGAACTGATGAGTATAAATTATTGTCATTTGTAAGAGGAGTTAATGATCAAATTGTTAGAGAGCTCAATATGATGTTAATCACGTCTGAAGGGAGAAAATTTGCTTTTTTAATATTTAGCCCATGAAGCGCTCATGTAGAACAAACACAATGCACTCGTAGTGCAATTCAATAATATTTTATCATACTGACATATGACCATTACAATACATGTATAAATAAGCAAATAACAATGTCACCAGCCAGCAGCACAAGTCAGTGTGTTACAAAATAAATAAAATAAAACAGTAGCACTTAGATCTAGCCTAACATATCTACATGTATTCATATTTTACCTCAATCTAGGACTAATAACTCAATATCAGTCCTGCCTGAATATAACTTTATCTCTGTGTGCTTTTCATGACTTTTAATAAAGCATCCTGCTTCAATTCTACCGTATTTCATATTGTAAACAAATTTATCAATTTGACAAAAAGTTGCTAAAATTCTGGGACACTTTAATATGTACAATTTTCTGATATATTTCCTGTCTGAAATTATCCTATTTATTACATATACATTTAAATTGTGTGTGTAACTGAAATATTGAAGTGAGAGTAGACACAATGAAGGAAAAACACAGTATGGTGGAAAAGGTCAATACTATTTTTATTGATGGATGTCACGTGTTTCTAACCTAGGATTTATAAATGAATGAGCATATCTATAGACCCAGATAACATATGTTTAGATCGCCCAATCGTTACAATACCATGCTTTTTACTTTTAAAATTCATATGTTTTAGGGACTGTGAAAAAATTTCCCCAAACTTGCTAGAGTGACACCCATGATAAAACGTAATCTGGTGGTAATACAAACATGAATTTATAAAAAAAAAACACCTTGTAACCCAAGTTATGCAACATACGCTTGGGTATAGGCAAAAAATGCTTGGGTATAGGACAAAAATTGACGAGGTCATTGTTGTCCATAGAATTCACTTCAAATTCCATTTGCCAAATCCTGCGTACGCGTGATTTCTCACGGTCTTGAATTATGGAACCGTACCTCCAACATTGCATCTGTGTGTGATGACTATATATGCTCTTCAATCTACTATTTCTTAATTCTGCTTCCTTTAGCATAATTTGATGAGTATTCAAGTACCTTAAGGAAATGATGAGTATAAATTATGGATTTATAATCATTTCAAGAGAAGTTAATGATAAAATTGTTAGACACCTCAATATGAAGTTTTGAAGGAGAAAATTCGATTTTTAATATTTAGTCCATAAAGCGCTCAAAGAACAAACGCAATGCACTTGTAGTTCTCCTACTTGAGAACTATGGAATTGTTGAGTTTTGCTTCAGCTCAGCTTCAATAATATCTTATCTTACTGATATGTAACAGTACAATATAGAAACATGTATAAATAAGCAAATAACAATGTCACCTTATGTTAACTATGTTTGTATGTATGCGATACAAAATAGCGGGCGTAATGCAGTAGCGTTTAAACTTTACACAACAAGTCAGGTATGAGGTGACACCAAAGTGATTAGATTTTGGGCATCTGCCAATTAAACTGAGCTTTCGAGAAAGCCCATTCATGACATTCTTACTGATATTCAATGCAATTAAGCCAGCAAGAAAAATCAATATATTCCAACCAAGCAGCAAATATTGATTATTGGGTTTTAAAACGGATATTGATTAGTATCTGTTATTCAAATACATTACTCGCAATTTTATTGTGGCAACATAAATATAATTTCCCTGGAATGGTGATTTCATCAATTAAATGTTTTGGATCTGTTATTAAACATTGAACAGTAGACCCTTAATTTTTAAATATGATTTCCCTAACGTTTTAAAATGCGCGGTTCATTTTGAACATTTTTCAAATTGAGATTTTCTTGATTTAATTTCATCATATTTATCATAATTGCATGTCCAAATTTAGACATGATAAATAAGCAAAACACAATCAAATCTGATATATAATTTTACGGGTGATGGGTATCTCTACATTGTTTTCAGAAAATCTAAAAACTTTGTTATAAAAGACTGTCGAGAAATGTCTGACCAGCCTTGAGAAATTGTTATCATGGGTCCACTTGACTCTTTTTACTATGTACACGGCGTTAAAGACCCCTCAGTCCACGCTGACGGGCCAAGTTACTGTTTATAAAAAACTGTTGATTCCATTATAAAGTTTCAAATGAATAGGAGCGAGGTTTGGGTCTCGGGCAAGGATGATTCTGGATGAAACCTGCAAAAAGTTAACAAAAAAAGAATTCCCCACTAGGTTATAATGTACACATTCAATCGTGTTTCTACTCAAGCCAGGATTTCTAAATGAATGAGCATATCTGGAGCCAGATAACATGTTTAGACACTCCAATCATGTGGCTAATAGCATGCTTTTTACTTTTAAAATTCATGTGTTTTTAGGGACTGTCTGCATAATTTCCCTATAAATAGATAAGATACATAAAATATTTTAATGCAATATGCCAATAATACAAAAAAAATATTCATAATACCATAGTGGCTAAAAAATAAGATTATAAACAATTTAGGACAAAAATTGACGAGGCCATTGTTGTCCATAGAATTTGCTTCAAAATCTCCATCTGTAACCTTGTACGCGTGATTTTCACGGTCTTGAGATATGAACCATACCTCCAACATGTTATTTGTGTGTGATGAATATTTATACTCTTCAATCTACTATTTCTTAATTCTGCTTCCGTTCAGCATAATTTGGTGATAATTCAAGTACCTTAGGAAATGATAAGTATAATTATTGATTTATAATCATTTCTAAGAGGAGTTATTGATCAAATTGTTAGAGAGCACAATATGATGTTAATCATGTCGGAAGGGAGAAAATTTGCATTTTAATATTTAGTCCATAAAGCGCTCAAACACCACATATATACAATGCACTCAAAGGTCTGTTACTTGGAAACTATGGAATCGTTGAGATTTGTATTCAATTCAATTCAATAATTTTTATCATACTGACATGTGACAATTACAATATAGAAACATGTATAAATAAGCAAATAACAATGTCACCCAGCTGATGTATAGTTGTTAAATTGGTATCTCTAAAACAATACATGAATAATACATAACCAATATATAAGACTGTCCTGATGTCTGACAATGCCTTGAAATTGTTATCATGGGTCCACTTGACTCTTTTACTATGTACAATCCTCGAGGTACAACCTCTCACGGGTGACGGGTCCCAGACTATTTACAAAAATGTTGAGTCAATTATAAAGTTTCAAATGAATATTAGCGCTGCTTCGGGTCTCGGGCAAGGATGATTCTGGATGAATTATGCAAAAAGTTAGCAAGAATTCCCCACTAGGTTACGGCTGTACACATTCAATCGTGTTTCTATATAAACCCAGGATTTCTAAATGAATGAGCATATCTGTAGACCCAGATAACATATATGTTTAGATGCTCCAATCGTTAACAATAGCATGCTTTTACTTTTTAAAATTCATATGTTTTAGGGACTGAAAAATTTCCCCAAACTTTTGCTAGAGTGACACCCATGATAAAATGTAATCTGGAGATCATACAAACATGAATTTTAAAAACACCTTGTAACCCAAGTTATGCCACATACGCCTGGGTGTAGGACAAAAATTGACGAGGTCATTGTTGTCCATAGAGATTTCTTCAAATCCATTCATTTCACCTTCAAACGCGTGATTTCTCACGGTCTTGAACTATGGAACCGTACCTCCAACATATGATCTGTGTGTGATGAATATATATAAACTCTTCAATCTACTATTTCTTAATTCTGCTTCCGTTTAACATAAATTGGTAGATAATTTAAGTACCTTAAGGAAATGATGAGTATAAATTATTGTCATTTGTAAGAGGAGTTAATGATCAAATTGTTAGAGAGCTCAATATGATGTTAATCATGTCTGAAGGGAGAAAATTTGCTTTTTAATATTTAGCCCATGAAGCGCTCATGTAGAACAAACACAATGCACTCGTAGTTCTGCTAGTTGGGAACTGTGGAGTTGTTGAGATTTGTATGCAATTCAATAATATTTGATCATACTGACATATGACAATTACAATACATGTATAAATAAGCAAATAACAATGTCACCCAGCCAACTTGGCTTACAAGTCAGTGTGTTACAAAATAAATAAAAATAAAACATTAGCACTTAGATCTCTAATCTTATATCTACATGTATTCATATTTTACCTCAATCTAGGACTAATAACTCAATATCAGTCTAACCTGAATATAACATCTCTGTGTGCTTTCCATGACTTTCTTTAAAAAAGCATCCTGCTTCAATTCTACAGTATTTCATATTGTAAACAAATTTATCAATTTTGACAAGTTGTAAACTGACACTTTCATGTACAATTTTCTGATATATTCCTTCTGAAATTATCCTATTTATTAATATCATTTAATTGTGT
>CM032659.1:3547460-3573805 GCA_019095985.1 Streblospio benedicti | reverse complement strand
GACGAGGGACCTTTCAACTCTCTCATGTGTACGATCCGATTTTCGGCATCGGAAGTCGTGCAGAGTGACATTTACATGCGCAGAGAGATTTTGAAAATGGCAACTGCAGTTCCCGAAACTGTCAATCAATGTAAGATTATTGTGTTGTGTAAAGATGAACTTTGTAAATATTTATGGATTCCAACACGATGTACACATTCAAGGATAAAAGGTTTCAATAATGGTTGCTGCTAGGATGAAATGAAATGCAAAAACTTAGCAAAATATGTTAGCTAGTAGATTGAAAATGTCCTTTATAGATGGTTGGAAAAGTGAACTATTTAACGATAATAGGAAAAAAACAAGGAAACAAGTTACGACTTTATAGGTATTTTAAATGGAATTTTATTAAAGAGCCATACTTAGAACTTTGTACTAACCAGAAATACAGAATGTCAATAGATGTCAAGATTAAGACTCAGCTGTCATAAGTTACATATTGAAATGAAGCGTTACAGTAAAAATTATAAGGAGACTTGTAAAATGATATGTAAAATGTGTGATTTAGATGAATGTGAAGACGAATTACATTTTTACGAATTTGAAAATTTTACTATACATGTACATACACAAGAACGAAAGAAATTAATGAAAATAGTTAATGAAGTGTACCCCAATTCACTAAGTTTAGATATTAAAGATAAGTTCATGTATATAATGGCTGCACCAAGTTTAACTGTATTAAAGGCACTAGGTGTATACAATTTTAGGTATTTTGGCAAAAGATTGAACTGTTTATGGATAATGTACGTATATGTTTATTTTCACTAATCGAATGTTTCTCTTATGTTTAAACACATTTGTGTTGATATGTATCAATGTTAATGCTTTGCGTTATCTTTTAATTGGATTTTTGATTGAATAAACTGAGTTGATTTTTTGTAGTGCATCCAAACATTAATTTCACTGTGACTAAAGTGTTTTATGAATGTTAAGTGATTATTAATGATAATAATGAAATTGTGTCAATCTTTGTAAAATCAAAGACAGATGGCACTATAGAATTAAATGTTGCATCTGTGAAATGATGATGTTAAGAAGTTCCTTCAAAGAATAAATGTTTTCACACTTGTGTATTTTCTATCTTTCTTTGTCTTGATATCATATATCATATCATTTATAAAAAGGAATAACATTAGTTTCTGTTTGATTTATATCATAACTCAATATTAATGATAATATAGCAGCAAGTACTCCTTTCACTATATACTAGCAGAGAGCATCAGCATGCGTTTTTACATTATCACCACAGGGCGGCGCTGCTGTGTTTGCAGCACAAAAATCTATCTGTGTAACATGTAATCTGTGATAAAGAGCAAGAACCAGCTAGAAGTTCGCCAGTCCCTACCGAGCAAGCCAGATCACTCCAAATTTGAGGCCAGCTCAAAAGCTTTTGGAGCATCTGGAACTACCATCGTTTGTGTAAAATGGGGCTTTATACATCTCAGATACAAACCGTCAGGCCTCAAAGGAATCTGGCCTCCTGTGTGAAGGCATGGCATTAAAAATGCATGAACTTTTCAGTATGCCATGGCAAATTCAGACTTAAAAATGACATACAGGTGCATGTGGCAACCTGAGCCTGACTTTAATGGGAGTCGTACCAGATGTTCTGTACCCACATGATATTTAGCTCTAAATTATATTGTTCTTTTATCTATCCCTATATTCAATCCAGTATTGTAGTCCGGGGAACGGCTAATGCCAATATTCTAAATAAGATTATTGTGCTTCAGAAAATATAATGAGAATGACTTGTGGAATAAGAAGGAGCGACCATACCTCTCCATTATTTAAGGAACATAACATATTAAGATTTGTGCCATTGTATTCAACCTAACAATAGGTGCTTTAACCATTGTCTTGTGGGCAACTATATGTACAGGCACCGATGTTCATTCCCATAATACACGACAAAAAATGATTTGAGAATTACATGTAAAATCAATACTAACTAATTTTAAGAGTACATTCCAATATGTCTGTGCTCATATATGGAAAATTTAACCAAATGACATCAAAGCAGCCAAAACGTATGTTACATTTAAATATCTACCCCTGCCATCTACTACTGTAATTTTAAATATTCTAATGTTTTTAAAAATCATTGTTAATTGTGTTTATCTTATATCATAAATTTTGTCTGTAAATATGGTAAAATGTATAATAATAATAATATAAAAAAACAAGTTTAAGAACTAACCTGTACTAGCAACACAGCTACAAAGATTCTTATTTCCATGGTGATTGTTGATCAATCAAGCTATACTCACAGCCTGTTGATATATTTAAAGTGTGAGTACCGACTGGACATTTTAATGGCAACGTTAATTGTACTCCTAGAGTAATCACCCGCACACTCCAATTATATTAAATGATGTGGAGCACTATGGAAGGAATGAACGTTTGTTTGCTGCACAGTTATTTGGTTGGAATAATTTAATGTGGCTTGAAGTATCAGGATTGAACATAAATAACAGCTCTTGATCATTGAAATTATTATCTAGAGTTACACAATGACCAAAATTGCTATTATTTGACACTGAATTGTGATGTGGAACATAATTACAAGTAATGTGAAATAGCGGTCACTTTTACTCATTACACAGTGTGTAATACCTATGATTTTATTTCGTACACATTTATATGTACACAGCAACATTGTACGTTGATTTTGAATATTTTTCATGATATTATGATTTTTATTTTACCAACAAGTATAAGAGATCATACATTTTGTAATAAATATACCCCAAATGTTTTTATTAGTTATTTTGTTTTACCATGTAAATACAAATGTATACAAATTTAGTTTACTTTTCCTAATCATTAGACTATAAATATGCTGCGCCTGTCTTAGGCTTTGCCTATTCATATTAAATTTATGAAAATAAGGGTAACAACATAATAGATAAATACCATCTTGCCGCGGTGAGCGATTATATATGATCTATCATTTGTTTCTACTTCCATGTGGAATCCCTTAACATGGGGAGAACGGCTAAATCCGTAATTTGCAAGTGAGCTGTCCAAAAAATCGAACATATACTTATATATTACCTCTTTACCATTGCCATACTTATTTGTATAATCAAATTTAGAGGGCAGTATTGCGCAGGATATGTATGGAGAAATATGTGCTTGCTGATTTCGGCTCTAAGCCAATTGGAGTGCAGAATTTAGGGGTGTGTCAGAGAGCAAGTGATATAATAAATGAATTGCTAGTCCAATAAAATCATGATCGTGACCTATGCATACAGTCCTATATTTCAATATATGCTTAGTTTTCAAATTCGAGATAGCAATATACAGTGTACTGTGCCATTTATCAATGTATTTAGTACACAACAGAGTGATGTGACGACGTAACCTTCGGTTGGGTGGTTTTGTTTCTGCTTTTTGTTATTAAGCAACATTTTCTTTTCTGCCCATGAAAAAGAAAGACTGCCCCTATTTGCCAAAGCGGCAACCAAGCTAAAATGTAAGATAACATCAATTTGAATCCATGAGAAACTCATGTGACCCAAGACATGCTGCAGGTTCACTACAGCTGGCTACTCCACTATATCAGATCTAGGTTATCAGGAATATGCTCTTCCACTCTTTATACAGCAATAACTTGCTCCACTATCAACAAACACGTTTATACAAGCTGATGCTATCATCGTCCTTGGACCCAAACTCCGCTATCAGGGAACACCACAAGTACAAGGATCTATACCACATCCCATTTCATTCCGTTGTGTAGAGTTTACGACGCCTGGTACACTCAGATACTACTATGTCTTTTGGCTATGGCTATGAAATTAAATAGTTTTTTTTAAAATGCAGTGGAACAGCCAATTAAATCCACCTCTATAAAGAGACCACCTATATAAAAAAATAATGTAGTCCCAATCCAGCATAAAGGTACGTGCGTGAACCTCCACAAAGAGACCACCTTTCTATTGAGACCACTCGAGCCCAGTCCCCAATGTGATCTTGATAGAGAGGTTCTAGAGATACATCTCTATAAGATAAACATCCATGATACAATATTAACCTGATCCTTCAATCACAATACTTGATTTACCTTATTCATTTAGAGTTACGGACATTCATCATATATAGATAAGGCAAATCACGTGTTGTGATTGAAAAATCATGCCATATAACCACGTGCAGGATGAACTCATTCAAGGACCCCCAATCCAAGTTGATGTGTTTCTCTGTATTGCTGCAATTTCTCACAGCTGGTTGTGGCAGGTTTAGTGCTGTTTGTGATAACTACCGACACCAAATGAGCAGTAATACAATACAACCTCCAAATAAGACAACCTCTGTAATAAGACCATTTCATACATTCCCGAACATTCATTAAGATCCCGAGTTAAGATACCAACATGAGCCTCCATATAGAGACCAATTGCGGTCAGTCTCCATGTTGATCCTAACAGAGAGGTTCTAGTGTATGCGGGTAATTAATGCCCCATCCAGAGCAGCCAGACAAAACCCACAGCAATGGTTAATATCTCTCTGGCTGATGCTGTAGACATTCTGTTCTAATTGGTTAAGGAGGTACGGAATAACCTCCAATTAAGACCACCTCTATATTGTGACCACCTTTATAATAAGACCACATTTCACGGTCCAAAACCTTCTTGAAGCTTCCAAAAGAAAACTCTGTATAGAGACCACATCCCCGTCTCTATTGAGACCACCTAACACTGATCCCAGAGGTGGTCCTAATAGAGAGGTTCTACAGTACAAGTATTTACGAAGACAAAGATTGTCATAATCTTTAGTATTGGCCGATTACTAACTGTTCCAATTACAACAAAAATGACAACCATGCTACACCCACCTGGCGCTATTAACGTCTTGAGCGATGACATTTAGTTCCCTGCCAGATACTACTAGAACTGGAACTACATCGTCAGACATACTTCGGGTCTAGACTACCTTAATCAGACATAAATAACGCTTATAGTCAGTATATACTCAGTAACAATATTGTCGTCAGAAAATAATGTAGGTGAAAATGTAAGACACAATGATCAAATTGTGGATTGGATGTTTATCATTCTTTTTCATGTAATTTCATTGGCTATCATGATCCACAAGTATCTGATAACCTGGAGAGGGTTATCACCCCCCTTCGTAGAGGGGTGATAACATGGTTAGCATGCTTGTCCTAAGTCGAACTACTTTTTCATATTTTTAAAAACAGTGTTGCAATTGTTTAGAAAAGTATGATAAATACAAAACCGGGTTCGTTGTGCAACATGAATTATTTTATCAGGATTCGTTCTTGTGGCGCATCAGGCTCGCCCTTCCGGCTCGCCGTGATACGCCACAAGAACTCACCTGATAAAATAATTCATATCACAAACTCACCCGGTTTTGCCTATTTACCTAAAACAATTGTCTACAGTCATTATTGTTTTGATGTTTTTTTTCTTCTTTTCATTTTTGTTTTCTTTATTATTTTCGTGAAATAAAAAAATCTTCACCTGAAAGAATTGTGCAAAGTAAGCAAAACTGTAATCATTACCAGAATATGATTTTTGCAAGTTGTTTATATCACAAGTCAAAAGCCCCGGTCTGACAGTTGCAAATGTTTAACTTCAATCATTTGCAACAATGTGGAGGGATAATAGTTCTAGAAAACAGAGTAACGATGATTCTGTCTCAAAACAGCATTTGTTGAAACGTAGCAGCTAGAATCAGCACTTGATAGGTCTAATTTAGCTCTTCAGATCGGAAAGTCAGCACTTCAAGCCTTATGTTGAAACATTTAGCACATTTCACCCAAGATCTCAAATGTCCGGTGGAGCGTCCCATGTTACTATGCGTCTCTTTTACAGGTAAAAGTGCCTCAAAAACGGCCATGTCGCCGTGTCACTTTTACCCCATGGAGGGCCCTGCTGGCAGCAGCGGCGGCTGCGGCGCCGTGAGAGAGATGAATGACCACGGAGAGTGACCACTTGATAAGATCGCTCAGTGCTCCATGCTGGAGAGGGCATCAGCAAACACGTCTGCTGCTCCACTGGCGGGTTTATGGACTCCTGTTTTTTTTCTTGATTATAAACAAGTGTAACACACTTTTTTCTGGATATTGTTTGAAAGTTGTATCGAGCTTTTACTCACAGTTGTAGGCTTCTTCAGGATTACACAAGGAATTGTATTTTTCCTGTTTAATTTTAATTGTGTTGCCAGGGGAAATGTACATGTGCATATGTCTGAGAATTCATTCATAACTTTGAGATCTTGGGTGTCATAGAATCCAGAGAAACAAGAGCGATCTAAGGAAGCGTGCACACAAATTGGAGAATTTCTAACAAAAAGAAAGATGGGCATACGGGTGTTGAGTGTGACTTAATGAAGCGCTTGAGGTTAAGCGGTCGTGGAATAGCATGTAAGTGGTGTGATATGAGAAAGTCGCCTCTACATATAAACTTACATCTGAGGACATTCAAGTGAAATAGACAAGGATAAAACTTCGTATAAGGTTACATTTGTTGAAATACAATTATGGTGACACTGAGAGCACATCTGAAATCTAACCCCACGTCATCAACAATGGAATAACAATAAAAAACGCATTTACTATCAGGATCTGGGGACATTGTTTATAGGCTGGACCATATAGAGGCTACTCAAATAGGCAAACTTGACTACCATTAGAAACTCATCTAGATTATAAATTACTGGTGAGTCCATGGCCTCGGCCCTTCGTACATCTTAGATCAGTTATACAAAATATCATTTATCAAGTGTGTGGAGAATCAAAAGCAATCATCTTTGGTCACTCGAAAGTGACAATCATCTGCCGTGGTTTCTGCCAATTATGGCCTAGTGGTGGGGACAACACACAAGCACAGACTCGTGGATACAAAGCCCTGTGATAAACAGCTACATTTCTTTATTGATGACAGAATGATAAAAATGCTACCATGAAAAGCAAAAGGAAGGGCAAGACCATGTATACAGTGGAACCTCTCCATTAGGATCACGGACGGGACGGTGCCACATGTGGTCTCAATTGTCACAGCAATTTATGATTATGGTGGTTTTGAAAGATCGTCATCATGTCAAACCACGGTACATTTGTGCTGACACTGTTAAAATGTATGTCAATTACACACGAGTCACCGTAATGTAAGTGCATACACCAAAACTACCACAAACACATCTTAGGAATATTTTATGAACCCAACCACTTTGCTACCTCAGAAATACCTCAGAAATGTAACCAAGAACCATGGATTTGACAGCCTGTGACTCACTCCCTCTGACATTGGAGGACCCAGTAGCAGACGTGAGTTGCGCCATGCCGCGTAATCGCTCCGGTCCGGGGTACGGCGAGGAGGTTACGCCGCTAGTCATCGGCTTCGTGTGTATTGAGGTACTTATGCATTCCAGTACAGTACGATGCAGTGCAGTACAATACAATGCAGTACAATATGATACAATGCAATGCAATACAATGCCATGCCATGCAGTACATTACAAAACAATACAATATAACAAGATACAATATAATACAATACAATTGTACAATACAATACCATACAATATGAATTTCTATAGCGCCAACTCCATTAAGTCTACAGATGCGCTTTCAGGCCTCCTTAGACAAATGTATATATTGTGATCTATTGTGTATGATTTTCATATTTGAATGGTCTAGTCGTGTCACAATTCAAGAAAGACCTCAGATTTTGGGAAGTGGCTTAATTTGAACAATTTTGCAATAAGTGCGCGCCACTGTATGCTCCCCAGGGAGCTGAAAACAAACATGGGCATGCATCTGGTGTTATTGATAGAAAATTGGCTGAGCAGCCGACAAGACAGAAAAAACCTGGATCTCCCATTATTGTCTGTGTGTCTGTCAGGTGGTGCTGATGCTGCTGATCCTGCTGACCAACGGCGCAGTGCTGGTAGCCCTGCTGGGCGGGGGCCGGCGCCTGCTGCGCGCCTCCACCACCAACCTGTACCTGCTGCAGCTGGCGCTCGCAGACCTCGCCACCGGCGCCGCGCTGCCGGTACACATCACACTGCAGGTTGGTGGGACATGCGCGCACACACACACTCTTTACATCACACTGCAGGTCAGTAGGTTATACACGCACGCAAGCACGTACACATTCCACTCTGCACATCACAGTGCAGGCGGTTGACACACGCACACACAAGCACTCTACATCACACTGCACCATAGTGCATGTAAGCGTGCACGCTCGCGCCCTCTACATCACACTGCAAATCAGTAGGACACGCGCACGCACACACTCACTTACACACCCTCTACATGACACTGCAGGTGGTTGACACGCACGCACGCACGCACCATCATGTGCACAACCTCTTACACACACACTCAGTCTACATCACACTGCAGTTTAGAAGTTCACGCACGCATGCACGCACACACTCACACACCCTCTACACATCACATTGTCAGTCTGTAGGTAGGACATGCATGGCGCACACTCTGTACATCACACTGCAGGTGGCTGACATTGCGCTGCGCTCACTCATTCTGTTAAGGTACACACTCAGTAAGATATTTTCTGATTTCTCACACCCAATCGTATAATACCCTTTTTCTCCCGTGTTTCTTCATCATTTAAGGCTACAAACCTTGTAGTGTAGGATATCGGAGAATATCGGAGAATATCCTCCACCTTTCAGCAAATCAGTATCAAGTATTTTCAGCAAACATGGGAGAAACACAAACATGCACACGCACACATGGTACTTTAGGTTCTCAACACACACATGCCTCACACGCACTCACTCTCCACGTCACACAGCAGGCTCTTAACATATATGCGCATGCACTCTATCACACTTTAGGTTGTTATGTTTTTGCTGAAGTATTTTCATGGAAATCGTAGTCCTTGTGAAGGCCAAGATTGTAACTTGTGAAAGCCTAGGAAAATAAATGTGGAATATTGTATATTTACGCTTTTGCTCTCCATCTGATCTTTAATCTGTAACATGCTTTTTATGCTATTTCATTTTACCACCGACATTCTGATTCAGTTTTTAGATATAGTTTTGTTATTTTCACTAGCTGGTGCCGTCGCTGCTGGACACGGTGCCGGGCTGTCTGGCGCGCTACATTCCCATGATGCTCCTCTGCTTCATCTCGGCGTTCTCTCTCACTGCCATCTGCTACGACAGGTTCCTCGCCATCGCAGGTAAGTCACGCCCCACTCCAACCCCACCCCCTCTTTCACCATGTGGCAATGACAGATCCAGGTTTTTGGAAAAGGGGAGGCCCACTTAATGGACTTCATGGGTTTCATACGCGCAATCGATGGTGGATTTGTAAAAAAACGCTATGAAAAGGAAGTATTTTGGTGGGAAAAGGGAGGGGCGTGCCCCTGGATCTGCCTAGGTGTGGGGTGCACAGACAGATCCAGGTTTTTAAAAAAAGGAGGCATAGTTTATTAATCTCATGGGGTCGTACACACAATCGATAGCAAACATGCCAAAAACACTATGAATATAAATTTTTGGGTAGAAAAAGAATAGGCGCGCCACCCCTTGCGATGCCACCCTTCTGGATCTGCCTATGGGATGTTTATTATAGGCAGTGGGCCTGAGTGGGGGTTACAGGGTTGACAACATAGCCTACGACTTTCAACTTTTTAAACTACCATATATTATTCAAAACTTTTCCCTTGTGGTCACATGCATACAACTTACAGGGGCAGATTTTAAGACCAAGTCCATTTTCCGTCTTTTTCTCTCACTTCTATCTACAGAATACGCTACGTGTTTATATTGATAATTGCAGCTTTGACTCTTCACGAGGCGATGTATTATTATATAGGGTACATTATACTAAATTTCCCATATCCTTATTAACCATGATTTCAGGTCCATTCTACTACCGCAGTAAGATCTCGAAGTCCCGAGTCCTCATCCAAATGCTCGTGATCTACCTCATACCGATTCTCGTGTGCGGAGTCCTGCCCATCTTCTGGCACGGAGGCTTTGACGAGGGAGAGCCATGCAACCTCAACGACATCTTTGCCTATGAATATCTGGCATATTTGTTTATGCCACTTTATGTGCTTAAGTCAAGATTACTACTATGATTATTCCTGTCCGACAATCATACCCCCTGGATGTGCCACCGATCAGTTGACATCAACACTGTTTGCAGCTCTATTGCCAGAAATTTAATTTCTGGAACCGGCAACCAGCACCTCCCACCTTGCATGGGGGCCAGGTTTTTGATAAGGGGGGAATGGGGATTTCAACGTTTCGTACGCGTGATCGATGACGAACATTGAAAACCCTACAGAAATGAATATTTTGGTGGGAAAATAGGAGGGGGCCTGATCTGCCCATGGATACCCCTGGATCGGTGGATGTCTAGAGTTTTCAGTTCATGGTGGTCACCGGGGACGTCAATACTGTATTAGGGATTTTTCATTATTTATAGGGAAGGGGGGCGGAGGATTTTCTGAAAATTTCTGTACAAAGTCGGAGACCCTTTTCATGTACAAAGTTGATGAGTTGACCTCAATTTCCATGTACACAAGTTGGTGGCCCCTTGATTTTCCTCCCGCCCTGTCCCTTATAAATAATGAACGGTCCCTTAATGTTGTTTTCAGCTCACGGTGGCAGGTGGCGCTTTACGGCACCAATGGGGACGGGGGACGCGGCGTCGCCTCCGCCTCCTGTCACGCATGCACCAGCCGGGCGCCGGTGCCGCCAGCCGGCACCAGTGGACGCGCTCCTCCTCCTACAGGGGCTCCCTCCAGCTCACCAAGACCGCAGCCATGGTCGTCGCCGCCTTCCTCGTCTGCTACACGCCCTTCTTCGTCACCATCGCCGTGCAGGTAGAGTACAGTAGAACCTCTCTATTAGGACCACATCTCTATTGAGACCACCTCTATAATAAGACCACTTTTCACGGTCCGAAACCTTCATAAAGCTACCAAAGTGAGCCTCTGTGTAGAGACCACATACAGAGACTGATATATTAGAACCTCTCTATTAGGACCACCTTTGGGATCAGTGTTAGGTGGTCGCAATAGAGAGGTGGTTTCTATAGAGAGGTTCTTTTGGTAGTTTTATGAATGCTTGGGATTCTGAAAAGTGGTATATTATAGAGATATAGGTGGTCTCAATAGAGAGGTGGTCTAAATTGGATGTTCTACTCTACATAGAGTGGCAACTTGTTATCTCAAGGCTATAGGGAGAACAATGAAATGCTTGAGATAGTCAATATTCGAGATAACTAACTGCTTTAGGATTATACTGTAGTTTAGAGGGAACTCGATTTCTACGGTATTTGTATACAGTGTCCAGGCAGTTATTGAGGGGGGGGTGGTCATACCTTTAACATTGAAGTCATGGGAGGTCATACTTTTAAATGGAAGCTTTTGGTTTTGAGGGAAAAGAAAGAATAAGCGCAAGCAAAACAAGATGAGGTTTTATTGACAAATGTCAATTGACAAATTTAAGTGCTATTCATTCCAAGTATTTCATACCTGTTTCTACTTTGTTTATCATAACAGCATTACCAATGAGCATATTCACGTATGATAAAGCTACAACAGGGCCGGATGCCCCCCCACCCACACACACACACACACAAATAATATAAAAAAAACGCTGTGCACCTCCTTGTTAACATATTTCCCATTTTTTGCAATCCTGGCGAGGGCACTGTGCAAGTAATGCTTTGACATGCATAATTCTAAATAATAACCTATTTTGATATTCCAGCACTGGTTTGTGCATTTGAGACAAATTTAATCAAACACACCTGGTCATAAATTGTGGGTATCTTTAGAAAAACAAACAAAACTAGAAAAGTACTCATGGGCGCACAACTACTTCCAGCACATAATCATTTGATCATTTAATTAAACTGCATTTTTATGATTTTTTACCGAGAGTGAAAAGTTTAAAAAACAAACCAATCAATCAGTTCGCATGTTTATGAATTGTGGGCATTTGTTTAGACAAGCAAACAAAACCACGTCTTTACATGTACAATTCATTGTGGGATATTATACACCTGCGTAGAATTTCTGAAAGATTGAGAGTGTAAATGTAAATGTGCTTATTTACAGTCATAATTCACAATTTGTTATGCTCTAGCAACTTTCCATCTACACCAGGTCATTAACATTATTGTCACACTATATCTTTCTCAACTACATGGGGAACATACAGCATATCCTCAAATATAGCGCAAAAGTGGTTATCACTCACATTAGCGTTTGTATTGCTTGCCTGACCGTACCTATCACGGAGCAGTGTGCAACTGTTTAAAGGTGAGTTTTCTCAAAACCGACCACCAGACGCTAACGGGAATCGAACCCACGAAGCACACTAGTCATTGCTGAGTGTCCATTTTTTTAATGTCAGACTTGATTATTATTTTTTCTATTCTCATGTATGGAGATGACATTTCAATTCATTGCAAATAAACATCTGCAAACGCTCCACAGATCCAGGAAGACAGAATGTTCGCAAAGATTCCAATCAAAGACTGCCTGACTGGAGCTACCTCCAGTCAAGTGCTGTGTAGGCCTAGGTCTAAAAATAAAAACTGGAGTTTCCCTCTAAAACTAAAGCAATCAGTGAAAAAAGATAATTGTAAAGATTCTAAATGAGTACATAGTCAAGTTTATAATCTATCAGCTTTGGACACGTCTTCTATGGACTTTAGTCTCACTGTGTTTGGAGTATTCGTGTCATGTATCAACAGTGAAAAAGAGGTCTTAAGCGTCCATTGAACAGTTTTAGTTTTGATACCTATTTTCACATTTAGTGTTTTTGCTAATGGAATCAGACCTCAAACATATCACTCGTCTATGCAATATTTACATTGCTATAGTATTACATTGTGAAATCTATTTATATTCATCAAATTGACTGACACAAATCTAGTTGATTGGTAGAAAATATTTTGTATATACATGTTCAGCAACCCAAACTGTTTAACAATGAACGCATTTTTACAATCTATGTTCTAAGAATTCAAACATGATGCACTCATGCAAAGTGAACTATTCAGAGATAATCCTTGCCTACATAATATATCTTATTCCTAACCCAGGATTTTTAAATGAATGAGCATATCTGTAGACCCAGATAATATATGTTTAGACGGGTAGGTATGAATACCGATGGGCACAGTCGGGTCCTTCATAAATATTGTAATATGTATATAAAGTGTGTTTCTTGCTACAATTTGATGTATTAGAGTGCTCTACAATTGATTAGAATTATTTTTTTAAACTGGTTCGCTTCAGAATGCATTTTTCGTATTGAATTATTTCAAAGAAAAATAGTTCACTTCAGAATTTATTTTCATATGACACAGTGTTTCAAGCAATATCTATGTAGAAGTCTGTATGAGCATATTCATGTTTATACACACCAGATTAATGTTACAAATTCAGCTTCACATTGTGCAAAAGAACCCTGAAATTTCTCAGATGGTAGACGTCGCAGTTTTGTGGTGGTTTCATTTAGGCTCCTAATGAGGTTCAAAAAATTAATTATTCATAAAGCTTTGTCAACTAGATTTTAATATTTGGTTTTCAATTTCAAACATAATGTCATTTGAATGAATAGTATAAAATATTAGCAATCTGAAAGGTATCGTAGGATATAGTATGGACTAAACTAAGTGTATTCTTTGAATTGCAATTAAGTTAGAATTAATTTTGAATGTTGATAATGCACACATCGTTTACATTACGAGTATAGTCATTATACTAAGAGTGGGTTTGAATATGACATTGAGGCAAAATGACATTTTAGATGAAATAATTACAAACACGAACGTTTATAACACACACTAGCTGTCTACCAGGCGTTGCTCGGGTTGAAAAAGATGAACTCCGGAACACATTAAATGCACCTCCATCCCCATCCTTCCCCTGTCCCACATCCCTCACACCAGCTCCAGTCAGGTCTGTGACAGATTAAATAGACCTTCATCACCTTCCTCCATTGTCATATGTCATATCTCACAGCCATAGTCACAGTACATGTACTAAATTTCGCAATGATTGATCCCTCTAATATCCCTCCCACCAGCTACTGCTACCATTGGTAAACACTTGTGGAACAGATTAAATGTTTCACCCTTCCCTACCCTTCCTTCCTCTGCTACCCCATCTTCTCTCCCAAACCCTTTCTACCCCATCCCCATCTAAACAGGTCCAGAACTAATGCATCTCCATCATCCACTTCCTGCTGCTGCTCTGGTTGTAATGGATGAGATCTGGAACCGATGAAATGCTCCGCCCTTCCCCTCCCTTCCTCACCAACTACCATATCATATCCCTCTGTCCCCATCCCTCACACCAGCTCCCATCAGTATACAGGTCATCCATCACCTTTTTTCCATCGTCATATGTGTCAACCATATACACAATACATCTATATGGCAATGATTGATCCTCTAACCCCCCCGTCCAGCTACTGCTCTGGTGGCAACCAATTAGACCTGGACCAGATTAGATGCCGCCCCCCCGTCACCACATTTTCTCACAACCAACAATACCTCCCTCCCCAAACCACCACCACCTCACCCCAACATGAACACACACAGCCTTTCTGCACCCCTCCCATCGTGGGTCTCACGCCTTTCCCATTCACACAGCCTTCAAAGTCCATGTTCAATAAGGGATGATGTACATTTTGTCACGCTCTGCAAAAGTGGAAAAGTGTTTTCTTTTTTCTTGACCCCCCCCCCCCAAAAGTGGAAACATCAGATGTGTGACATAATCAAAGAATATCTACACAGTGTTTCGCGATATTTATTCAAGTATTACTTATATATGCCATAAAATAATATTTATTATATATCAGGAATGTAAATCATAATATTGATGAATGTGTGAAATCTGCTGTGCATATTTTTAATGCCACATTTAAATAGTAAATAGTGGAATTCTGGTATGAAATGTTTTAGCGTGAGAGATAAAATTTTACACCCACAAAAAAGTGGAACATCCAAAACTTGACCGAAACCCCCTCTCCCCCTAAGTGGAACACTGTTCCACTTTTGCGGAGCGTGGCAAAATGTACATCATCCCTAATAAGCCTGAATAGATCGGGATGCACCCCTCCACTGTACTGTGACGTGCAACGTACGTTTGACTTACACAAACGTTTAACGTGTAACGTGCGTTTAAAAACCGTGGCGCTGTAAGCAGAAAGTAGAAATTAATTTTGTAATGATATTTATTAAATACAGAACACAAAATACGACGTCTACATTTGCGAAGTCAATTTAACTTCAATTAAATGTCATAGTCTCTGATTGTGTAAACAAACAAATTGAAAAAATGCCCAAAACATGAGATGACCTGCTGCCTTTCAAATAATACTTATGAGGCTCTTAGAACTGTGCAGGTTGTATGAAGGCAAGTATTCTCCATATGGTATGCATAAATGAGTGTGTAGGGTAAAGATCTATAGAAAACTGATAGATGTCTAAGTTTAGACGGTGTTTTATATACATATTACAATATTTATGTAGGGCCCGACTGTGCCCGACTGTGCCCTGTGCCCAACTGTGCCCGACTGTGCCCGTCGGTATTCATACCTACCGTGTTTAGACGCCCCAATCGTTACAATACCATGCTTTAACTTTTAAAATTGATATGTTTTAGGGACTGTGAAGAATTTCCCCAAACTTGCTAGAGTGACACCTATGTTAAAATGTAATCTGGAGATCATACAAACATGAATTCATAAAAACACCTTGTAACCCAAGTTATGCCACATACGCCTGGGTGTAGGACAAAAATTGACGAGGTCATTGTTGTCCATAGAGATTTGATTCAAATCTATCCATTTGTAATTCATACGCGTGATTTCTCACGGTCTTGAATTATGGACCCGTACCTCCAACATATGATCTGTGTGTGATGAATATATATACTCTTCAATCTACTATTTCTTAATTCTGCTTCCGTTCAGCATAATTTCATTAATAATTTAAGTACCTTAAGGAAATGATGAGTATAAATTATGGATTTATAATTATTTGTAAGAGGAGTTCATGATAAAATTGTTAGACAGCTCAATATCATGTTAATCATGTCTGAAGGGAGAAAATTTGCATTTTAATATTTAGTCCATAAAGCGCTCAAACACCACATATATACAATGCACTCGTAGTTCTGCTACTTGAAAACTATGGAATCGTTGAGATTTGTATTCAAGCCAAAGCAATAATTCTTATCATACTGAAATGAGACAATTACAATATAGAAACATGTATAAATAAGCAAATAACAATGTCACCCAGCTGATGTATAGTTGTTAAATTGGTATCTCTAAAACAATACATGAATAATACATAACCAATATATAAGACTGTCCTGATGTCTGACAATGCCTTGAAATTGTTATCATGGGTCCACTTGACTCTTTTACTATGTACAATCCTCGAGGTACAAACACTCACGGGTGACGGGTCCCAGACTATTTACAAAAATGTTGAGTCAATTATAAAGTTTCAAATGAATATTAGCGCTGCTTCGGGTCTCGGGCAAGGATGATTCTGGATGAATCATGCAAAAAGTTAGCAAGAATTCCCCACTAGGCCACGGCTGTACACATTCAATATATCGTGTTTCTATATAAACCCAGGATTTCTAAATGAATGAGCATATCTGTAGACCCAGATAACATGTTTAGACGCTCCAATCGTAACAATAGCATGCTTTTACTTTTAAAATTCATATGTTTTAGGGACTGTGAAGAATTTCCCCAAACTTGCTAGAGTGACACCCATGTTATAATGCAATCTGGAGATAATACAAAAACTTATTCATAAAAACACCTTGTGGCCCAAAATATGCCACATACGCCTGGGTGTAGGACAAAAATTGACGAGGTCATTGTTGTCCATAGAGATTTGCTTCAAATCCATATGTAACCTTGTACGCGTGATTTCTCACGGTCTTGAATTATGGAACCGTACCTCCAATGTATGCTTTGTGTGTGATGAATATTTATACTCTTCAATCTACTATTTCTTAATTCTGCTTCCGTTTAGCATAATTTGATGAGTAATTTAAGTACCTTAAGGAAATGATAAGTATAAATTATTGATTTATAATTATTTGTAAGAGGAGTTAATGATAAAATTGTTAGAGAGCTCAATATCATGTTAATCATGTCTGAAGGGAGAAAATTTGCATTTTAATATTTAGTCCATAAAGCGCTCAAACACCACATACATACAATGCACTCGTAGTTCTGCTACTTGGAAACTATGGAATGGTTGAGATTTGTATTCAATCCAATACAATAATTCTTATCATACTGACATGTGACAATTACAATATAGAAACATGTATAAATAAGCAAAAAACAATGTCACCCAGCTGATGTATAGTTGTTAAATTGGTATCTCTAAAACAATACATGAATAATACATAACCAATATATAAGACTGTCCTGATGTCTGACAATGCCTTGAAATTGTTATCATGGGTCCACTTGACTCTTTTACTATGTACAATCCTCGAGGTACAACCTCTCACGTGTGACGGGTCCCTGACTATTTACAAAAATGTTAAGTCAATTATAAAGTTTCAAATGAATATTAGCGCTGCTTAGGGTCTCGGGCAAGGATGATTCTGGATGAATCATCCAAAAAGTTAGCAAGAATTCCCCCCTAGGTCACGGCTGTACACATTCAATGTATCGTGTTTCTATATAAACCCAGGATTTCTAAATGAATGAGCCTATCTGTAGACCCAGATAACATATGTTTAGATGCTCCAATCATAACAATAGCATGCTTACTTTTAAAATTCATATGTTTTAGGGACTGTGAAAAATTTTCCGAAACTTGCTAGAGTGACACACATGATAAAATGCAATCTGGTGGTAATACAAACATGAATTCATAAAAACACCTTGTGACCCAGGTTATGCCACATGCGCCTGGTTGTAGGACAAAAGTTGACGAGGTCAATGTTGTCCATAGAGAATCATCCACTTATCCAATTCACATCTACTCGTGATTTCTCACGGCCTTGTGCTATGAACCGGACCTCCAATGTATGATCCGTGTGTGATGAATATATATAGTGTTCAATCTACTATTTCTTAATTCTGCTTCCGTTTAACATAAATTGGTAGATAATTTAAGTACCTTAAGGAAATGATGAGTATAAATTATTGTCATTTGTAAGAGGAGTTAATGATCAAATTGTTAGAGAGCTCAATATTATGTTAATCATGTCTGAAGGGAGAAAATTTGCTTTTTAATATTTAGCCCATGAAGCGCTCATGTAGAACAATCACAATGCACTCGTAGTTCTGCTAGTTGGGAACTGTGGAGTTGTTGAGATTTGTATGCAATTCAATAATATTTGATCATACTGACATATGACAATTACAATACATGTATAAATAAGCAAATAACAATGTCAACCAGCCATCTTGGCTTACAAGTCAGTGTGTTACAAATAAATAAAATAAAACAGTAGCACTTAGATCTCTAGCCTAACATATCTACATGTATTCATATTTTACCTCAATCTAGGACTAATAACTCAATATCAGTCCTAGCCTGAATATAGCATCTCTGTGTGCTTTCCATGACTTTCTAATAAAGCATCCTGCTTCAATTCTACATTGTAAACAAATTTATCAATTTGTGACAAGTTGTAAAATTCTGGACACTTTAACATGTACAATTTTCTGATATATTTCCTGTCTGAAATTATCCTATTTATTACATATACATTTAAATTGTGTGTGTAACTGAAATATTGAAGTGAGAGTAGACACAATGAAGGAAAACACAGTATGGGGGGAAAAGGTCAATACTATTTTTATTGATGGAAATTTTGCAAATTTTTTCTCCACACAATGCTACAATTAATGTGCTACAATTGATAAAGTATAAAACTAAACACTACTACAATTTCGCAAGAATACCACATTTGCCAGTCCTTACTCAAATATGGTAACAATTCACATACTCATACTGAAGTTATTCTACTCATCAATACTAATTACATTTTTTGTACCGACTATTTTCCATACGAACCTAATAATCTAGTAGTTAATAATTCACATGAAATAGCTACTTTTCGACTTTTTAACTTAGTCTTCAGTTTCAAATGTATTGTAAAAAGCGACTTACGGGCCCGGTCATTTACAGTCTTATGGGGGAGGGGGGCAGGCAGATATTGGGGGAGTCATACTTTCAAAATTGAAGTCATATGGGGGGGGGGGTCATACTTTTAAATTGAAATCTAAATTCTAAAAGGGGAGGATGCCCCCAAACCCGCCTAGAAAAGCTGTGCACCTCCTAGTTCAACATATTTTGTCTCCCATCTCTGAGTCAGAGTTACAGTCCTTCCAAAATTCATATTATGTATTCCAGGACCATTTATTTGTGGTATTTCAGATCATAATCGATTAGATAGAATAAGATGGATAAGAACACCAAATAAAGTTTGATGATTGCTTTAGTTCACTTCTGAATTCAGGGTTTCCACAGATTTTGCACATTAAAATTCAATGAATTTCCAAGACAGATTTTAATTTTTCCAAGAAATTTTTCTAAATACCCAGTTTCATCAAAATCAGGTCTATGTAAAGATCAAAGATGACAATAATATGTAAAAAAGCGAGGTCTATTCTACTTTGGCACACATCTACAGATATAGAAATCTTACCATATTATGTTGTGTGTGCGTCTCAAGCAAAAGCGTGCAAAAATTGGACTTTGGAAGATATCAATGTGCTGAATGTAACAGAATTTTATCCACCCCACCCCCAGCAAATTGTAAATGACCAGGACGTTATATTCAAATTTAGCCTTATTTTTATCACTGGCTTTTAAGGTTTACGGAGACTACTACAGTGACTCCATCTTCTGGGCAGGATTGGCTGCATTTTTCCTGGTCCTCATCAACTGCATTCTTAATCCTATCATCTTGGTCTGGAGAATGCCACAATTCAAGGTAAATAATAGTCGATGGGCGGAACCCAACAAATGCCAAAATTGGACAAATTTAGTAACACAATTTTGATGAAAGCTTAAGAACTAAATTTGCTATATGTATATTTTTACTGATTATATTGCCTCTTGATAGGAATGTTGTAAAAAACATGGATCAAATCCTTATTACATTTTAAATTACTCATTCATTTCAAGGCAACTCTCCGCAAGATGTTACATTGTAAAAACACAGATGAAGTACTGAACAATTCTGGTTCAAGACGGGATATTCTTCAAGAAAGCTACAGAAAGAATGTTGATAAATCTAATAGCGTGTCGATCAAAAACAGAGCAAACAATGTGGAAGAATCGACATCTTCAAAACAGGGAGACTACAAGAGTAATAGTTCAAATGAGGACTCTGATCAAAAATATCCTGGTTTTACTGACAACATGCAGGACACAAGTGGAGACAAGCTGCAAGGTGAATATATCCAATCTAATAGTCTCAGAACATGTAAAAATTGTGTTTATAATCAATCAAATTTAGAGATGCCTTCAGATTGTGCTAAAAATACATTTGGGCATTCTTCTTCAGACATGCAACTTATCTCGAATGACAGATCTGGTGTTCAAGCCAATTCCAAAGAAACCTACGAAAATATTTGTAAAACTCAAAATGTGGGCAAACATGAGATAGTTGTTGCAGATGAATTACAGAATCCTGAAAATGATAGATATTTGTCTGAAAACACATTCCAAACATTATATTCCACACCAAAGACATCAACTTCTACGTTAGAACATGTTGATGAATCAAATGATTCCATTCAGGCTGAGAATAATCTGACATAAAAAATCGGATAAGCCGACACTTACTTGTGGAGAGGGTAAGCCGAAAGGTGTAAAATCTTTGTTCACAGTCCCACCACCAAGTTCAAAACATAATTATGAGCATGAACTGATGACCACGCCATTGCAAGAAGGACTTGAACATATGTTTATACCTACATCCGGGAATAATAGTCAAGAATCAGAAAATGATAACAAAATCCAATTACAATTTGCAGAGAGACAGGTCTATTCATCGCCTATGTCAAAGCCGAATATGTATGAGGTGAATGGAGATTGGATATAAAAAGTATTACAATTAGTTGAGCACAGGTCTGGTCTTGTCGTGATTCTAATTGCTGTAGACGCCAAGTTTTGTACAGTCCTCGGGGGATACTTCCATAGTCGCCCTATAAGGCATGTGCCACTTAGGGGGTCACCTTTTGCACCACTCAGTTTCACTAGGGGTCACCTTTTCCACCACACAGTTTCACTAGGGGTCATGATTTCAACATTCCAGCCAGTTTCACTAGGGGGTTCAACCTTTTCCTACCTCTTTTCATGTGATTTTTGCATTATTTAATCATAAAAAAGGGTAAATATCATGATTTCAACATTCACATACATATATCAGTATTCATTTTTACAAAATTACAATATTATAGTATTACATTGGGAGAAAGTTGTAATACATGGACTCTTGTTTAGTACTGTGTTCATTAGGAAATATTTCTTGTTCTGTTGTTATTGTTTTTTTTTTTGTTCATTTTTAATTCATAAAAAAACTTGTTTATAATAATTCAACATGGTATGTCAAATATAAATTCCTGTACGGCCATTGTTTTCGGAAATAAAGATTGAAGATTGAACATAGAAGAATAATAACATAGTATAATACCCCTTGGGATAATACCCCATTATTTTCATCCGGTGGTTTCACTAGAGGTATCATTTTATAGTCTTACTTGTTTCACTAAGAGGTATGATTCTGGACCTTAAGTGGCACCCCCTACCCATTCACCCCTGAAGTACCTATCCCCCCAACCCCCAACCCCCCAACCCCACCCCCCACCCCAAGGTAGAGTCTCTATTAACTGCTCTCAATTGATAGAACTAATAATCAAGCATAGAAACGAAACTTTGTTTTTTTATTTTTATTTCATACATATGGTTTATATGACAAATACATAGAATGATATACACTCACACACATGAAATCAACAATAACAATAACATTTTCAGATTTTGAGAACAGTTTGCATGGTTCCTCTGCTGCAATATAATAATTGATGACTTAAGAAAATAAGAAATAGAATCCTACAGCTGGAAGTTATCAAACTTAAAACTTATTTAAAGCATATTTATAATTATGATACAAATGATATTTTCATAATACGTCAGTCAATTCGAACATTGAAATGGAAATTTTGACTAACAAGCAAATGTACATGTATGTGCTTTTGTCTTCTTTTATGTTCCTAGACGAAATGAGTGGGAAAAACATCCCCAAACATATGAGTAATATTGACTTGGGGAAAATATATACAGTTATTTTTTCAATAATGGTTTTAGACACATTATTATTATCATTCATTGATAGGAAATAGCATATAATGATTATAAAAAATCATTCTATATTTGACCTTGAGGGCTTTTCAATGTCATAAAGGGCACAAATACCCCATAATTATAGTCAGCACTATCCTTCATTCTTGGTAGTCTTTACAATATATGGGTATTTCTATTTTCTATCACTAAATACATGATACAAATACAAGTCGGAAATACTTATCAATTTACGTATATTGCTAATAAAGTTGTTATTAAACGTCTTATCTAGAAATCAGTCACGAATTACACGATTACCTTTTTATCATTATTTATATAATATTCCACATTACCTGTTTAACAAAATGCAATGCATGTATTTCATTAATTTTAACACACTTGTAATCCTTGAAAAGACACAAAGTCGAAAAAATAAACATTACTTGTGATAAATACATACTCTAAACAATTTCTTTTTATATGTTGAATATATATACAGCCTGCATATAGACTTGTATTAAGTTTGTTTGTGTGTGTGTGTGTGTGTGTGTGTGTGTGTGTGTGTGTGTGTGTGTGTGTGTGTGTGTGTGTGTGTGTGTGTGTGTGTGTGTGTGTGTGTGTGTGTGTGTGTGTGTGTGTGTGTGTGTGTGTGTGTGTGTGTGTGTGTGTGTGTGTGTGTGTGTGTGTGTGTGTGTGTGTGTGTGTGTGTGTGTGTGTGTGTGTGTGTGTGTGTGTGTGTGTGTGTGTGTGTGTGTGTGTGTGTGTGTGTGTGTGTGTGTGTGTGTGTGTGTGTATGTGTGTGGTGTGTGTGCTGTGTGTGTGTTATCTTGAACTGTGTATTGTGATACATTACATTGATTAATTTATGAGTGCAAAAACTTCTACTACTATGCACTGGGGTCGGTCTTTGTGTCAAATTATCTCATGGGTTTGTGGTTTTGTTGTCTGATGTGTATTTGTTTTGAGCTGTGCAATATGTGGCAAATGCTCGAGTCTCAAAAGTGATACATTGGTTAATTTATATGTTGAGCTCTTCTACTACTATGCGGTGCGGATGTCCGGCCGTCAATAATGTAAAGCAATTTTTAAATTTTTTTTCCCACTCGGTGCCCTCTCAAAATCACTTTCTGTATTGGCCATTTCAATTTGTTGACAGCCATTAAATAGCATGATTTTTAAAAATCGTTATGCTTTTTCACAATATGGTCTCCTATATTTGAGCTTATCGGAAATGAGCTCAAACTTGCATATGGACTCGAGGATGAAGCCATTCCTGTAAACATTCCAAAGTGATAATCACAATTGTTTTTTGTTTAACATGTTAGTTTTGTATTTGGAGTTTAGCAGCAAATTAAAGACACAAATATCTTCAATAAGACTAGCATGGATGTCGTTTGGAATGTCATAACATAATACATCATATATAATTTAGTTTGTTTAATACATGATTGTGTGTGTGTGAGCTCGATGCATGTGGTGTGTGATATGTGTGTGTGTGTCCGTGTGTGTGTGTGTTTGTGTGTGTGTGTTTTGTGTGTGTGTGTGTGTATTCAGTGTGTGTGTGTGTCAATGTGTGGCAAAATGTGTCGTGTGTTGTGTGTGTGTGTGTGTGTGATCGTACGGTGTCCTTGTCGTTGGTGTCTTTTGTTGTTGCCTTGTCTGTGGGTTGTGGTAATGTGCGTGTATATGATCCTCTGGTGGGAATCAAAGGTGATACATTGATTCATTTATTTACTAATGTCGCCAACAATGCCCAAAATCCAAATACGCGGCATCAAGTTTGCAAAGTTTTTTTGTCAGATCCAATATTGGTTCCACGGTGCATCATTCAAAATGCTCGCGGTGTGTGTAGAAATACGGCTGCTAATCGGTGTCTCTTATATGTTGAGCTCTTCTGCATTCTCCTCCGGTGAGGATGTCCGGCCCCTTCTTTTTAATGTATTGTATATTTTCGATTTATCATCATTAGTGCCATCACAAATTGTATCTTTATGGCCAATAGCATGATGATATCCATTTCGCAAGATTTGTTGACAGCCAAGCATGATGATAGACAATATAAACGCAATATGGTCTCCTTCATTTAGCTCGCATATATCGGAAATGAGCTCAAACGATGCATATGGACTCGAGGATGAAGCCATTCCTGTAAACATAAGAAAGTAAGATAATCACAATATCTTTTTTGTTTAATATGTTAGTTTTATCTTTAGTTTAGCAACAGAATTAAAGACACAAATATCTTAACCCAATAAGACTAGCATGGATGTCGTGTTATGGTTTAAAAGGAATGTCATAACATAATACATCATATATAATATATGGTTTACAATATTTAATACATGATTATAGACATACATTATACATATCAACGATAAGCATTCCCTTACCTAAAAGTTTTTGCCGGATGTTCCAATATGACAATCGTATTATTCGGTCGCAAGCACTGTGGCATATGTTAACTTTATATAGGGAGGTAGTTGATTGTGTACATGTATCTTGGTGACGACATCAATTAACCACAAGACAAGTACAATACAATGAAGTTTTTCAATTGATGATGTAACATAACCTACATATTTTTTCCTAATCATAGAAATCAAACTCATTGGGCACAATGTCACACTGAATGCACAATATACGACCTTATGGGCAATGAATGAGTGATAGTTCATCAATAAACATCAAGGCTCTCTAATGGATGACCTCAATACGAAATTAGAACTAAAACTTGATTATAGGGGCCTCATTAGTAACAAACAAGCATGGGTCACTTAGAATGTGTCTCTGTAACTTTTACCTGATCTATTTTGTGCTTCAGTGGGCAGATGGATAGGGAGTTGGACTGCAAACCAGAAGGTTATGGGTCTGATTCCCAGTCGGATCTTGTGGTTGGTGTTGAGCAAACGCATCCCTTAAACTGTTGCATTACCACCTGTGGCACCTACACGTTAATTAGGGGCACAGGCCATTGCTGTTGAATGAGTGTGTACGTGCCTGTATGACTGATTAGCATTAGATGCTGAATGTGCTGACGATGCAAGTATATCATATATGAGAAATGGTCAATTGCCGATCATTGAATGTGCCAATGACCTGGTGTGAAACGTAAAGTCGTGAGAATTAGAATCACGACTATAAACCACCACATTTACATTTACATTTATTTCTGCTTAATATAGCCTGTTGTTTGGTTTGAAGAAAAACCTAGATCAGGTCTCCTCAGATCGAACAATGGGTGCTTCTTCCGCCCATCTGGATTTGCGCATATTTGGGCTTGCCATCCTTGTACCACATCCTCCCACCGGTGTGTAGCACGCTATCCCACAGCTTTTCTTTGCCTGTCAGAGTGTTGACCTGATAGGGTATTGGCAATTTTAGACTTCCAAGTTTCAAGGAAGATGCCCATAGTCTTCCTTCACAGAAAGTCCCATTCTATCATTCCGTGGAAAAATCTCCCGCCAATAACCCACGCTGATTGGTCAATCAGCATGCTCAATTTGCTATGGAAAACACGCTCCAGAGCCGGACGGCGCTTAGTCTAAACTCCTCACAATATCAATACAGCCGCTGACGTAGCAAGGCGTGTTCCGTGTAGCGGAGAGCAGAAGTTTAGATTAACGCCGTAGTAGTGGTCTCCACGCGCTCAAAACGAACGAAATTGACTTGCAATGAGAATGTTATAATATGATTTATTTTAAAAATAAAATGGATTTTAGTCATGATAGAATGGTGATTGACCACTGGATTGACGTCTGATTCACCGAACGATTGAGCGTGCAAACGCCTGATTTACCCGAACAATTGACACTCCAATCTTCGTGGTCACTCCTACATTTTCACCACAGGCGAAAAGCGCTCCTGGATTTGAGAGCGCTTAGGATAGAATATTAAGAGCTTCAGTGAAAATACCAAATTTTTATTTTCATTATATTACATTTTACATAACGCAATTATTAAGAGAAAGTGAAAA
>CM032659.1:3513403-3540364 GCA_019095985.1 Streblospio benedicti | reverse complement strand
ATTCAAATAACTAATCTGATCATTATGTTTTAAAAATTACCATCTCATGATTACATGAATAATAAGATTAAGAATACAGAAAATTACTTTACCATGAAAGTTTCAGTATTTTGTAATTTATTTTGCTAGTGTTGCAAAGCAAAAAGTCTTGCTTTTCTGATGTAACTTTCTTCACAGAACATGTAGTTTTGTCGATGTTAATCAGAACATTTTTGTAATTGGTTTTACCGTTTACACATAAAAAGAACAATAAAACAAATTGGCAATTATTTTATTCAATGCATTAAACACGGTAAAAAAATTTACACATTAATTATTTTCAAGTTTCAATTAATAAATTATATCTGCATAATTATGACAAAATAAATAATCTTCAACAGCTATTATATTAACATTTCATTACTTCTAAACATCCATTTCATCTAACCAATCATTAGCGAATACCACAATATCTCTATAATGATTTATCTAACTCTCATTACTTGAACTTATGAATGTCATAAACAAATCAACATGCCCTTTCATGGTAAGATGTTTAATGACTAGAAAAATTGGGTACCTCGAGATTTTTATTCACCACAATTCAAGTTCAAGTTAGTTTGAAACGGTTCCAAATATATACAAACTTCTACTATATAAATTATGAGTGAATCCAGCTCATAATCAAAACAAACATATTTGGATAGACACTACACAAGAAAAAGCATATCAAGATTAAATGCAGTGCGATTACTTGTCCACAGTCATGCGTGTGTATCACTAAGTACAGCTACCAAACAACATTGCCCCACTGACTATTACCCCTGCCCTAGCTGCAGCATGCTAAGTGCAGCCGCACTCTCCCCGCCCTCATTGATATACACCACATAGGTGTTTGCGTCATCGTCGTCCTCTCCCTCGTACACCAGCCCAGGCTCATCCCCGAGGGCGTGTGCAGCGCGGCCCCCTCCAGCAGAAGGCCTCCGTCCTCTCCAACAGCCGCCGATGTCACCCCGATCCCGCCCTCAATCTGGTGGTACACCACCTGCTGCTCGCCCCCCGACTCCACCAGCTGGTATTCTTGTATCTCCTGCTCTTCCCCCCCGCCACCAGCTTGCAACTCCTCCTTCCCTACGTGCACTAGACCAGAGCCTCCCATATCGTGAGTCTGATACTGCTCCCCTATTGTTTGTTGTTCCCCGTCGACACATTGCTCAACTACGAACTGCTGCTGCTGCTGTTGCTCCTCCTGCTGCTGCCCAACGTTGTCGCAAATTGTCGCCGCTTCCATCAAAAGCTCCTCATTAGAAACTTGCCCTTGCATTGTTTGTCCACCTCCGTGCCCTATAAACTGCGACTCCCCTTCGTCATCCTCCTCAGCTGGGCCCACGACCTCGCCCCCCACCACCATCTCATCCACGTCCTCGTCCCCGCTCCCTTCCTCCTTCAACTCCGAATGCAACGACGACACCACACTATTCGGGTCATCCCCGCCATGATGCAACAAGTTCACCGTTTCCAATGACTGTTCGCCCGTAGTCCCCAGATGGTCCCCATCGTTGGTGTTGACAACAGTGAAGGAGCCGTCGGTGGCGTGCGTGGCAACGGTTGCCGTGCCGGAGGGCAGGTCGAGGACGCACGGCCTCTCCGGTGTCGCCGGTGTACATGTAGTACGTGATGCCCGCATCGTCACTGACCAGGGCCGCTCCACAGTCACCTGCAACAACACGAACAGGAAAAATTTGTTTGAGCAGGCCCTAGTAAATGCAGATAAAACATAACCAAAACATTCATTTGAGCAGGACCTAGTAAATACAGATAAAACATAGAGAAAAAATTCATTTGAGCAGGACCCAATAAATACAGATAAAACATAACGAAAAAAGTTTCATTTGAGCAGGACCTAGTAAATACAGATAAAACATAACGAAAAAATTCATTTGAGCTGGACCTACTAAATACAGATAAAACATAACGAAAAAATTCATTTGAGCAGGACCTAGTAAATACAGATAAAACAATGAAAAAATTCATTTGAGCAGGACCCAATAAATACAGATAAAACATAACGAAAAAAATTCATTTGAGCAGGACCTAGTAAATACAGATAAAACATAATGAAAAAATTCATTTGAGCAGGACCTAGTAAATACAGATAAAACATAATGAAAAAATTCATTTGAGCAGGACCCAATAAATACAGATAAAACATAACGAAAAAATTCATTTGAGCAGGACCTAGTAAATACAGACAAAATATACCGCCCCATTCGATCTTATAAAAAATTGCTTTTTTTTGCAGGATTTCTTACATGTCGCCATATTGTTAGACTAATACGGTGTTATTATTCGGATAGCCACAAAATCACAACGGGGGCATTGTGAAACAATATTCATGGTTCATACATGTTGACATTTAGCAAGCAATAAAAAAAATGTATGAACCGTAAAAAATTCATTTTGGGCAGGACCTATTAAACATCTATTGTGGTTTTTGTTTTTATTTATATAACTTTTTGTAAGCTCACTGTGCACTAATTACAAGAATATGGTAAGGCTAAATAAAGTGGGAAAAAGCGAAAAAGAAAAAATTTTTTGGATCATCGACCTCAAGTAAATGCATGACTTTAAAAAGCATCCATGATGAAAAAAATTCATATTACACTTTTTATTGATACAGATTTTACAGAACAAATCTTGCTTTTTTTTTTGACTGAAATTTTCAACCATTGAAATTCCAATATAAATTCACATTCATATGAAAACCACCCCCTTAAATAGCAAATTTGAAACCTAAAGTCTATGGCAGTGACACAGATGAATGCTTGTCCTAATTTGCTGACAGCAAGTTCAGAATGATACATTTTCAATCATAGCACTAATTAAAATGGCATTTTCCAGTGTCTGAGAGAGACAGTCAGACATTTTGAACAAGTCAAAATTGGGGATTAGGTACCATGATTGGAACAGTAAGTTTGTTTTATATTTTTGATTTGCATACACATTTTATGTATCACCAATTATGTGACTGCCCATGTGTATGCCTTATAAAACATGCTGTTCCAATCCTAATCCCCAATTTTGATTTGTTTTTTGTCTGATACAAGGATTTTACAGACACTGGAAAAATGCCATTTTTTTTGAAGTGTTCACTATTACGTAAACCAATCAGAATAATCAAATTGCAATATTCATGTATCTGTTTCATTCCTATAATGTTTATTTTGATATTCATTACCATTTTCTGGCATGATTGAAAATGTATCGTTTCTGAACTTGCTGTCAGCACATTAGTCTGAGACTTGTGTTAAACGAAAAGGACTTTAAAGATCAATGACCTACTCATCCTCCAATAGACCAGCTTTTCCCAAAGCCAAAATGTGTAAAACAAGTAGGACAAGTAACATTTTGCAGGACTAGTAACTTTTTTTGCCATAATAGCAGGGCCACGAATAGGAAAAAAATCATACTTCTCCATAAAATGGGTATCCTGAAATATATACCTCTAACTACGATTTACATGTCCAACTCAACAAACTCCATATAAATGCAATTGAAACTGATGTCTGAGGTTACTGAGGATACACGTCCATAGGACAAGCGACTCAAACTTTTTACCCGTCCAGACAACACAGATACACGTCTAAGAACACGGGCACATGCATCGTAGAGGGTAGAAACCAACTCAGACTAATGAGTGGCCATTTTTTCTTTTCCCCTTCATTGTTTACTAAGCCAGGCTTGGCCATCATTGGCACTAAACAAAAAGCCATTCTGGATTCTACCCTCTATGATAATAACTTCATTGACCTCAAACAACAGGACAGGTACTTATCTGTGGCCTTGAAATAGTCCTCTGTTGACTAGCAGGCTTTGCTGGAGCACTGCAAGTTGAGTTTGAACGGTGGTATACATAGGAACTTGGGCGGACCATGCACAATTCCAGAATGGAACAGTAGTAACAGCATACACTGCCAACTGCTTTTCTGTAGAAAATTCTGTTGCCAGGCTACATGCCTTATGCAGGCCATTGATGGCTGGAATGTTAACATTATCCTTTCCATCTGCCCATATGCTTTTAAAGCCTTGTAGATTATCATAAAGATACTGATCCCAGACTAACAGGACTCTGCTTGTCTGTTACCTTGCTGTCCCCCGTCCTCTCCCATGGCGAGTGGCTGTCCAGCCTGCAGCGCTGCGAGCTGGCCGGCATCCAGCATCACCACCTGCCGGTCGTCCACCTCGGCTCCGTCCAGGTCCAGCTCGGCCCCCGCCGCGGGGTCTGGGGGCAGCAGCACCTGCGGAGCCACGCCCGCCATGTCGTCAAAGTTCACAATCTGAAAACATACCATCATCGGTTTTTTGGTTTAAACATTTTCACTGGATTGGGCATCACTAAAAATATGTGACTGCCTTTTCAATCAGGTTTTTGCTTCATAACATACTTTGGAAATACAATTTAGACTAGAACCCATGGGCCTAATAAGCTTTTATTTGGTCAAAGTTGATCTGAAAAACCGTTGGATGTTCATTTGTTCAAAAATCATATTAACATAAGCTTCACTTTTAAATTTTTGTGAAATAACCTGAAACTGTCCTTTTTTTCAATATCGGCCCACATCTTCACAGCACAATCTTGCGAAGATCTACGTTGCATTGTGGGAAAAAATACATCAATACTGCACAAGTGCATTGGTTATCACCCTGTCAACAGGAAACAGAAGCGCGGGTTTTCTTGAGAATAATTCCTATTTGCCTCACCTTGAGAATACTCCGCTCTTTGCCTCACCTGTCTGACTCCCTGGCGCTCGGTGATGATGCGCTTCACTCCCTCCCCGCTCTCCCGCATCGTGAACATCACCGCGTCCCCGCCACCAGGCTGCTGCGAGTCCCCACCGCCGTCATCCAGGTACTGCAACAACCAGCAGTGCAAACTATTTATTTATTTCTTTATATATTTATTTATTTATATATTTATTTATTTGTTTATTTATTTGCCATGTGTACAAAAATATTAATAATATAAAATTCAGGCAATTTACAATAATCATAAAAACACAAAAACATTTAAAAACACACAAGTAGTAATATAAATGGCTGGGGATGAAATATGTGGATTACTTATCAAGTTCCTCGCCATGTGTATAATACTTTTATCAATATAACATTACAATATCATTTGTTTCACAAAATGATTAAAAAGTTATAGAAACAACAAGTCACAGTAGGCCTATGACTTGTGTAAAATACAAATTGAAGAAAGTAACATTTTGATTAATTATAAATTATATTTCCCTTTGCAATAATCCTTAAATAGTTTTTTTATAAGTAAAATAAGTTTTAGCTATTTTAACATCAGTAGGTAAATTAGCACTAGCATATTGAAAAGTACTTATAGAATAATTAGTTTTAATTTTACATGTAACTTGGAAATCACTTTTGTTTTCGTGTATTATAAGAATGAATATCAGTACCTTTATAGAGATTTGTCCAAGATAGATTTGGCAAATCACCTATTGTTATTTTAAATACAAATCACCTATTGTTATTTCAAATACTATCACTGACAGCAGGCTAGAAACTGTTCTCACAGTAACTATGAACTGTAGCCAGCCCTGACAAAAAGTGACCGGCGCAATTATGTTAACTTGGCAGTCGTATGAAAAATGGCGTGACCATTGGACTGTGAGCTTTTATTAAAAACCAGCCAGCGTGAGGCATATTACAAGTGAAACATATTCAGCATGAATGTGTTTTTTTATCAAACATTGTGTTTAGAAAATGCACAATCTACATTCTTTATACAAAGTTCCAACATCTACAAAAATACCTCTCTTCAAAATAACTTCATAAAAATGAGAATAGAACGTGTCGAATTCCTAGAATTGAAGGTACATGACTAATTACCTGAATATCACATCAGTTCAAAATAGCATGACAACTGTGTCCAGGTTACCGGGCAGTTTTAGAGCATGATAATCCAAGAAATTACACGTCAATGTGTGACAAATAAACAGAAACAGAACAGATTATGAAGTCAAAAAGGTAAGAAATTTTATCAAAATCACACATTTCTCTGGTGAAAAATAACATTTTTCACTTAAGAAAGCATTGAAGATGCGAAAATGTGTGATATTGATAAAATTTCGTACCTTTTTGACTTCGTAATTTGTTCTGTTTTAATATAATCTGGTACGAGCAGCTCCAAGAACTTTTTATACGAACAAGCGGACCTGTATGGAGATGTTCTGCGGGACGCTGCACACGCCCTCACGGCGGTTGTCGTGGCCCATCTTCTGCCGGTGCCGGTAGTACGTCGAGTGGCAGATGAAGCTCTGGCCGCAGTCCTACAACCACAGGGCGGGCATCAGCAAAAACGGTTACAAATGTATTTGTTAAAATCAGTTGAGCGGCAGGAGTTCTTCTCATGATTAGCAGTCTTCTGGTCACTGCTGTATGAATAGTAATCAAAAATGAAAAATTATAAAAATGTTTTTTATTAACGTTTTTCGTATTCTGATTGTATTTCTTCTAAGCTATTGCACATATATATAATATAATTTATCAACACTTATTCTAAACCATTATTCATTTTAATCAATGTTTATGATTAAAAAATCTGTTTGTGATTATATGCTTAAAACCGAAAACGTTAATAATTTTTTTTATATTTTTAATTTTTGATAACTTCATACAGCTGTGACCAGAGGACTACAGTAATCATGGTTAAAAATGTGGTTAATAACAAATAGAGAAAGCTTTTTTTCACTAGGTAGGTAATTCTAATGATGGGAATTTTGAAACCTATTAGTCGTGATTTTTTGTGTGTGAATTGTTTCTTCGAGGAGACCTTATGTGAAAACTCCATAATTGTGGTTCATGAAAATGTATCATGCGCTATCTTTTTTTTCACTAGGTAGCTAATTCTAATTAAAGTCATTGAATTAATAGATCGTTTTTTTTTGTGTGTGCTTAAATGTATTCTTCCAGGAGACAATGGGTAATCAACTCTATTATCAATAATACTACATTCTGAAAATTTATAAGGTAAAATTTACAGGAATAAAATCCTTTTATTTAAACGCTAATAATGTTCTACTGATTTACTGCCATGTGTGACACCTAGAACATAAGTCTCAGGCGATGGACATTAAAAATGTCGAAAACATTAAAACAATAAGTTTCTTTAAAAAGAAATGTGTGTAAATGACGTTAAATAAATTCTATTAAATGAATAAAAAAAAATCCAATGGGTCTACTTTCCACTTACAAAGCAGACGTAAGGGCGTTCGTTGGTGTGAGACACGAGGTGGCGGAGCAGGTGCGTCTTCTTCTTGAAGAACTTTTGGCAGATCTGGACACTGGTGCTTGTAGCCAACTTTGTGCACGGACTAGAAACACATTGAAATCTTGTATAAACATAAGAATTCTTGTATAAACATAAAAATCAAATCTCAAATCATCTTACATCACATTATTTTAATGAACTTCCAGCTATTTTTTTGCTTTTTATGAAATAATGTATTTCCCTGAAGAGGACACACCCATTTGTGTAAAAAAACTAAGGAAAAAATATTTTGAAAAATTAGACCATTCTTCTAAGTCAATTTTAAATTTCCAAATTGGGTCTCCTAAAAAAAAGGACGCAATAACCAACAATGATAAACAGATTATATCATATAAAAATTAACGATGATAAACAGATTTTATCATATAAAAATTTCTACAATGTTTGATCGATAAATTTTCATAAACACACTCACAAAACTTGTGTTTATTCACAGATTTCCCTTCAGCAGTCTAGTTACTTACGGTATATTTTTACAAATGCGAACCTGCATGTGGTTGATCAGCTCCTTCGATGTGACGGAGGCAAAGAAACACGAGAAGTAGGTGCATCTGAAGTTCATGTAGTCTTTGTGGTACTCCGCGTGAGCCTCCAACTTCTCCAGGTTGTTTGTCTTGAAATCGCAGCCTTCAATTGCACAGAAGTATCTGGAAACATTCAAACAACACTTGTGTGATCTTGTATGTAAACTATGGACTATAACGTCATACATCAGCCATCTTAAAAGCAAACAGAGTTTCTTTGCTTCGTGAGCAAAACACTTAAAATATTCTAGCATGCTAATCATGAATTTCTACATCCCAAGTGCTTCTTTTCTATTGTTTCATGACGTATGTAAAATATCGGGAACAAACTCTTTATCGCCATTAAATGACATTCAAATAAAAATCAATAATGTCATCAAACACATAAAAATTTTACATTTTAATACGATTTTGTAGAAAACTCACTTTTTTTCATGGACATTGTTGATGTGCTTCTTGAGGTCATGAGGCACTTTGGTGCTATAGCTGCAAAAGGAGCACCTAAAACACAAGGAAGGAATATTATTAAGGTGTTTTTCAAACATTCCTGTGCACTAGTGTGTATGCACAGTTCCATCTACAAATAGATCGAATAAAAAATCCATAGTTGTGTTTTCATGCTGCTGCTTTTATCGTTTTCACTGGCATATCCAGATTTTCAGCAAAGGGAAGACGGGAACGGGGCACAACTTTCGATCCAACAGTAATTTATAGAGCAGTGCTTCAAAACCATAATAAACTTACTAAACCAGAAAGACAATAAGTCTTAACTATATTGAAGAAATATGTCATGGTTTGTCGGTCACCATGTATCAATTCATGCCGTCATGTGGTTGAATATTGCCCTCGCAAGCTTAGGCAATATTCACCACATTCGGGCATGCATTCATACATGGTGACCTACAAACCATGATATATATTCATTATAACACGATAAACACTCAAAGATGTCAATATTTCACAACAAATGAATTGGAATTTACAAAGTATTTTTTGAAAAGTTAGGGCGCCATGCGATATTAAACATTGTACGTATATCTGTGTAGTACAATAGATGCCATGCGTTTAGAAATAATGTCCCACATACTATTTCATGTCAGTCTTACTTGGAAATATGTACGTATTACGGACCTGGAAGTTTTATTGAGAAAAATTTGAAAACATTCTGTTATTTCATGTTGTAAACAGTAAGCAATTTTTTTTCTTGTCTCAATCATCTATGCTTTATTTATTATTATTTATATCATGCCACCCCCACCTGCACCCACCTGTACTCAACCTGCTTCTCGACGTGGATGCGCTGTTGGTGTTTCTTGACGGCGTCCATCGAGCAGAAGTCGGCGCCGCACAGCTCACACGGGTACCGCGGGCGCTGCTCCGCCGGCAGGTGCTTCTGCAGGTGCGTCTGTCGGGTAAAACACGGTAGAGGCTGTTTATAAAGAGTGTGCATACAGTTTGCCAGGGAATACCTCTCATTTCAAACACCTCTAGCCAATGTGGCCAGTGCTATAACATCTACATCTACACCAGGCTATTGGCATCCTTGTCATACTGTATCTTTCTCAACTCCCCGGGGAGTATACAGCATATCGCAACCGTAGCGCAGACGTGCTAATCACTCACATTGGTATTCACTCGCCTGACCCGATCTTACCACATGGAGATTGAACAAAAGAGGTCTAAGAGTGTCCATTGAAGAGTTTTATTATACAACAATGTTTCATTTCTAGACTTTCATAGTAATGGAATTCGGACCTCTACATATAGCTTTAGTGCAAGCAGTATTTATATTGCTATACAATAACCATATGAAATCTGTGTATATACAGTAAATCCATTAAATTATTATACTTAATATGCTCAATTTATACATAATAATTTGTATATACTTATCTAGATGCCCAAATAATGGATGAATTTTACAATTTATGAATTCTGTGTGAGTATTGTATGAAAATTAAGCATGATTGTTTATTTAAGATTTCAAACATAATGCGCTCTGTGACTGTCCAGACCTAAGGAGTTTTGATTACATTAATCAATCTCTAGTCGATTTATAAAATATATTTTCTATATACTTATTCAAATGCCCAAACAATGAATGACTCTTACAAGTTATGAAATATGTGGATGATGGAATTCAAGATCATGTGTATCAGATGTTACTTCATTTTACTTCAGTATCTAACCACAGATTAGTCTAACTGTTTAACTACAATACAATACAATAAACAAATTAAACAAATGGTGCTTTAATTGGGATTTAAAAGATACAAGAGTTTTGGATTGTCGAATGGACAGTGGAAGTTTATTCCATGATTTAGGTGCTGCTGTTTTAAATGCTCTATCACCATAAGACTTGGTTCTTGATCTAAATTCTTTAAGCAATCGGTTATTTGATGACAGCAGTAATCTAGGTGGTGAGTATGATTGCAGGGCCGTCGCACGCACCTTAAGAGTGGTCTGACAAAATGAACACCATAGGCGTGAAAACAGTGACATGTAGTTGCCGTAAGGCTAGGGGGGTCTGGGGGCATGCACCTCCAGAAAATAATGGAATTTACAACAAAAATGGTGCAATTTGAGAGCTGTTCAAACAAATTACTTTTCTATGGCCACTCCCACATGAGCGATAATGGAGGCATCGTACGTTTTTTCATGGCTTTCGGCTTTTATAAGTGATAAATAATACTACCTGTGTATCAAATTAAAGTCCGTCTTCGTTAGAGTTAGCATCCATGCAGCAATGTTATGAACATGCTGTACACGTTGGATTTGACAGTCAGGTAAACCATAAAGAAGTGAATTTCCATTATCAAGGCGAGAACTGATGAAGTCATGAACAATTTTCTCAGAAGCTTCCATTGTGAGAAACTTCCTAATCTGTCCAATACGACGAAGATGTCAATTACAAGATTTAACAAGGGCAGACACATGAGGTTGAAGTAACAAGGGCATTGACAGATCCAGGTTGTTGGAAAGAGGGGGGGGGGGGAGGGGGGGAGGGGGCACACCCACAGGATTTCATGGACCATTGTCAGCAGGCTTTTTTTCCTTTTTTGAAAAGGAACCTTCAGGAGCTCGAAAACGTTTATGAATAAAATTGAGATCAAAACTAAACTTTAGAACGAAAACTTTTCATCTTATTAATAATACAGCCGTAAAAGAAAGCAATACCCTATTGACAATGATGTCACCAATAGTGCTGTAGGCCAAATATACAGAATATTTAATACAATAGAACAATAGAAGGAATTTATAGTGTTTTTCATGAAGTGTGGTGTCAGATAAGCCGTGATGGATTTCTTTATCTCACACTATTCGCAGCCCAGCAGACCGAATAGAGATTTGGAATTTGGGGGAAGAGATTTTGTCTATTATTATATGTATCTATTTTTTGTCATTGTTGACAAAAATGCTTTTCATATTGCCATATTTCTATCTGGTAATTAAGTTTAGCTCAAGTTACTTTGTATGTAAGTACATAAGTTTATTAACATCCAACTAAGGATATTCATACAAGACAACTACCTAAACCATGAATTATATAAGATTGCTAATTACCTTTAAAATACAATGTAAATTTAACAGATGATCTCTTCTTACTTATTTTATTTTTTTTTTAATTTCCAAATATGGTTGCCTAGATGAAATATTTATTCAATTTAGTCTCCATTTTAGCTATTACAGAGTTTCTTATTTTACTTCACACAATCTGCTGTAAAATCTGGGAATGTCATGATGTTTGTTATGTTTGCCAAATTATGAAATCTAATGGAATAAAAATTCTGTCAATTTAAAGCTTTCGTTGCTCTGTATCCTCTAGTCTCTATATGAAAGTATTTATCCAAATATAAAAAACTTTTTTTTTCTTCTTTTTTTTTAAAGATAAACAAGCATTAATTCTTTGAACATTTATTTCAATACATTACAGATATACAAATGAGTTATAAGGGCATTGTTTAATCAAATAATTGTTTAACATGGAAAAAAGCCCACAAAATTCTGATGACAATGCTTTGTTACAAATTCAAGTAAAATTAACTTTAAACATGCAGTTACAGAATTGATTCTTAACAAAAACCTCTTATTACATGTACTACCGATATTAAGAAAGCATTGACACTGTTTTATACGCCTAATATTGACTTTTTACATGTCATGACAAATTTTTTTCCAACAAATTACAAACGGCAAGTGTCTTGAGACCTGGATGATGATGATCGCCTGACATTCTGATTTCCTGGCCAACTTTTTTAAGGCTCCGAACAATCATTTTTCTGTTCCTAAAATGTCTAGATATTGATGTTTGATTCTTCAAATGAGCCCAGTTGGTATGATCCTTGTTAACTGATCTACGATGATCTGTGATTGATTTTTTAACTTTCATTGAATTTCTTAATTTTGCTATTTTGGGAGGCATACCAATTTTCAAACCAGTTTGAGAAGAAACTGCAGATTTACGCTTTGCGGCTCGGAATACAGGAGCTTCTGATAAAGCAATGTCTAGTTTCTTCTTATTGTCTTTAGACTCACAACTGATGATGGACGATTCTTTCACCTTGCAATTAGCTTCACAAATCACGTTCTGAAATATATTGTCACCACAACTTGCTTCCAAACATTATTTCCCATGCATTTATTGTTACCATAATCACTACCATTATCCTCTGTATTGACCAGAAATCCTCGATCCATGCTGTCCACAGTTGTACACATCGTGTCACTGACTAAACTGATGAAATGGGTAGAATTATCAACATGATTTTTCACTGTTTCACATTCACCACCATGACTATGTTTGAGCACACAGTCTCGTTCCTCAGATTCCTGTCCTAAATCAGCCATAAACACCCCTGACTGCCACATCTGACTGGTGTTATCACTTTTATACCAAGAATCTTGAACAGTGGAATCGTCTGCTAGTGCAAGAAAGCCTTCATCAAATCTGCTGCTAACCTTATCAATTCTGCAACGTTTTTTCTTTGCGTGGCATTCTGACTTGATCCGTTGAAATATCCAGAATAGATGGTGAATACACGCACTTATTTTCAACATCGTTGCCGCTGGTATCCAGATTATATTCCATACTTGTATCCGACAGGTCCAGGAACTGGGATACGGTCTCATTTACTACACAACTGATGTCAATCATGATGGAGGTTTATATATGAGATGTGCTTTCAAAATAATGCACAGAGCTTTGAGATACAGTTTCAAAATAGCATACAGAGCTTTTCAAATAACACACAGAGCTAGTCAATTTGATGTTACTAGATGTAGAGAACTATTCCAAATGGTGACCAAACACAACTGATGTCAATCATAAAGGTTTATATATGAGATGTGGTTTCAAAATAACACACAGAGTTTTGAGATACAGTTTCAAAATAATCCACAGACCAAGTCAATTTGATGTTACTAGATGTAGAGAACTATTCCAAATGATGACCAAACACAAATGAAGAATTAGTTGTGAGTGGCTTCCCTTCACTGAAGGCAGCCACTGACTTAGTTCTCACAACAGATCAGCTGATCCCAAAGACAGCCACAAGTGAGGAGTCTAACTGCTGGTGTGAGATAATTAACAAGCATGTCACCAAATTACATTACTTGGCCTGACACTTATGTTTTACACCTAATGATTAGAAACTGTTAAATCAGATGATTATGATATAGAGGATGATAAATCTTTATTCTTATTTATATGGAATTGTTTCAATAAAGTTTCTTCTTGAAATTGATTTAAAAACAAAACAAAAAAACAGTTCACTAGAAGTGTGTTTACATGGATTTCAACAAGAAAATAAATACTTGATGATACAAATGAAGGAGATATAGTGGATATCTAATTATAAATATATGTAAATTGTAAATTACAAATAAAAATACACTAGTCAAGTCATGTTTTACTGTAAATCTGAGTACTAAGACACTCACAGCTTTTTAATTAAGAGGCTGCCACTTAAATGGTTAATTACTGCTACAACTTGACTGACCAGTGATAACTATTGTAAAGTCTAAGTGACACTTGGGTTGTGCAAGTAGTGAGAAGTTACTTCAGTGCATAGGTAGCAGTTGCATGGGGTAGAATTCATCAACTTAAATTCAAACACTGATTCCACATCAACTAAGTAAAGCTACTTACAAAATGTATACTTTAAACATAAATGTAAAAACCTTTCTATGTTCAGTAAGCAATGCCATCTGTGCTATACCTACAACATATTAACAGAGATTTTGATAAAAACAATTGAACACTTGATCAGAAACTTGGATAAAAAGAATCAGATATTTCAATAAAGCAGCATCAGTGCTTCAAACTAATACTCGTGATTACAAGTGGCATAAAACATTCAGATTTCTAGAATCGAAATACCCTTATAAAGTGGTGTTCAGCTGCTAGCAGTATGAGTTTGAGCCTGCACCTGAGTGACTTGAGTGTTAGTGCTGAACACGGCAGCCTGCACCTCAGCCACCTCCGCGAGGATGCTACCAGCACAGAGTCCACCATGGATCTCACTGCCCCGGGATCTGCACTTTAGCCACCTCCGAGAGGATGCTGCCACCACCACCAGCATGGAGCTGACCATGGATTCGACAGCCCCGGATCTGCACCTCAGCCAACTCGGTGGGGATGCGGAGTTCACCATGGATCTGACTCTGGATGAGCTCCTGACAGAGGACAACCTGCTCAGCAGCAGAGAGGACGAGGACGAGGAAGAAGTGAGCAGCTCATCGGTTCTAAGTGAGCGCACCATGTACACCATGTTGCTCAGTCCGGATAGTCGCGGCGAACAGTCGGCAGATTACTTAAGATTATTGATGGCGGGTACGGATCTGACTGTCCTGAGTAGCAGCGTACAATCTAGTAGCTACTTGGACCATCACATCAATGAGCAACTGGGCATAGAGCTGGCTGATGTTTCAAATGTGGAGGGTTCTGATAAAGAGGCCACTTTGCTCTATGGATATAGGCTGAGGAGCGACAAACTGCCATTTTCTGTTGACATTAGTGACGTGCAATACAGCGATCTATCATTTCTATGCTGCGATGCTGTGGATTCGAATCAATCAACAAGCACAAAATATGAACATTGCGTATCGCAGTCGTGTGACGATGACAGAGTTGAATCTCCGTGCTGCTTTAACGTCTCCTTCAATGGGCAGATTGTACAGATCAATGATAACCAAATGAACTGCAAACCATCTTTGGACGCTCTTTACCGACAAATGGTTAAAACAGAGGAACAAACGACAGCTCAAAAACTTGCTTCTGCCTCCACGACGGATACGAAAATGGATAAAGCTGATTACAGTGGTAAAGTAAGCACCAATCGCAGCCAAAAAAATCGCTTAAAAAAGATGCAGACAAAAATTCTTTTGCGAAGTGAATTAAATAGAGAACTTGAACGTGAAACTGAAAGCATGATGAGAAAGCGAGAAATTAATGATGACAAGGCCTGTAAGAAACCAAGTATTTTGGCCAAAAACATAAAGCGAGTGAGCAAGAGTCTGCACAAGTTGTACTGTGGAGTTGACGACGGCCAGCTACAAACATTGGCAGTTTTGTAGGTCATCACCTTGGTTACCAATAAACAATTCAAATCTCCATAAACTGGATACTTCAATACACTATGGTTTCTCATTAGAAATGTGTTATAAAATTGTACAAGTTTTATATGTGTTAAATTTGCAAATAAATAATAACAAAAGCATATTTTTTTTAGTTTTCTGGGTTGTGTTTCTGTATATATTTATATGCACACGAGAAAAAAATGGACCATTTTAAATCAAAATGCAGACACTTATTCTGTAAATTAACTGAAGTAAAATGCCCCACAAAGTTTTGTGTTTCTAAGTTACTTTAAAAATTGTGCACACTTACAGAAATTTTTAATGTTTTTCATCTTCACCAAGTTATTTAGAAGCACAAAATGTTTTCTATAGGTGCTACATATTATCTTATATCAATTGTAATACAGTTGGACTTCTTAAAATCGACCTTGAAGGAAGTAAAAAAAGAATTCGAGTAATCCCAAAATTCAAGTTAGCAGTAATTGAAAATGTGAGGCAATATGAAGGAAAAGAGTTATTTTCTTGAATTATCCCGAGAATTATCCATACATTCAAGTTATCAGAGTGTAAGATAATCGTCTCATACTTTAGTTTATAAAATTAGTATATTAGTAAACAATTTTTTGGGCCAAAGGTAATGTGCTGACAGCAAGTTCATGGAGTAACATTTTCTATCATAACTAAAAAATGGTACTGAATATCAAAATAAAAATTATAGGAATATGCTAGTCTTTGTTGTTGTTGTTTTTGTTTGTTATGTTGTTTATTTTTTGTTGTTGTTGTTTTGTTTGTTTTTTGCTACATCTACATTGTAATTTCTATTATTCTGATGGGTTTACATAATAGTGAACAATTACATGAAAATGGCATTTTTTCAGTTTCTCTGAGACAGAGTCAGACATTTTAAACAAGCCTAAATTATGGATTAGGGCCTATGATTAGAAAAGCAATATCTTGATTTGTGATAGAAAATGTTGCTCCATGTACTTGCTATCAGCAAGTAAATGGAATAAGATTGTTATGAGGACATGCTCTTTTCACACTGCTGCTACAAGAGCTGATCACATAATTATATTAGTTTTGTGTTTCTAAGCACCTTTACAAAATGTGCAGACTTAAGAGAAATTTTGAACATTTTCACACTTAGCACAAAACTTTTCGGTTAGTGTGGGGGGAGTGTTGTGACTATTTTTTTCTTAGTGGCGGGTGAGTGTTGTGACCACTTTTTGTCTGGGGGCGGGGGAGTGTTGTGATTACTCACTTGGAGTCGCTGTCGTGTGGGGAACACCTTGGTGCACTGGTCGCACGCAAACCCCCCGCCAGCGTGGATCTTCATGTGAGCCTGGAACACACAACCGCCAGCTATCATTTACAACAGGAAAAACATCTCTGTGCCCCATCATATTCAAAGTATATTTTTTACTTTTTTGTTTAAATAAGTCTTTTGCGAATACATCTACAGTTGAAACCACTTTTCAATATCATAACAATTTTCTATATATCTTTTATTTTTAAAAATATTTCAACCTTAAAAATAGCAGCCTTCAAGTTCCTAAATGATGTCATTTATGAGCTTGAAGAAGGCTGCAAGGACCGAAATAGTGTTGAAATAAAATACAGATAGAAATGTCCCATGGTGGATATGAAAAATATCTGAATTTTTTCATTGAGGACAGTAAGTTTAAAATGGATTTATCATAAAACTAGTCATTGTATTTGCCCGCGAGAAGTTGTGACATGTGTTGTGCGGCGCCTACCTGCATGTTAGCCTTGACGGACGTGGTGTAGTTACACTCGCCACACTGCAACAGGTCGCCTGAAACAGTCATATGTAGGATAATCTCAGACACAAAGTTCACACATATGAACAAGAGGACCACGGGGGTCTTATATCGCTCACCTGTCAAATACCATTTCATGTACTTTTTAAACTCTGTGCTTGTGGCATAGTTGTTGAAGTCTATAATTGCAGCCTCAAATAAAGCGTAAAAGGTCAAATGTATTGAGATGAGATGCATGTCTCACTATATTCTCTGCTTGAACAGTAGTACCATTAACTACTTTAGCTGTGAAAGAGTTCATCTAGTGTTTTAGCCTGCGAGCGTGAGCTACATCCCTCATTTATATGCCTGGAGTATTTGTGTGCATGACAATAGCTGGGCTTATTCACAAGCTTGGGCTTTTGTGTGGATTCCTGCACTAATTGTCATTTGGTTTTTAGTTTATGATTGATTAGGATTCTTAAGAATCGAAAATATTTTCCAAATTAATAAAATAAATTATTAAAATAAATGTAGAATTGTATTTAGAAAACGTTTGAAACAATAACAGCAACAAAGACATTTAAATAGAATGAATCCTGCACTAAGCTACCTAATGACAAACCTGGTCAGGTTTAACACATGAAGTTGGACTTTTTCATTCATATTTCATTCATTTTTACTAATTCAGATATAAGAAATACACGTCTATATGTATAAGTATACAGAGGATTTTACACATACTTTAATAAGTTGATATAATAATAACAATTAAGTATGTGTATAATCCTCTGTATATTAAACAATAATGTCATGATGTAGCAGATTTGATTTTGACAAGGGCACTGTTGTGTCGAAATTTAAATAAATATATACATGTTTTTAGTTAATTTTAGTTCTTTTTTCTTTTTTTTTTTTTGGGGGGGGTTTGGAATAAGCAAAAGAAGGAAAATAAGGAAATAAAAAACAAGTGTTCATAATTAAATTGCTATGTCTAAGTTCTTCATTTTTGTAACTAATTCAGTTTGCATTATGACTGACAGACTGACTGTACAAAAGAGACAAGGTTGCACTGTGACCTCTATCCATCACCAAAGAACTTTAAAATGAATGCAGTTTGATTTATGACAAACAGACTGACTACACATTTTCACTAAAAACGTTTGATGGAGAGCTGGGGCTGGGTCAATTTTACCCCCAGGGACATGGATCAACTATGAAATGATGATCATATAGGCATACAACTTCTGTGAAAACATGATGAAATTTCAATGAAAAATAAAGAAACTATTGAGCAAATATGAATTGTGGAGGGACGGCGGACGAAAGGTGATCACAAAAACCCATTATGTCTCCGACAGGTGAGCTAAAAAAACATATAAAGAATATTGAGTAAAAGCACAATATAATGCATTCAAAATATGCAGAAACTGATAACATAGGAATTTGCCACCCTGTATTTAGTTAACCGTGAAATGCCACTGACCTTTGCACTTGTCAATATGACGCTGAAACTTGGAGTCTGTGATCGCCTCGAAATTCTCTCCACAGTGGTTGCACACCTACAATGTCAGAATCGTTACATGCTACATGATAATGCAAAATACAATGTTGGATGACTACTCAAAAATATCAATATAATTCTTTTATTAATCAAATTACACCAAAGAATATACATGTATAATTTATTTTGTGTTCTTACTGTAGGTCTTCAGCTGTTTTTAGTACTTGAATTGTACTATAATAATACTTTTACTGTTGCTTTTTTTTTTCTTTTTTTTTGATTGATTTGACACAAGAGTCATTAAAAAGAAACTTTTTTTTTCAATTAGGCTTTCTAACAAAAGAAAAATAAAGTTCCACATCATTTTAAGGACACAATTTTAAACATGCTTTGCATTTAGATCATTCAAAAAAAAAATTTTTTAAAATAAACTTATTGGATGAAAATGACAACGAATTATCAGATAAATCTATTTGAAACATACAATGTCATAATAGTTTCATTTACTTCTTATACAGATGCCAGTTTATACAAGAGTTGAAGCCGATTTGCTCAACTTTCATACATCTAATCAATCATATAGTAACTCCCAGACGTACTTACATGTATTTGCACATTTTAAGGACACAAGCATGTCTTCCTGTACACGCAGTGATCAATCTAGAAATTGGCAAAAATGAGTTCTGCATATTTTGAAACAATGGGTCCGAGGGCCAATACAATTCATCAAATCCCGACATACATATAACCATTACAAACTATAAATATTTCATGCATCCCATTGATGCAACTTTTAATTCTGTGAATCCAATTGAAAACTAATGAGTCCTGGACTAGGGACTCGCCACATCTATTCTAGATTCTAGATCTATTCTAGATGCTTTCTAGATTAATCACTGCTTGATAAACGAGCGCTCACCCTGACAGTCTGGTAGTGGAGCTTCTTGAAGTGGGTGAGCAGGTTGTTCTTGCGGTCAAACACCTTGTCACACTGAGAGCATTTGAACTCCCCGATCACGTTGGCCACCATCGGCTTGCCCTGCAAACAACAACACAATGTTTGAAGCTTTCTTGTCAATCTTCTTTTGTACTTATTTAATATACATCAATACACAGTTCTTTATACCCGCTTTATTATCCAATCCAAAGAGTCCTAAATATTTCAAAATTTTTAAAGTTATTCAGTTTCTTCTTTCGAATTTGCAATAAGGAGGCTACCATTTATTTTGGCCCAAGGATGGTATGAAACAAATGAAACTATTTTGGTATGATTTTCATGACACCTTATACCTAAATTTCTTTGAAAATGTCAGCACTTTCAACATGAAAAACAAATCATGCAGTTCGTTCTTCAACAATGAAAAATGAAACACATGAAAAATACATCCTTATCTATTTTGGTAGATGTTGTAAAACTGCTCATTGGTAGTATAAAATAGATTCCCGTGAACCAAGAATGGACCATCGTCGATCTACGGGAATTTCTTTTACACTCCACATATATTTCATGTTGCAATAACTACCCATGGGTTAAGAACTGCCTTTTTAGCGGCGAATATTCACCTTGCTAGACACAAAATCTATGCTCAGTTTCTTTTACGTCTGACATTTCTTTGACGGCTGAACTTATTTTGCCTCTGTTGATTTGATTGGACGCGAGCTTCCAAAACAATCTGTCAGCATTATTGCTGCTTTTGAATAAGGACTTATTTTCAATAAGTAATAAGCCCGAATAGGTAAGGATGACAATGGACACGTGTAACAGTATTACATGTAATAGATCTAAATGTATAGTTGATAAAAATATATGTTATAGAGGAATTATATTTTATTCACCTAGTTCCGCAGAAGTTGGCCTATTGGCCTATGTTATTATGCTATCATGTATACTATAACCTGACATATTGATCTAAATTGACCGGATGAAATACTATGAATCTATGTGAGATAGTTTCACTTAGGTGTAATCACTTTTTTATAAAATTAATCTATATCTTTAATGCCGCCCGATGTCATTGATAGCGTGCCTCCCGGGATTCTCATGGCGTATATAAGAACTGCCAGTGTGAATCCAATATTATGAAAAGCACTACTGAATAATATGCTAATGTTAACCTATATGTTTAAATGGTCATTTTCCATTATTCTTTGATTTACAAAATGGTGATTTCATGGCACTACTTATATACAAGTAATCTGTTACTAATTGACAGCAAGTTCAGAACTATACATTTTCAATCATAACTCAAAAATGGTAATGAATATCAAAATAAAAATTATAGGAATGATCACTTTTTTTTGCCAGATCTACATACCAATTTTGATTATTCTGATTGGTTTACATAATAGTGAACACTTACTGTTACATGAAAATGGCATTTTTCAGTGTCTGTGAGAGACAAGTCAGACATTTTGAACAAGTCAAAATTGGGGATTAGGCACCATGATTGGAACAGCCAAGTTTGTTTATATTTTTGATTTGCATACACATTTATGTATCACCAATTATGTGACTACCCATGTGTATGCAAAATCAGCTTGTTCAATAACTTACATTTTCAATCATTTCTCAAAAGAAAAATTTTGACTAGTTCAAAAAACTGACTTCATAGGAATGAACGACATTTTTTTTGCCATGTTCGATATCAATTTTGTTATTCTGATTGGTTGCTGTCACAATCATAAATATTAAATTCTCAGTTTCAGGTGTTATCAGCAGGCAGGTTTTCACTGACAAGCCAAACGCAACAAATTAGGCATCACATTTAATAAGCAAGTCTGCTTGGTCATACATTTTTTTTACAAATATTTATGTCTGATTATAAACTTCAAGTGGCTGTACACCAGCCCCCAGTTTAAGCGGTCTTACCTTGAAAATGACATTTTCTCATCGTGGGACAGGATGTGTTTCAACATGCGACCCCAGCTCTCGCACTTTCGTACTCGCAACAAATTCCCGGCCCCAGCGGTGGAAGCAAGTGCATAAACCAAGCTTATCGGTTCTCAAACACAGAATACACAGACCTAGATCAGCAGGTGTTTGCTCCGACACCGACACTATAAAAATGGCGAATAATTTCCCAAAATTTGCCGCAGCGGTCTTACCTTGACCTGCTGTGACAACAAATGGCGGTCTGATTATAAACTACAAATCGTGGAACATACTTGAATAAAACTAATATTTTGCATATAAAATGTTATCCGTTATCAGTTGTACGCGTGACCTGTTGGATACCAGCTCCTCAGCACTATAAACACAGAATACACACAAAATATTGCTGTTCTAACCATGAGATCTAATCCCCAAATTAATAATCTTCAATATGTCTGACTGTGTCTGACTCACAGAAACTGAAAAAATGCCATTTTCATGTAAACAGAATAATAAAAATTACAATGCGTTTCTAAAATACCCCATCATTTACAATTTTGACAATATCGGGCCATTTTTCAAAAAAAAAATTTTTGAATAAAGAATTTAATGTTTTACCAATATAAACATATCCATTTTGGCGAGGCTTTGTTTATCAAATCCTAGATTTAAACACAGAATGCAAAATTGGGATCTCATCCCCCAAGTTAATAATCTTCAATATGTCTGCCTCTCCAAAATGAAAAAAAAAATGCAATTTCATGTAATCTTTAAAAATTTACAATGCAAATCTGGCAAATTATCGGTACCATTTTTTTTCAGTTATGTACCATTTTTCAGTTTTGACGAATAATGTTACTCCATGAAAAATATGCTGTCAGCTATAAAGAAGAATTTAAAGATACCAATAAGAACACATTTTTGGTGAGGCTTTTGTTCTGCCCCTGTCTTCCAATCCTTGCTGTCATGTGATCGCCGCCACCATGGCGGTCACGTGACAATCTAAGCATTGTCATTCAGCCTGAAGAAGCTCTTGTGACAAGAACAAAAGCCTCGCCTAAATATGAGTTTGCTGGTTCCTATTGGTATCTTTAAATTCTCGTTTATACCATGAATGAAGGAACCCAGGATGGTAGAAGTTTACATTGCGTTTTTGCGCACTGACCTGTGGAAGCAGCGCGACAAGTTTTTTGCACTTGAAGTCGAGGCTGCCCTTTGTGGTACGTGTCCGCCCCCTCCAGCCTCGATCCCACGCATGCCGTGCGGAAACCTGGAAACAACGTCGCTTACGCGCCGGGATTTTAATCAGGATGCCGGAGTCCCACGACTCATTTTTCCATATGCATTATGTTTTTCTATATGTTAAAAAAACAAGTTTAGTGGAATTGGGTCATGTGTATTTTTTGAATGTTGGGCAGGGGAGAAGGTTCAATACTAAACAGAATATTCTGTTGGGGGATAATGTGGGGGGTTCAAATATAAAATTATATTTTTTATATTCCTACTGCCGCAAGGGATCAATTTAGATGCCGGAGTAGTCCACAACTCATTATTTTGCAATGAAAGATCACTATTTTCGCGTCAGGACTAGACCCTCGTCCAGACGTAATGGACTTGTAGAAATTTGTCAACTTTTTTAGTGCATTTTTCATAAATATACGTATATCATAGAGCGTTACTCTTCCTACTGACTAGTGGCACATTCCCACTGCCCTTGTCTGGTAAATCTTGAACACTTTCTGCTGCTTGAAAGTACTTTGAAACAAAAATACTGACTGTTCTATTGAAAAACGATGATGTCTCAACTACATGAATCATTTTGCTATCAACCGACCATATTGGCTTAATTTTTAGAATAAAAAAACTCATGGATCTCATAGACTTTGATGCTTTGTTTTATTTTAAATATCAGTGTAAGCTGGCTTTTCTGAAGCAGTAGAAGTATCTTGTACTTACTGGTTTTGGTCGGCTTGATGTTGTATATCGACTGTGTTTCTTTGGATTCTGAAATAAATCAAGCAAATATTGCCCTATCAGAAAGTAAGCTTGATGTTCATCGCTATATTGTAAAAATGTACATTTCATTAAGAATGTTGAACCAATAAATAACCTGGATTATGTTAACAAGTATCCAATTTTGTTCTATTTCAAAATATTTCTAATGTCAGCTAAGATCAGGGGATCCAGTCACCAACATATTTTTCCTAAATACATTTACACTCACCAGCCAGTCTGCGCACCGTCTCCTCTTCATCATCTCCTCCCACCAGCTCCACAGCAGTCAATGCCTCCAGGTACACAACCTCCTCCTCCTCCTCACCCTCCTCATCAGCATCAGCATCATCCTGATCACCCGTAGCAGTCACGGCCTTTTGCTCCTGCCCCGCCTCGTCATCATCCTTTACCACCTCATCATCATCATCATCCTCCGCTGGCTCAGTCTTCACACCTGGAAACAATACATAGTGTAATCCATGGGCCCCCTGCATCATAGGAATGGTGTGTGGTAGGTATGCTTCTATGATTTACAAACACTATATCAAACACATTACTACTATGATATAGATATAATAGTAGTAATGTGTATGGTATAGTGTTTGTAGATCATTGAAATATACATACCACACCCCCCTCCCATGATGGGGCCCCTGGTGTAATCAATTGATTTGAGTGTATTTAGATTATCATAAAAACTCTTTTAGCGAAACCCATTTTAAGTGCTTGAAATTTGATTTTAGGTGATGAAAACACTTTCCCTATTGGAGAATGGCTCGGAAGCCTTGGATTGTCAGTTAATTTTTTTTTTTTTTTAATTTTAAAGCTATACAGTGCTATATCATTTTTAATATTTGAACATATCAAAAAAATTTATATAACAACACTATCCTTCAAATGTTATTTTCTTCAATTTGTATTTTACACAAGTTATAGGCCTACTGTGACTTGTTGTTTCTTTAACTTTTTAATCATTTTGTGAAACAAATACTATTGTGATTTTATAGCTATAAAAGTATTCTACACATTGGGAGTAACTTGATAAGTAATCCACTTCCTTCCTCCCCAGCCATTTATATTACTACTCATGTGTTTTTAAATGTTTTTTGTGTTTTTATGATTATTGTAAATTCCCTGAATTTTATATTATTAATATTTTTGTACATATGGCAAATTAAAAAAATAAAAATAAATAAAACCTTGATGTGAGGGTTGTTCAGCTTCACGGTAACCGTCTTCAATCACTTCAACTTTTTCATCCTTTTCACTCGCATCTACTTTTTCTCGTTTTACCTGAGTAGGGAAGAATAAAGTTAGAATCACAAAGACAACTGACAAACTATATCTATTGTATATTTTTTAGCATTGAACTGATAAAAAGCCAAACTTCCAGATAAAAATTGAAAAAACAAAACAAATATTGCTATTAAAAAATTCTAAAAAAAGTTATGAGGAATTAAGATTTTTAAAAATCATTTCAAAATAACTCACATAAATGCAATACACAAATGTAACTATAGTAAGAGTAATATCGTGAATTTTAGTCATCCAGGTTAACTTATATATATATATACAATATTTAAACTATACAATTGGATAATTATGTTAAAAACAGATGTCATTCGTCATACGTCACAACAGTGAAGAAATATGGCCGATGCCATATGAAACGCCTGTTAACCAATTATCCAGTTGTATACTTTAAATATTGTATATATATATAGTAAGAGTAAATTTTTTATATATAAAAGAAGAAACTACCTTGATGACAGTTGACACTTTTGCCTCATCTGTGATGTCTGCCACCTTTGGCAGTCACCCCTGCCAGTCACTTTATCAACCTACAACATTGTATTAAAATCAAAAAGTACGTACGAGTGGCAAACATTAAAGGTCGTTTTTCACTGAGAAAAAAAACCAACTGATTTACAAAGTGATATTTTGTATTCACTATGTTAGAAGATTTCTGCTCAAGATAAAAGCTTTAATGGCATTCTTTCTACTTTACTTTCTTTGATAAAAGAGAATATTAATATTTCTCTGACTGTCCTGGCGTCACTGTTTTTCTTGCAACAACTAGTTTCGGTTAATCCTGACAGTGCAAACGTTATAACAAAAATTCAGTTTGTATGATACCAACTGAAATTCATACACAAGCAGGGGGGTAGTGAGACTTTTTTCAAAAAAAGAACGCACAAAATGTACTGTGAGGCAGACATTGCATTCAAGATGCCTTTCATATTACATCTGTATCATTAATTCCCTAATCATTTAAAAATTCTTTATAGAATAATTACTATTGAATATATTTACTACATGCATAAATACTCGTTAAGCTCGTAGTACTTTCAGGTTACTCAATGGGGGTATTTAACTTTGTTTGTTTAAAGCACATCGCAATGACCATGTGAGGTTGGAGTGACTTTTTCAAATTTTAAAAAAATTGAAATTTATTCCCAGAAAGAAGGTCAAAAAATTTTTGTTGGGAAAAAGGTATGCGGGTTTTTCTATACTTATGCCCCCCGACAGAACCCGCTTCCTTTTTAATCTGCAGAGGGGAGGTTTTCCCCGGACCTTTCTCACCCACTGGGGGTTTTTAACTTCCAAATTTTTGGGCTGTCCATCCCTTAAATGTCCTAAAATATTTATGGGAAATATTATAGCACAAAAATTTTTCCAACTTCAGGCATAAGGTAAAGATTCATTTTCCCCATCTAGTTTTTCTTTTTTGTACTAAGTCAATGATCTGTTCTTATAGATGACTGACAGTGGGTAATATGGCTTAATACCCCGTTCAGTTGATTTTACAAAAATTTTAAATATTACAAAATTTTAAAAATCAAATATCTTAAAAATTTTAAAAGTCAGAAATTTTTTTAGGCTTTAATTTTGATCTTTTGATTATGCCCAACAAAGTCAACAAAAAAATTTCAACCAGAATGGGGCTTTTTCTTTGGTAAATTTAAAACAAATGCCTTTGCTGAGCTGAAAGGGCTCCTATATGGGATCGCCTTCGCTGTGGGAACGGGCCCTCCTGGGTGAGCAGGCTGGGGGGGGCTCCCGGGCGCGGGGTTCCGGCCCCCCCGTGACCGAGAGGGGGTCAGCCGCGGCGTCAGACACAAGGGGGCAGTGAAGGGGGGGAATATTCCTGTCACAACATTGTGACAGTGACCCATAAAAATCCCGGGGGGGAGGAGGCGCCCCCCCCCCTTTTCCCCCCCCAAAAACTTCATTTCAGGTTTTCATGACATCCCTTTTATTTTTTTTTGCGCCCCCCCTTTTCCAAAACCTGGGTCTGCCTATGAATACAGTCAACCTTTTTACTGCAACCCGGGACGACCCAAGTGGGTTTTGGGGTTTTAAATTTGGGGCGGCTCATTATGGAGGCTGACAATTTCTCT
>CM032659.1:3445492-3513303 GCA_019095985.1 Streblospio benedicti | reverse complement strand
ATGGACAATTTTAAATCAAAATGGAGACACTTATTCTGGTAAATTAACTGAAGTAAAATGCCCCACAAAGTTTTGTGTTTCTAAGTTACTTTAAAAATTGTGCAAACTTACAGAGAAAATTTTATGTTTTTGATCTTCACCAAGTTATTTAGAAGCACAAAATGTTTTCTATAGGTGCTACATTTTATCTTATATCAATTGTAATACAGTTGGACTTCTTTAAGCTCCACCTTTGTAGGAAGTAAAAAAGAACATGAGTAATCCCAAAATTCAAGTTAGCAGTGATTAAAAAATGTGAAAATATGAAGGGAAAAGAGTTGTTTCTTGAATTATCCCTGGTATCCATATACATTCAAGTTATCAGAGTGTAAGGAAATTTGGCTCTACTTTTAGTTTATAAAATTAGTATATTAGTAAACAATTTTTGGGCCAAAGGTAATGCAGACAGTAAGTTCATGGAGTATCATTTTCTATCATAACTAAAATGGTACGAAATGAAAATTATAGGAATATGCTAGTCCTTATGTTGTTGTTGTGTTTGTTTTATCAATTTTGTTGTTGTATTTTTTTTTTTTTTTTTTTTTTTTTTTGTAAAAATTGTAATTTCTATTATTCTCAGGGTTTACAGAATATGCTAATTACATTTGCATTTTTTCAGTTGTTTTTTTTTAAACGTTTTGGATTTTTTAAAGTATCTTTGATTTTTTGCCATGTACTTTTTATTTTTTGTTTTTTTTGCTACATCACATAACTGTATTAGTTTTGTGTTTCTAATTTTACAAAATGTGCAGACTTAAGAGAAATTTTGAACATTTTCACACTCAGCACAAAACTTTTGGTTAGTGTGGGGGGAGTTGTGGCTATTTTTTTCTTAGTGGCGGGGTGAGTGTTTTGACCATTTTTCCTGGGATGTGTGTGAGGGGGGTTGTGACCACTTTTGTCTGTGGGGCGGGGGAGTGTTGTGATTACTCACCTGAGTCGCTGGTCACCTTGGTGCACTGGTCACACGCAAACCCTCCGGCCAGCGGGATCTTCATGTGAGCCTGGAACACACAACCGCCAGCTATCATTTACAACAGGAAAAACATCTCTGTGCCTCATCATATTCAAAGTATATTTTTCACTTTTTTGTTTAAATAAGTCTTTTGCGAATACATCTACAGTTGAAACCACTTTTCAATATCATAACAATTTTCTATATATCTTTTATTTTTAAAATATTTCAACCTTTAAAAATAGCAGCCTTCAAGTTCCTAAATGATGTCATTTATGAACTTGAAGAAGTATTTGCCCGCGAGAAGTTGTGACATGTGTTGTGCTGCACCTACCTGCATGTTAGCCTTGACGGACGTGGTGTAGTTACACTCGCCACACTGCAACAGGTCGCCTGAAACAGTCACGATATAGGATAATCTTAGACACAAAGTTCACACATATAACATGAGGACCACGGGGGTCCTATCGCTCACCTGTCAATACCATTTCATAACCTTTTTTAAACTCTGTGCTTGTGGTATAGTTGTTGAAGTCTATAATTGCAGCCTCAAATAAAAAGCGTAAAAAGGTCAAATGTATTGAGATGCGAGATGCATCTCACTATATTCTCTGCTTGAACAGTAGTACCATTAACTACTTTAGCTGTTAAAAAAGTTCATCTATCAATTTTAGCCTGCCGAGCGTGAGCTACATCCCCTCATTTATGCCTGGAGTATTTGTGTGCATGACAATAGGTGGGCTTTTTCACAAGCTTGGGCTTTATGTGATTCACCTGCACTAATTGTCATTTGGTTTTTAGTTTATGATTGATTAGGATTCTTAAGAATCGAAAATATTTTCAAATTAATAAAATAAATTATTAAAACAAATGTAGAATTGTGTATTTAGAAAACGTTTGAAAACAACTAACAGCAACAAAGGTATTTAAAATAGAATGAATCCCTGCACACCCTAAGCTACCTAATGTGACAAACCTGGTCGGGTTTAACACACATGAAGTTGGACTTTTTTCATTTCATATTTCATTCATTTTACTAATTCAGATATATATAAGAAATACCGTCTATATATGTATAAGTATATAAGAGGATTTTTACATACTTTAAGTTGATATAATAACAATTAGTATGTGTATAATCTCTATATGTCTTAATAATATCATGATAGCAATTGTTGATTTTGACAAGGAGCACTGCTTAGTGTCGAAATTTAAATAAATATATACATGTTTTAGTTAACCCTCTTGGCGCCAACCGTAAATTCACTATACTCCCCTCAGTGCCAGACACGCATTTTTGCGTGGCGTGTTATTCACAGTGGGGGCTTCCGTTGTCATAGTTGAAATATATGATCCTTTGTAGCTCTTCGTTTTCATCAGAACATTTTTCACATTTACAGTACACATTCAGGAGGCGGTCTAGTTTCTTATTTTTACCATTATAAATAAAGATACATACAGCATAAAGTTAAATTTTGACAATTTCAGTGTCGTCCATTCATTTGACAACTAGTGGTTGATTTTAAATAATAAGTAGTAACAGTAAGAAATTTTAAGTGCAGCGAGTTTTTATCCAGGATAGACACAAAAAACACCATAAACCATCCTATTTCATAATAATATATTTTTACTTACAATAATACGGACCAAAGCGTGTTCAACTTTTTATTTCTTCAAGGCCGTGAAGTTTTGACGAGGCACCAGTGCTACACCACTCGACCACCGACAAAAACATCATCCGTTTTTGATAGAAATAGTAGATTTCCAACATCCACACTTATTGGGTAGTTGCCAAACGGTTTATTTGTGATTCGGTATCCAAGATACAATAAGATGGGGCATGGGTGACGAATAATATGATAATTCTTCTTCAAAATGTTCAACTTTGTCACTCTTACCAAAAAACCGGTATTTCCGGAAAAATCAGCCTTATTGCAGCGCGCGTCGCTGATATAGTAGGAGGCGCTCTTGATAAAGGCTAATTGATGTTCTTTAGCAGTGTCAACATGTTTTTGTGGCGCTTGAACCTAAGAATACCGCTATTCATTTTGATTAAGGCTCAAAAATATATATCTGGATATGACCTTGATGAGTTTAGTTTCACATTTGTTTAAGGTCTCTATGAATAGCTGGCTTCATGACGATTCAAACCATATACAACTACAAGCCATGGTTTTGCGAACACAAATAAAATATTTCCGCGGCTCAAAATTGCAGCAGATAAATGCGTGTTTGAGGTGAGTAAATATTCGTTCACACACTAATATAATTAAATATTAACACTATGCTGCTTATTTACTTCTAGAAATGTTTCGAAATGTCAAGGCAAAGGATTGTTGTTGTTGTTGACATGCGAATTTGAGACTAGAACACGGTGTTTATATACGGTATGGCTTGAACAAACTCAAACTGTTTTTTTCTGAAAACTTGAGGCGCATATAGCCTGCGGCATAAAAACACGTAAAATCTGAGGCGCATATATGTGACATAGGGGGTTGGTATTTTTAGTTCTTTTTTCTTTTTTCTTTTTTCTTTTTTTTTTTGAGTGTGGGGGTGGGGGGGTTGGAATAAGCAAAAGAAATAAGGAAATAAAAAACAAGCTATATGAATAAGTACTTATGTCTAGGATTCTTCATTTTTGTAACTAATTCAGTTTGCATTATGACTGACAGACTGACTGTACAAAAAGAGACAAGGTTGCACTGTGACCTCTATCCATCACCAAAGAACTTTAAAAATGAATGCAGTTTGATTTATGACAAACAGACTGACTACACATTTTCACTTAAAAACGCTTGATGGAGAGCTGAGGCTGGGTCAATTTTACCCCCAGGGACATGGATCAACCATGAAATGATGATCATATAGGCATACAACTTCTGTGAAAACATGATGAAATTTCAATGAAAAATAAAAGAAACTATTGAGCAAATATGAATTGTGGAGGGACGGGACGAAAAGGTGATCACAAAAACCCATTATGTCTCCGACAGGTGAGCTAAAAAACATATAAAGAATATTGAGTAAAAGCACAATATAATGCATTCAAAAATATGCAGAAACTGATAACATAGAATTTGCCACCCTGTATTTAGTTAACCGTGAAATGCCACTGACCTTTGCACTTGTCAATATGACGCTGAAACTTGGAGTCTGTGATCGCCTCGAAATTCTCTCCACAGTGGTTGCACACCTACAATGTCAGAATCGTTACATGCTACATGATAATGCAAAATACAATCTGGGATGACTACTCAAAAATATCAATATAATTCTTTTATTAATCAAATTACACCAAAGAATATACATGTATAATTTATTTTGTGTTCTTATTGTAGATCTTCAGCTGTTTTTTAGTACTTGAATTGTACTATAATAATACTTTTACTGTTGTTTTTTTTTGTTTTTTTTTGATTGATTTGACACAAGAGTCATTAAAAAGAAACTTTTTTTTTCAATTAGGCTTTCTAACAAAAGAAAAATAAAGTTCCACATCATTTTAAGAACACAATTTTAAACATGCTTTGCATTTAGATCATTCAAAAAAAACAATTTTTAAAAAATAAACTTATTGGATGAAAATGACAACGAATTATCAGATAAAATCTATTTGAAATACAATGTCATAATAGTTTCATTTACTTTTTTATACAGATGCCAGTCTATACAAGAGTTTAAGCCGATTTGCTCAACTTTCATACATCTAATCAATCATATAGTAACTCCCAGGCGTGCTTACATGTATTTGCACATTTTAGGACACAAGCATGTCTTCCTGTACCTGCGCAGTGATCAATCTAGAAATTGGCAAAAATGAGTTCTGCATATTTTGAAACAATAGGTCCGAGGGCCAATACAATTCATCAAATCCACACATACATATAACCATTACAAACTATAAATTTTTCATCCCCATTGATGCGCAACTTTTAAATTCTGTGAATCCAAATGAAAAACTAATGAGTCCTGGACTAGGACCGCCACATCTTTCTATTCTAGATCTATTCTAGATGCTTTCTAGATTAATCACTGCTTGATAAACGAGCGCTCACCCTGACAGTCTGGTAGTGAGCTTCTTTTTGAAGTGGGTGAGCAGGTTGTTCTTGCGGTCAAACACCTTGTCACACTGAGAGCATTTTGAACTCCCCCCATCACGTTGGCCACCATCGAAGTTTGCCCTGCAAAACAACAACACAATGTTTGAAACTTTCTTGTCAGTTCTTTTTTGTACTTATTTAATATACACATCAATACACAGTTCTTTATACCGGCTTTATTATCCAATCAAGAGTCCTTAAATATTTCAAAATTTTTAAAGTTATTCAGTTTCTTCTTTTGAATTTGCAATGAGGAGGCTACCATTTATTTTGGCCCAAGGATGGTATGAAAATGAAACTATTTTTGGTATGATTTTCATGACACCTTTATACCTAAATTTCTTTTGAAATGTCAGCACTTTCAACATGAAGAAAAACAAATCATGCAGTTAAGTTTCTTCAACAATGAAAAATGAAACATTATGAAAAATACATCCTTATCTATTTTTGGTAGATGTTGTAAAACTGTTACTCATTGGTAGTATAAAATAGATTCCCGTGAACAACAATGGACTATCGTGATCTAAAGGGAAATTCTTTTACCTCCCACATATATATTCCATGTTGCAATAACTACCCATGAATTTAAGAACTGCCTTTTGGCGGCCAATATTCACCTTGCTAGGACACAAAATCTATGCTCAGTTTCTCTTTACGCCTGACATTTCTTTTGCTGAACTGGTATTTTGCCTCTGTTGGTTGATTTTAACGAGCTTCAAAAATCTGTCAGCATTATTGCTGCTTTTTGAATATGACTTATTTTCAATAAGTAATAAGCCCCGAATAGGTAAGGATGACAATGAACACGTGTAAACAGTATTACAGCTCTTAATTTAACTATATATAATTACTGAACTTTTGCTTCCAAAAGCGGCGCCCGTAGTGAATCTCAATTTCGGGACATTTTTAACCACCAGTGCCGTTTTGCGCTTCAAACCTACAAGCGTTCCCTGCTTACTACTGGCTAATGTTCCCATAATCACTATGCGTTTCAATCTCTCTTAATTTCACGAAAACTGCTTTAATAATGTCGGTAAACTAGCTTGCCGCCATATTGAATGATATATGGCGTTAAGTAGTAAACTTGACTGTCGATAATAGTTTCTAACGTCCCCATACTCGACAGAAACTTAATATATGACTACATCCCACGATAATGATGATACATAATTTAACCCCTATGTTGTGGTCATAGCATATGTATTTGAATGAGAACCATTTTTTCTATTTACTTATTTTTGCTTTAGAAGCATTTGTTTTTAAAAATATGTCCCCTTATTATTTTCTTTATAGTGCTTTTTGTACTCTTCACCAACATTATATATCACTGATGACAATAATAAAATGTTTGTAAATTGATCATGCTATTTACTTTTTCATAGTAGCAATAACTGTTATAAAATGATGGACTATCCATTTATGTCCGTAGGGCGCGGCCCCTTAGTAGATCTAAATGTACAGTTGGTTAAGGTCTGGTTATGACCTGGTCTTGTTAATATGCTAATGTTAACCTTCGACATGATTAATTAGTGGTTCAAAATGTCACTGACCTGATGCCCAATCAGCCATCAAAGATTCTCATGGCAATGCCATTTTCATGGGGTGGTCATTTCATTATTTTTCAATCATAACTGTGTCTGAATAGCAAGTTCAGAACAATTTTCAATAACTCTCCAAATTGCAATGAATATCAAAAATAAAAAAAATAAACATTCTATTTTTTAATGATCTATATTGATATTTTTGATTACCATTTTGTATTAGCATAATGTGGACTACCCATTAGATGAAAATGAAAGCATTTTTCCAGTGTCTGTGAAATCATGTTACATCAGCCCATTTTGAGTCAAAAACCATGACACTTGGAAAATGCAATTTTGTTTATGTGTTCACTTTTGTAAACCATAGAATCTCAGTTAGATCAGGTTCCTCAATTTTATTTTGATATTCATTACCATTTTTTAAAAAAAATTGAAAATCACAGAACTTGCTGTCAGCACATTAGTATAATAAACCTTTTATTATATTCTCAGTTTCAGGTGTTATCAGCAGGTGTTTCACCGACACCGACAGCCAACACCCAACAAATTCCCACATCACAATAATAAGCAAGTCTGCTCTGGTCATACATTTTTACAAATAGACCAGTCTGATTATAAACTACAAGTGCCAAGGCTACACACGTGCCCCCAGTTTGCCGCGGTCTCACCTTGACCTGCTGTAGGTACTCGTCGTGGGACAGGATGTGGTACAGCATGCGGCCCCAGCTCTCGCACTCGTACTGGCACTTGTCGCACGCGTAGCCCAGCTCCCGACCCCCGCGGTGGAACCGAAGGTGCAGCGCAAGCTCCTCAGCACTACAAACACAGAATACACAGACCTAGATACCTGCTCCTCAGTACTATAAAAATGGCGGATAATTTTTATTCAAAATTCGTAAAAAAAAAACGTTGACAACGTTTCGGTTGGAACGCCGTTCGCAATGACAACAAATATGGCGGCGCCCTTACACGTGAAAAGGCGAGGAATCTACTTGAATAAAACTAATATTTTGCATATAAATATGTTATCCGTTGTATCAGTTGTATCGTGAAAGACCTAGATACCAGCTCCTCAGCACTATAAACACAGAATACACACAAAATATTGCTGTTCTAACCATGAGATCTAATCCCCAAGTTAATAATCTTCAATATGTCTGACTGTGTCTCTCACAGAAACTGAAAAAAATGCCATTTTCATGTAAATCAGAATAATAAAAATTACAATGCAAATCTGGCAAAAAAATAGCCCATCATTCCTACATATATTTTTGTTTTTTGACATTATCGGTACCATTTTTTCAGTTATGACAGATAATGTTACTCCATGAAAATATGCTGTCAGCTATAAAGAAGAATTTAAAGATACCAATAGGAACATACATTTTGGCGAGGCTTTTGTTCTGCCCCCCGTCTTCCTATCCTTGCTGACATGTGATTACCGCCACCATGGCGGTCACGTGACAATCTAAGCATTGTCATTCAGCCTGAAGAAGCTCTTGTGACAAGAACAAAAGCCTCGCCAAAATATGAGTTTGCTGGTTCCTATTGGTATCTTTAAATTCTTGTTTATATCATGAATGAAGGAACCCAGGATGGTAGAAGTTTACATTGCGTTTTGCGCACTGACCTGTGGAAGCAGCGCGACACGCAGCGCTTGCACTTGAAGTCGAGGCTGCCCTTGTGGTACGTGCTCCGCCCTCCAGCCTCCATCCCACGCACGCCATGCGGGAAACCTGGAAACACGACGCACACGCCGCGGGGATCAATCAGGATGCCGGAGAAGTCCACGACTCATTTTTCCATATGCATTATGTTTTTAGCGAGCGGGAGGCGGAAAAAAAATGGGGTGGATGGGTCATGTGTATTTGAATGTTGTGGGAGGTCAGAAAGTTGAAAACATACACTGTTGGGGGGCGGGGGGTTCAAACCTGGAAATATGACGCACACACCGCAGGGATCAATCAGGATGCCGGAGTAGTCCATGACTCATTATTTTTCAATGAAAGATCACCTTTGTCACGGTGTCAGGACTAAGCCCTTCGTCTAGACGTAACGCACTTGTAGAAACTTGTCAACTTTTGAGTGCATTTTTCATAAATATACGTATATTATTGAGCATTACTCTTCCCCCTGACTAATAGCACGTTCCCACTTAATCCTGACACTGCCATTGTCTGGTACAGCTTGAACACTTTCTGCAACTTGAAAGTACTTTGAAACAAAAACATTGTTCTATTGAAAAAAGATTATGTCTCAACTACATGAATCACTTTGCTATCAACCAACCATATTGGCTTAATTTTTAGAAGAAAAATAACTCATGGATCTCATAGACTTTGATGCTTTGTTTTTTTTTAGATATTTGTGTATGTGGCTTTTCTACAGCAGTAGAAATATCTTGTACTTACTGGTTTTGTTCGGCTTGATGTTGTATATCGACTGTGTTTCTTTGGATTCTGAAATTAATCAAGCAAATATTGCCCTATCAGAAAGTAAGCTTGATGTTCATCGCTATATTGTAAAAATGTACATTTCATTAAGAATGTTGAACCAATAAATAACCTGGATTATGTTAACAAGTATCCAATTTTGTTCTATTTCAAAATATTTCTAATGTCAGCTAAGATCAGGGGATCCAGTCACCAACATATTTTTCCTAAATACATTTACACTCACCAGCCAGTCTGCGCACCGTCTCCTCTTCATCATCTCCTCCCACCAGCTCCACAGCAGTCAATGCCTCCAGGTACACAACCTCCTCCTCCTCCTCCTCCTCCCCACCCTCCTCATCAGCATCATCCCCATCACCCTCAGCAGTCACAGCCTTTTGCTCCTGCCCCGCCTCGTCATCATCCTTTACCACCTCATCATCATCATCATCCTCTGCTGGCTCAGTCTTCACACCTGGAAACAATACATAGTGTAATCCATGGGCCCCCTGCATCATAGAAATGGTGTGTGGTAGGTATGCTTCTATGATTTACAAACACTATATCAAACACATTACTACTATGATATAGATATAATAGTAGTAATGTGTATAGTATAGTGTTTGTAGATCATTGAAATATACATACCACACACCCCTCCCATGATGGGGCCCATGGTTTAATCAATTGATTTGAGTGTATTTAGTTTATCATAAAAACTCTTTTAGCGAAACCCATTTTAAGTGCTTGAAATTTGATTTTAGGTGATGAAAACACTTTCCCTATTGGAGAATGCCTCAGAAGCCTTAAATTGTCTGTTCATTTTTTTTTTTAATTTTAAAGCTATACAGTGCTATATCATTTATAATATTTGAACATATCAAAATAAAATTTTATATAACAACACTATCCTTCAAATGTTATTTTCTTCAATTCGTATTTTAAACAAGTTATAGGCCTACTGTGACTTGTTGTTTCTTTAACTTTTTAATCATTTTGTGAAACAAATACTATTGTGATTTTATAGCTATAAAAGTATTCTACACATGGGGAGTAACTTGATAAGTAATCCACTTCCTTCCTCCCCAGCCATTTATATTACTACTCATGTGTTTTTGAATGTTTTTTGTGTTTTTATGATTATTGTAAATTGCCTGAATTTTATAGTATTAATATTTTTGTACATATGGCAAATTAAAAAAATAAAAATAAAATAAAACCTTGATGTGAGGGATGTTCAGCTTCAAGGTAACTGTCTTCAATCCCTTCAACTTTTTCATCCTTTTCACTCGCATCTTCTACTTTTTCTCGTTTTACCTGAGGGGAAGAATAAAGTTAGAATCACAAATCTATATCTATTGTATATTTTTTAGCATTGAACAGATAAAAACACAGAAAACCTTCCAGATAAAAATTGGAAAAAACAAAACAAATATTGCTATTAAAAATTCTAAATTTCCAAGCAGCAAGTTATGAGAATTAAGATTTCAAGTCAAAATCATTTCAAACTCAATAACTCACATAAATGCAATACACAAATGTAGCTATAGTAAGAGTAATATCGTGAATTTTAGTCATCCAGGTTAACTTATATATATATACATATACAATATTTAAAGTATACAACTGGATAATTATGTTAAAAACAGATGTCATTACGTCATACGTCAAAACAGTGAAGAAATATGGCCGATGCCATATGAAACGCCTGTTATTAACGTAATTATCCAGTTGTATACTTTAAATATTGTATATACATATAGTAGGAGTAAATTTGTTATATATATAAAGAAGAAAACTACCTTGATGACTGTTGACACTTTTGCCTCATCTGTGACGTCTGCCAACTTGACAGTCACCCTGCCAGTCACTTTATCAACCTATAACATCGTATTAAAAATTAAAAATACGTCACGAGTGGCAAACATTAACTTCGTCTTTCACTGAGAAAAGCCATGTGATTTACAATGATATTTTGCATTCACTATGACAGAAGATTTCTGCTCAAGATAAAAGCTTTAATTGGTATTCTTTCTACTTTACTTTCTTTGATAAAAGAGAATATTAACATTTCTCTGACTGTCCTGGCGTCACTGTTTATTCTGCATCAACTAGTTTCAGTTAATCCTGACAGTGCAGATGTTATAATAAAATTCAGTTTGTATGATACTAACTCAAATTTATGCACAAGCAGGGGATAGCCAGACTTTTTTAAAAAGTACGCACAAAATGTACTGTGAGGCAGACATTGCGACATTCAAGATGCCTTCCATATTACATCTGTATCATTAATCCCCTCATCATTTTAAAATGCTTGATAGAATAAGATCACTATTGAATATATTTACTACATGCACACTGTTAAGTGGTAGTTCTTTCAGGTTACTCAATGGGGTATTTAACTTTGATTGTTTCAAGCAGCACATACGCAATAGACCATGTAGATGGTTGGAGTGACTTTTTCCAAATTTTGAAAAATTGTACATATTACCAGAAAGAGATGGATCAAAAAATCTTTATGTTGGTTTTTCAAAAAGATATGCACATGCGTACTGTGCGTATACTTATGCTACCTCCCAGTACAGAAGCTGCTTGCCTGTTTAATCTGCAGTAGAGAGGAGCTTTCCGGACCTTTCTCACCCACTCGGGTTTGTAACTTCACAATTTTGGACTGTCCATCCTTCAAATGTCCTAAAATATTTATGGCATAACACGATTATAGCACAAAATTTAACTAACTTCAGGCATAAAGGTAAAGATTCACGGATTCTTCCCATCTAGTTTATGCTTTTGTGTACTAAGTCAATGATCTGTTCTTACTAGATGACAAAAAATTTTAAATATTACAAAATTTTGCAAAAAATCAAATATATCTTAAAAATTTCAAATGTCAGAAATTTTTTGATAGGGCTTTAATTTTGATCATATGATTATGCCCAACAAAGTCAACAACAAAAATTACAGTAAATCAACCAGAAGAATCGTACTTTCATCTTTGGCCACTTAACACAAATGCCTTCTGCTGAGCTGAGAAGTCTCCTACCTATGGGTATGCGCAGCTCACTGTGGGAGAGCCGGGCACCTCGCTGGGTGAGCAGGCTGGGTGGGTAGTTCTCCCGGAACGCCGCCGGGTCGTCACGCGCCCGTGACCGCGATGAGGAGCGCTCAGCCGCGGCGTCTGAGACACACAGGGAGCAGTGAAGTGTAGCAGGCGGAATATTCACTGTCACAACGATTAGTGACAGTGACCGCATAGTCAGATCCAGGGGGGGCGCAGGAGGCATGCACCCCCCCCCCCTTTTTCCCACCGAAATACTTCATTTTCAGAGTTTTTCATGACATCCCTTAAGTGCGCCCACTCTTTTTCTTAAGTGCGCCAACTCTTTTCCAAAAACCTGGATCTGCCTATGAGTGACATACAGTACAACCTTTCTACTAAGACAACCCTTGGGACAGACCTCAAATGGTCTTAAGAGGACGTTATCATTGGAGGCGGCAGTCTCATTATGGAGGCTGACAATTGTCTCTCTATGAAGACTTGGGACTGCAAAAACTGGTTTTATTGTGGAGATGGTCTAAATTGGAGGTTCTACTGTATTAACACAGAGTGATCTGATCTTCCTCGCAGTGTCTATCGCGGAGCATTTAATAACCAGCTTTGCATTAAAACGTTGTAGTCGAAGAGAGTTAATCAAAAATGTGAGTTTGTTGGTAGTTCAAGTTACCAGTCATTAATAAAGTAAAACGGCAAGAATGGAAAAGGTTATTTACTCAAATATTCCACATATTTGTGTCATCAGAAGCTCGAGATAAATAGAACACTGTACCGGTCCGTATATCAATAGAACTACGTATACAGATTTTGTATCAGTATGAGGAAGTATTTAAGGCACAGCATTTCACAGAAAAATATATTAAATGCACAGGTACCACATAGCAAGTCATTTTGTGTGCATATTTCGAGATGACCGTACCTTGTCCTCCCTCCTCCTCACTTCCCTCCATCTCTCCATCACTGTCGGCCTCATCACCTCCCGATTTGACCCACGCTTCTTTTAACAATGAAGGTCGTGACGACTAAAATACAACAAGTAAAAAATGTAAATGTGCTTATTTACAGTCGCAATTCACAGTTAACGATTTTAAATCTACACAAGGTCATTGGCATTCTTATAGTATCCAGCAATATATAATGAATTTCATAAATTAAATATAATAAATTTAGAAATAAAAAAGTGAGTGATGTATTAAACCTAAAATAACAACACTAATATTTTTTTTTTCTTTTTGATTTTATTAACAACTGATAAACAATACATATGTACGGGTACAACATTATTCACAATTCAAAATCACCATGTGGCCAATGATTTCTACAGACATCACATCTGCATTCTATCTATCAAGATAGACAAATATGCACTATTATGTACTAAAAAAAATAATCATCCAAGCCTCGCTCTCTTTGCAGGTTGCTGTACAATTCCCCCTTCATTCATATCATTTTGTTTCCTTTTCCCCCTCACAATAACGTGTGGGTTCTTCTGGAGGAAGCCCGCCCTGTTGCGCTTGTTGGCGAACCACTTGTTCACTTGTTCTTCTCTAATCCCCGCCCGCGCCGCAAGAGTCTTGATGTCTCGTCCCTCCGGATAAGGAAAATTGGAATGGTTGTTGTACCAGGAATTCAGCACATCAGTGGCGGAACTAGGTAGACGATTCTTGCCAAGCTTTTTCAGAGAAACTCTTGTATCCTGCTGCACTGATGGAATAACAGCAACTTGCTGCGTTTCGACGTTTAAGGGTCTGGGTAAAATGTTTGCGTATCGCACAGTGGAAGATGGAAGAATTTGGGTTGGAGCTGACGGAATAACAGCAATTTGCTGTGTTTCTGCGTTTGAGGGTTTGGGCAAAATGTTTGCGTATCGCACAGTGGAAGATGGGAGAATTGGGGTTGGAGCTGATGACTGTGCAAGTGCGGGAAGTGGTAAGACTTGGACGCTTGCAGTAGTTGGCTGCTGCTGAATAATACGAACGTTTGTGTCTAGCGGCTGTGTTTGATTGACAGGTCGGGGCGGAGCTGGTGCTACAACTTGCTGGCTTTGTTGCAAAACAGTGAAAGGTCCACTGTAACGAACTGGTATGCTGATCTGTCCTATGATCTGAATCGGTTGCATTTCTTTCATGCTGTTCGGTCGAGGGGTAGCATCTTTAAAGATTTTCTCCTGTTCTTTGTGAAAAGGTTGATGTGTAGCATCTTTACAGATTTTGTCATGTTCTTTATGCTGATCATCAGGTTCATGAGAAATCATTCCCTGATCAGAGACCTCCGCTGATGTGCCTTGCATGGTCGGGGTCTGATTTCCAGCAATGGGATGACTTGAATCGTGCATGGTTGGATCAGAATGTAGCATACAAAATAAATCGTTGATCATTTCGAGCTGTATTTTGTCATATTTAAAATTAACATCTTCAATGTCTGGCAAGGACGCAGCATCAACATCAGCGATTCTCTTTGGAATGAGACACTTCATCTTCTGTTTGTACAGTTTATCGATGGAACGAGCGTGCTGCTCGTTATCGTGAGTTTTGAGAGCTCTATCGAATATTGCAATGTTCATTTCTAATTTTTCTGCTAATTTTGAGGGAAATAAGCTGTTTGCAACAGAAACAAATGTTAAGCGATGAGTCAGATTTTCCTGACTTTCTTGCTGCACATCGTTGCCTGGCAAAGACGCCATATTGTGGCTTCCACAAGACAATTGCAATTAATGAGATGTACAATCAATGTTGAATTAACACTAATTACAAAAAAGCTAATAACAATTGTATTTTAACAACACTTACTCTTACTGTCAATATAAGAAAGTATCCAGAGCCTATCCAAATAATTAATAATCCCAGGAGACTGAATTTTTCACACTGCGAACTGTATTTTTGTTTTTATTATTTATAATCAGTAAAATCGTGAACTTTTTGATAACATTCTATGTAATCTGAGAGAGCAGAGAGCCAAGGTGTGGTGTGTACACAGATAAACAGGACACTGGAGTCTGAATTCTGTGACTGCCACTTTTATGGCCGACTGTGCCAGGTTCTTATTGGCCAATTTGAGATCACAAACCACCAAGTTCTTCATGACTTCAATGAACCCTTTGATAACTTGGAGGCTCCAACTTGGAGCTGGAGTTAACCACAAACTTTCTACATTAAAGGTTATCTGCAATAACAGAATTACTTGAGGGGAATTAGCTTGGTCAAATCTTTTATCTTCAAAGGGTCCTTTCATATTAGTTTGCCTGCATATTTTGCATTTTGCATTTTCCCTTTGGTGATCTTAATTTTTTATTTTAAAAACCTATTTTATTGAAATATAATGTTTTATTTTTTTAAATAAAAAATAATCATTTTCACTTTTAAATGATGTAATATTTTCAACAGCATAAACCAAATTGGTAACTTACTGAAAAAGAACATAATAAATTGATGGATTCTCATATTCTAAATCCTTTATTTCAAGGTTAATATGGTGTTGTTTTATAGAAAACATAAGACATTACTATTTATAACATGAATTGATAAAAAAAATGAAATTGCAAACAAGAATCTGGCGAGAATGAAATAATACTCAACAAATTCGAAGTGGTCTGGACTGTTAAAAAGCAAAGTTACTTTATATCAAAATAATCATACATTTATGAGCTGTACTTTTTTTTTATACCATACCCACTCGACTGGGCATGTGATATGATATCCACATGAAAATCTCTAGTGATATGGAGTCAAAATTAATCAAATCTCATTTCAGTTGAGAATTTGGTGAAGATTTAGAACCGAAAATTTCTGCCAACTCTTGTACATTAGCATATGCATGGCCCATAGCTTGTATAGATATATTTATCGTCATATCTCACAGCTATATGCTGCATATATAACTGAATTCAAACCCCTTATATTCGCGGAAGTTGGGTGCAAAATCCAACCAATCACAAAGCCGCTCTTCCATATCCCTGGGGAGTTGAGAAAGATGTAGTGCTTAAATGGTGCCTATGACCAAAGATATTATAGAACAATCTTTGCTATGACCTGGTGTGAATGTATGCAATATATAATAAATTTCATAAATTAAATATAATAAATTTAGAAAAAAAAGTGAATGATGCATTTGAACCTAAAATAACAACACTAATGATTTTTTTTTTAAATTTTATTTTAAAATTGATGAAACAATACATATGTAAAATAATAATTCCCATTTCAAAATCACCAACATGTTGGCAATTAATTTCTACAGACATAACATCTACATTCCATCAATCACAATAGAAAAATATGCATTATTATGTAGTAAAAAAAATAATCATCCAAGCCTCTCTCTCTCTTTGCAGGTTGCTGTACAATTCCCCGCTACATTCATATCATTTTGTTTCCTTTTCCCCCTCACAATAACGTGTGGGTTCTTCTGGAGGAAGCCCGCCCTGTTGCGCTTGTTGGCGAACCACTTGTTCACTTGTTCTTCTCTAATCCCCGCCCGCGCCGCAAGAGTCTTGATGTCTCGTCCCTCCGGATAAGGAAAGTTGGAATGGTTGTTGTACCAGGAATTCAGCACATCAGTGGCTGAACTAGGTAGACGATTCTTGCCAAGCTTTTCCAGAGAAACTCTAGTATCCTGCTGCACTGATGGAATAACAGCAACTTGCTGCGTTTCGGCGTTTAAGGGTCTGGGTAAATGTTTGCGTATCGCACAGTGGAAGATGGGAGAATTTGGGTTGGAGCTGACGGAATAACAGCAACTTGCTGTGTTTCTGCGTTTGAGGGTTTGGGTAAAATGTTTGCGTATCGCACAGTGGAAGATGGGAGAATTGGGGTTGGAGCTGATGACTGTGCAAGCGGGGGAAGTGGTAAGACTTGGACGCTTGCAGTAGTTGGCTGCTGCTGAATATCTGACGTTTGTGTCTAGCGGCTGTGTTTGATTGACAGGTCGGGGCACAGCTGGTGCTACAACTTGCTGGCTTTGTGCCAACTCCGTGTAAATTGTGAAAGGACCAGTGTAAATAACTGGTATGCTGATCGGTCCTATGATCTGAATCGGTTGCATTTCTTTCATGCTGTTCGGTGGATGTGTAGTATCATTCAAGATTTTCTCCTCTCTTTGTGAAAAGGTTGCATTTCTTTCATGTTGTGTTAGATGGATGGTTTATGATCTGAAAAGGTTGTATTTCTTTCATGCTGATTGGTGGAGGTGTAGCATCTTTTAAGATTTTGTCATGTTCTTTATGCTGTATCACATTATCATCAGGTTCATGAGAAATCATTTCCTGGTTAGGAGCGACAGAGACCTCAGCTGATGTGCCTTGCATGGTTGGGGGCTGATTTTCAGAAATGGGATGACTTGAATCGTGCATGGCTGGATCCGAATGTAGCAAATGAAATAAATCGTTGATCATTTCGAGCTGTATTTTGTCATATTTAAATTTAACATCTTCAATGTCTGGCAAGGACGCAGCATCAACATCAACGATTCTCTTTGGAATGAGACACTCCATCTTCTGTTTGTACAGTTTATCGATGGAACGAGCGTGCTTCTCGTTATTGTGAGTTTTGAGAGCTCCATCGAATATTGCAATGTTCATTTCTAATTTTTCTGCTAAGTTTGAGGGAAATAAACTGTTTGCTATAGAAACAAAAGTTGAGCGATGAGTCAGATTTTGCCAACCTTCTTGCTGCACATTGTTGCCTGGCAAAGCGACGCCATATTGTGGCTTTTCCACAAGACAATTGCAATTAACAAGATGTACAGTCAACGTTGAATTGACACTAAATACAGAAATGCTTGTAATAACAATTGTACTTCAACAACACTTACTGTCAATATAAGAAAGTATCCAGAGCCTATCCAAATAATTAATAATCCCAGTAGACTGAATTTTTCACACTTTGAACTGTATTTTTGTTTTTCTTTTTTAAATCAGTAAAATCTTGAACTTTTTAAAACAATCTATGTAATCTGAGAGAGCAGAGAGCCAAGGTGTGGTGTGTACACAGATAAACAGGACACTGGAGTCTGAATTCTGTGACTGCCACTTTTATGGCCGACTGTGCCAGGTTCTTATTGGCCAATTTGAGATCACAAACCACCAAGTTCTTCATGACTTCAATGAACCCTTTGATAACTTGGAGGCTCCAACTTGGAGCTGGAGTTAACCACAAACTTTCTACATTAAAGGTCTTCTGCAATAACAGAATTACTTGAGGGAAAATAGCTTGGTCAATTCTTTTATCTTCAAAAAGACCTTTGATAACAGACTGCCTGCATTTTTGTATCTCTATTAAGTAATCTTAATTTTTTTATTTTAAAAACTTATTTTATTGAAAAATAATGTTTTATTTCTTTTAAAAGATAATCATTATAAACTTTCAAATGATGTCATATTTTGACAACATAAACTAAACTGGTAACTTAACTGAAAAATAACAATAAATTGATGGGATTCTCCTATTCTAAATCTTTTACTTTAAGGTTAATATGGTTTTGTTTTATAGAAAACATTAGGAATTATTATCTATAATAACATGAATTAATAAATTTGAAAGTGCAAACATGAATTTGGCCAGAATGAAATACTATTCAACAAAATGGAAGTGGTCTGGACTGTTAAAAAGCAGTTACTTTGTATCAAAATAATCATATATTTATGAGCTACACTTTTTATAATCATACCTACTCCACTGGGCTTGTGATCTATAAACATGAAAATCTTTAATGATATGGACATGATGGAGTCAAAAATAATCAAATTTCATTTCAGTTGAGAATTTGGTGAAGATTTATACCAAAATTTCTGCCAACGCTTGTACATTAGCATATGCATGGCCCATAGCTTGTATAGATATATTTATCATCACATCTCACTGCTATATACTCCCTATATAACTGTGATTCAAAGCCCCTTATATTTGCGGAAGTTGGCCACAAAATCCAACCAATCACAAGCCGCCCTGCCGATATCCCGGGGAGTTAAAAAAAGACTATAGTGTGACCAGGATGTCAATGACCTGGTGTGAATGTAGAGTTCTCTGATCCTGCATAGCGAGGAAGAAGACCATAAACCAACCACAATTACAGTGGAACCTCTCTATTAGGACCATGTTTGGGACTAGTGTTAGGTGGTCTCAATGGAGAGGCGGTCTCTATACAGAGGTAGATTTTGGTAATCTTATGAACGTTTGAGATCATGATAAGTCGTCTTATCATGGAGGTGCTTTCAATAGAGAGGTGGTCTTAATTAGAGGTTCTACGGTACATTTCTGTGCACTGCCTGTGCTATGGTTGGGATGAGCTGTATGCTCGCCAGGGAATAGAGAAAGATGTAGTGTGAAAAGGATGTCAATGACCTAGTGTGAATGTGGAGTTCTCTGATCCTGCATAGCGAGGACAGAAAACCATAAACCAGACAATTACATTTCTGTACACTATAGATTATCTCTTTATCATTTACACCATAAAAATTGCAGTTTTCAAGAATATGTAAACTAATCCTCTGTAGGCCATGGATGTGAAAATATGCCCCATGACCTCTTAAGAAAATATTATGCGAGTGAGTTACGTCAACATTATACGTATGACGTACCAGTACAGTACTACAGTACTGCAGGATGTAAACAGTACTAGTAAAATATGCATATATTCGATTATTGTGCTTTGTATGCAATGATAAAGAGATATTATGCCAGGATTTCTAATTACCCTTGCCAATTCTGCACCAAAGTGATGTCTCTTTTATAGAAATCCATTTTGATTGAAGGAAGTTATGGGACAAAAGGTGGGTTCGGTGAATTAAAGTACGAATTCTACCTGTGTGTGCCCTCTCCCCCTGCCCCGCGGTGGCACTGGGACATGGATCAGGGAGCTGTTCTTGCCAAAGTTGCTGCCGCGCGCTGCCACTTTCTTGATCATCTCGGCCACCTGCTGTGAGGAAACTGAAACAGAGTGGAAACAATGCTACTGTGTGCAACAGGCCATACGCCCATGGGGTTTTAGGATGAAAATATGGTGATTTACCAGTAGAGTGGGCTTTTGTATGAATGTGTATTGATATTGGAATTTCAATGGTTTAGATTGTTTAAAGGTTCAAATTTTGGGAGTGGGCCTGTCCATGCAGATGGAGGCTTTGGAGAGTTGTATATGGTATCAGATAAAAACATGATGAAGACTACGCTATTCAGGGCTGAATAATATTACGGTTAGTTCAGGCTTGGTTCAAGGCAGTGCTTTCTTTGAGTAAGGGGACCGATGTTTATATTCTGATTATCTGAGGCTAGAATCATGACTGTGTTCAGAATCCGAGCCATCAGTTGTCAAACCCTGGCATTCAGCCCTGCTTTGACACATATGTAAAAATCAAACAGGACTTGACTTACCAGTTTTCAATTGAGGCAGCTTTGGATGATTCTCAGTAGGCGCCTGGAGATGTCTTCGGCGATGATCCTTAACTGCATTGGCGTCATCAGAATCATCGTCAACTACAGCCTTTGTCAACATCTTCACCTTGGAGGGGCTGCTTCCCTCATGCAACGAACTGCTACTTTTTACATTAATAACACGCGACTTTGTAGGCGTTGTAATCACCTGGACTACACCACATTTCTTGTCCGTTTTTGGACTGTTATCGTCATTCTCCTTAGCATTAAGATGTATGACTTTGATCAAGGATTCATCTGAATCAACGTCCTCCATTTCAATGGATTCATCTCTATCCGCAGCAGCATCATCAGCATCGGCATGACTATCATCCAGCGAACCATCACTTGCTCCGTAAGTTTCATCCAAATCGTCCTCTTCATCAATCGCATTTGAATCGCTATTTTCTTCCTCAATTCTCGATTTTTTTGCCGACGCTTTGTTGTCATTGACCTCATCTGAGTGCCGCCTTTTCAAGGTCGTTCCCACTGCACCAAGCTGGCTATTGCTTTGTGACATTGTGGTTAACCATTCGTCCGTTTTACCCTTGGTGGTGTTTGCTCCGGAAACAGTCCCTTTTACTGGTGTCGGCAGATGCACTTTTGAAGCAGCGGATGACACGTCTGTCCTTGCTTCCGTAATTTTGATAACCTTTACCGGCGTCTCCGTTTGAGGACCTTCAACATGAACGACTTTAATCTTGTTCTGATTTGTTACTGTTGTATTCGATGCAGGAAGCGTTCCAATAACTGTCACTTTCTTAGTAGAGGGTGCATCGGGTTTTACAGGTTGCGATTTTGGGAGCGAGTCCGTATCTGTCCTGGCAATTGTTACTACATTTGGCGGCAACATCTCGTACTTGGGTGGGCGTCCCCGGCCACGTTTTGGTGGCACCGGCGTGTCTTCTTCGGTGTCGGAGATTTCTTCATCGCTGCTCCCGTCTTCGCCCTATACAACAGATACACTGATTTACAAACGACAAAATCATAACATTACTGATTTACAAATGATAGATAGAAATTACTGCGATTATCTTCAACAACGGAACCCAATTTGCAGTCCCATATCTTTCCATTGTAGAAAATCTCTGTTGTTTACTCTATAGTTTTCTTACATTATTGATAGGTTATGCTTGAGAAAAAATTTCCATTATTCGTTTTTTTCGTTGGTCACTTTATCACTGTCTAAGTTTTCTTACATCATTAATACGTTATATATGAGAAAATTTTCTGTCATTCTGTTATTTCGGAGGGCGCCATCATATCAATATTATTCTATTTTATTCTAATTTTTGCATTGTTAACTTTTATATACTCTACTGTATTTTTTGTTTATCTATTGTAAAGTGTCTGTGAGCATGCTTTGGATACGGGCACTGTAAATACTTGCCTATTATTATTATTTATTATTATTATTTCGTTGTTCACTCTATCATAGTCTAAGATATTCAATGTACTGGTTTACAAACACCACAAACAGGTATTAATCATTGATAAGAATAACAAAAGTAGAAGTTATAATACCATCTGAATCGTCGAACGATCGTTATGCACGTCTACACAAGCCATGACAACGTGGATTCTGGATATCATCATAACATCATACATTTTGTTTGGGGTATTCAATACCCTTTTCGCGCCTCCCCCCACCACTGGGGAGGAAGTGTCCCTGTCCTGATCGCTCTGATTTGATAGTTTCAATAGAAAATATATAGGTATGTACTATGTACGATCCAACAGATCATGGGGTAAAAGAGTTACTATCAGATATGAACCAGGACTTTAGAAATTTTCTCTTTCTAGCTTTCCACTGCTGCGTTTGCATCACATAAACATTCAAACGTGTCATGAAAATGCAGTAGATGTCAAACATAAACATGGATCCCTACAATGCTATGTAAAATAGAAGTTTTATAATGATTCTGACGCATACTATCAAACAGAACCAGGATAAACTATCACATCAGAACAGATCATCAATTTTACACTCACTGTTCTTGCAAGCAAGCTCCTGCCACTGTATTGATAAAGTTGAAGACAGCTTCCATTTGACTATATCAAGTAGCCCTGACGGGACTCAAACTCACGACCCCCACCGCTCGTTCTCACCTGCCCCGTTGTTTTCTTCTTCCCAAGTATTTCGTGCACCGTGCGGCGCCTCAGAGCCCCAGAGCGCACCCGAGTGACTCGACCGGCGCCGGAGGAACCATCGGAGGGCGCCACCGCAGCCTCGATCACCTGACAACAAACCAAGTACGCCCCAAACATCAGGTTCGTATATTTGAGCGAACTAGTTTTTTTTCTCATGAAGATAACTTTCAGAATGACGTTAAAACTGTTTTTTCTCTGTTGTAAATTATTCTTATAAGTTTTGATTGTAATAATACATTGGATGTGTAGATTTTGAGGCAGAACCATACTGTTATTGCTTATCTATGGCACAGTGAATTGTCAGGGATAAACATTGGTGACAACATGTGCAAAAAGATCAAGCCCTTCGGGGTCCCGTGGTCTGGGTGAAACAGACCGGGGAAACAGACTTAAATGAGGGGGCGGTTGTAAAGTAAACTGGGCAGCCCCACAGCACACACAAATTGACGAATAATCAGGGTATGTCAAAATAAACTTAGGATTTGATAGATTGATTGATAGATTGATTGATGAATTTATAGATTGATTGATTGTTAGATTGATTGATAGATTAACATATTATTGATGGATTGATTGATGGATAGATTAATATATTAATAGATTATTGATGGATTGATTGACGGATAGATTAATAGATTATTGATGGATTGATTGATAGATTAATGATGGATTGATTGTTGGATAGATCAATAGATTATTGAAGGATTGATGGATGGATTGATAGATTGATTGATGGATGGATTGCTTGCTAACTGACCTCTCCATCGAGCACGGTCCGTGAACCTCGTGCTGGCCCCGGGGTTTTAGGTTTCACGGGCTCTGCTGGCAGAGGGGTTTTCCGTGGACGTCCTGAAGGAATTCAATTGGAATGGAGTCCGATACTTATCAAAATATGCAGTCAAAAATTTATTAAAAATTCTGTGTATTTGGCTTGCAGCACTAAGGCCTCATTCTACACTTCATAGTTTTACGTTTCTGCTGTATATCAGGTTTTTGAAAGATAAAATGAAATTTTATAAAACATAATTTTTGACTTAATTAATTGTTCTTACAGTTTTCAAGCTCTGAAAGGCACGGGCACATGCATCGTAGAGGGTAGAAGCCAACTGAGACTAATGAGTGACCATTCTTTTCCCCTTCATTGTTAACCTACTAGAATGTGCCCATGCTGAAAAGCTCCTCAAAATAAAACACCAAACGAAATTTAAAATCCCGTCTGCTTCTCACCTCTGCCTCTCTTGGCACAGCGCTGCTCCTTCATGTGGGCCAACAGATCGTCCACAGAAACCTCCTTCTTGCCACAAACTTTGCCTGAGAAAATACAATAGAAATCAAATATAAACACTAAAAAATGATACATTCACTAGACGAAGAAAATTTGCAGCGATTTCAAACAAACAATGCACCCCAATCTTGAGAAATCTCATGCCCGCGGAGGATTGAGCACGATAAACGAACTCAGCGCCTGTAACTCTTCGGTAATGATACGTGGTTAGTGCACGGCACGTCCTGCATGCTTGTTCCACAACTTATTCATGCACTTTAACTCGAATGGGCTACATGCGTGTGTATCTGCCCTGGGTGACTTGCACGAACAACCCATATAATTCCTGCCTGTTGCGCAGGCTTAACCTGCATGTTCTTCTCATGCCAGTTGTGCAAGTGCACATCCTGTAATATATTTACATCCATCTTGCTTTTGTCACAGCTATGATTTATCAAATCATTCAGTTTCCTTTACATCTCTTATTGGTATGTATTTATCAAATTTCATTTTCAATTGCATTCACACTAAAAACTGAATTACTTTTTTAGTACCATGCATGAATAGAGGAGTAAACTTGTACTGTTTCACCTCTACTTCATGCATGGTTACTTCATGAGGCTAGCAACTGTTACACATATACATGTAGCGACTTAAACAATGTGAAATCTGTGTATTTTCAACAAATTACATTAATCAATCTAGCCGATTTATAAAATGTATTTTCTATATACTTATTCAAATGCCCAAACAACGAATGAATCTTACAAGTTATGAAATATGTGCAGGATGCAATTCAGTATCAGATGTTACTTAATTTTATTTCAGTATCTAACCCTAGAGTGTTTCATTTCAGAGCCGGTTGAGTACTGTAACACAGAGATGTTTGCATCCAAATATGATCACCTTCTCAGGAGAAGATGGCCTGACCTATACGTATTTAACGTGTAGCTACGCATAGCTAGCAGGAATAGCTAATAAATCGACCACGTCTTCCTTATAACCTTATAACTTTTAATTTCATGTCTATTCAATTGATGTCAAACCGTGAAAAGTTATGTGTAACAAATATTAAGAATTTACAGTAGTTCACTGTACTTCTAGCAAAGTTTCACTCTGACAATTATATCAGCCCTTGTAATTGAAAATTTATGTTATTAATGTGAAAATATTTGAATTACATGTTATCACTTTGGTATGAAATGCTGTCACTGGTGCAGGCAACATTTATTGTGGTTTAGAAAAAATAACAAACTACATTCACTTTTATATGCATTATATTTTTCTTTTTTGATAAAACAGGTTCCAGTATTTGAATACAGGGATCACTTTTAAGAAATGACATTCACTTCTATGCACAGGTCACAAAAAATAAAGCAAAAATACAATGTTACAGCACTTTATACAATGTTACAGCACTAGATAAAAACTACTTTTTCTTTGTGCTAGATATATATTTTCAGGTTAATTAAACGTGTTACAATCGAAATCCACTGAACAACAATAACTCTAAAAATTACACCAGTTATAGTCCATCAAATCACTATTGCAAGAAAAATGTATTCATTTCAAAAATTGTTTCTTGACGATAATGTTATCGACGGTATCCAGTTTCAAACCTTTGAAAAATTTTGGTAAAAGTTGAATAAATTAAGTTCAACATATTTGCTATTTCAATTAGACACCCTAATTTTGGACGTTTGACGTATATTCACATCACACAAGTTCATTGATTTTAAGATTTTATTGTCGTAGATACTGCGAGTTCTACAGGTATACTGAAGAGTCCAAATATTATCATACTTTCACAGGAGACATGACATGCGATGCAGATTCTTATTTTTACATTTAGAGCTCATAATATTTTGTATTTTTAAAGAAATGGCCATAGAAGCCACCCGAAGTTTCATCTCTCGATTCAAAACATTGACATTTGGCAGGCCGAGGTAATCTCATGTTATGGTATGACAGCAAGGTGTTTTGTGACATGTAACCTACCATTCTCTGCAGAAGAGCATTATACATGCGGTGAAATTGTTAATATCAATATTGGACATACGTTTCATTCACAAAATGAGAGATTTCAGTCCTGTTGCTTTGTCTGCGTGTCCATTGTTGAGTGAGTGTTGTACTTGCTGGCAAATTTACCGCTATTGCGACATGTAGACTAATCGGATATTCCTGACACTTTCCTTGTGTATTCTATATCGTATCCGCCAAACACTGGTGGATATTATAGATGCCTCCATTTCATCATTATCGTTGAAATCTACATTTTACAGAGAAATATTTTCAGTCTAAGCTTACCGCCATCTTAGCTGTCAATTTTGTCCTCGGAAATGCTTGTGATTGGCTGAAACAGTAGCCTTGCCCCAGCATGCGTGTTTTGCAATGCTGCTATGCTTGTTAAACGCTGTTGGCAGAGGCTACAGCCACGGAAATGGGCGTAAACACAGGAATTATAATGAAGGAATAAATTATTTTTGTGAGGTCAGGGTTCACCGCATACTAATAAGTTGTTTACAAATAGATAGCAAAATGGACGCCGAGTCTTTTGACACTAAAGCCGATGGGGTTTTGTGACGACAAATAATTAGATTTAGTGGTCAAAGTTGAGTACCGAAAACTGGTGTTTCATCTCTAAGTATGTCTTCTTTGAAAAAAATATATTATTTACTATAAAAAGTGGTTTATAGCGAAATAAGGTGATGACTAATGAATGGAGTAAGCGATTTTGAGTCACCACGTGGTCTTGTACGATGCATGTTGCAGACGGTTTGATAGGTACGAGGGTTTGAAGAACGTATGTTTTAGACCGATTTTAAGACATGCATTAAGGCATAAATGCCTTTCCGACCGCAAGTTTGTCATGCTCTCGCGACTTTACATATACAGCAATTAGTCATCAAACTATATCTTTCAACTCCCCGGGGAGCATACAGCACATCGCAACCGTAGTGCAGACGTGCTAATAACTCACATTAGCATTCACTCACCTGACGTCATCTTGCCTCATTGAGATTGAACAAAAGAGGTCTAGAGATGTCCATTGAAGAGAGTTTGATCATATTATGATATACAACGCATTCATTTCTGAAGTTCATAGTAATGGAATTCGGACCTCTACAGATAGCTTTGTATGCACACAGTATTTATATTGGTATACAATAACCATATGAAATCTGTGTATATTCAATAAATCCACTTAAATCATTAAATTTAATATACTCAATTTATTTATAATAATTTGTATATAATTATCTAGATGTCCAAATAATGGATGAGTTTTACAATTTATGAATTTTGTGTGAGTATTGTATTAAAATTAAGCATGATTGTTTATTTAAGAATTCAAACATAATGCGCTCTATGACTGTCCAGACCTAAGGAGTTTAAACCAGATGATATAGACTTTTCTGGTGTTGACATTTGGTGTACAAAACAGCCGTTTTTATGAAATGCATTTTTTTTCTTTGAATGAGCAAAAGAGATTTTGAGCGTCCATAGAAGAGAGTTTTATCTTACATAATGGATGCAATGAAGTTCTTAGTTAATGGAATCTGAATTCAATAACAGATGTTTTGTGTGTTGTATTGCTATATACAATAACATATATTTTATAACAAGAGGCCCATGGGCCTTAACGGTCACCTGAGCATCAACAAATATTAGCGAGATAAGCAGTTTGTGATGTTTTTTCAGGGATTCCTCAATAATTCCCTGGCAGTCATGAAATTTACAATTTTTTGGTATGTAGCATCTGTAGGATAGGAGACAAGAAATTGTAATTTTCATGACCCCTCACCCCAAGGGAAGGTATTAGACACTACCTTGATCATCATTACTTTATAGACAGTTTGTCTGATCCATACCTGGGAGAAAGAAAATTTTTTTTTAAAGAAATAATGCATTTTCACTATATGACTCATTATGGCCACACCTTAGCATTTGAACCCCTGCCCCGGAGGTTATGAAATTTACAATTTTGGTAGACCCTTCCTTAGTTATTATTATTACATACTTGGTTTGTCTGATCAATGCCTGGGAGTAGAGAAGAAGAAATTCATGAGAAATACAGCAATTTTACACTTTTTACCCAAAAATTACCTTCCCTTGGGGTGGGGGTCATGAAATTTACAATTTCTTGTCTCCTTACCCTACAGATGTTACATACCAAATTTGATTAAGATTGGCCCAGCAGTTGTTGAGAAGATGTTAACAACGCACGACGACGGAATCCAACCCATAGCAATAGGTCACCTGAGTAATTACTCAGGTGACCTAAAGGCCGAGTCATTATTTAAGAAGTGGGGTGGTCAGAAGTTTTTCTAGACATCAGTGTTTCTAACTTCTGACCCCCCCACGGGTTCGCAAATCAAACGATTGACCCCCCACGCGTTTGTAAATCAAACATATGACCCCCCCCCCCCCAACATCAAAATATATGCCTGAAATATGAACTTCCGACCCCCCCACTTTAGTATATATAACTTACCTAGCATATGACACCCCTATTTCCACATGCCCTGTGTATGTATTAGCATAGCATTGTACTGTCATATCTGCAGTACAAATTTGCAAAAATATTTAGCTTTATGAATGAAACTATGAATGAATGAAACTAGTTTTACCCCACTTTAATAAATGCAATAAACAAAATGTAATACAAACTGTATACATTAACTTGTCATGATATAAAAGGACTGATGCTATACAATTGCATATGTTGAGTGTTGACATATGAAACTAGGTACAAAATTACAATATATTTTATACAACCAAATGATTGATCACATACCAAAGAAATAGATCAGGACATTCTACCAACATTTATTAAGAAATATTAACGCTTGCCACGGCCCCTTTCAGTAAATTTACAAAATTTGAACATTTGACCCGCTTAGTAAAATTTCAAGAATCAGAATATTTATTTTAAACTTCTGACCCCCCATATTTTTTCCATTTTAAACTTCTGACCCCCCCCCACAACTTCCATTTTGTTGAAACTTCTGACCCCCCCACAACATTCAAATTCAAACTTCTGACCCCCCCCACAACATTCAAATTCAAACATCTGACCCCCACAGTTTTTTCCGACCCCCCCGGCTTAAATAATGACTCAGCCCTTACTTAACCAGGCTTCATTCACAAAACCCGTTCAATGCATAGCATTCATATAGAATTTTAACTAGACATAGGTGATTCTCACTCAATATTTCATGTGGGACACAAGGACTAAAAACTCTTGCAATGGGTTGTGACCAAACTTCATCATGGCTTTAACAACAATGTTTAAGTTGAGAGCTAAAGTGTTAGTACTTTTTTTACATTAGAATTGCTATCTAAAAAAATTACCAAGATGTATTACTGTATTTGGTTGTAGGCAGCTTTTTTCATGTTGTGGCTCCGTCTTTTCCACCATTCAATAGAAATTCAAAAGAAAGCTAAACTAAGTTTTTGCTTTATTCTCAAATATTTTTGTCTTCTGACAAGACCTCGTCAGGAGAACAAAAAATACAATGTATAAAAATAAGTAGCAAACAATACTGAATATATCAGGGTTAGCACACTCCCAACTAATTATTTTTCCAGGGTTTTTCAGGGGTATTTTGACATAAAACGTGTCGTTTTTCCAGGGGATTGAGCTAATTTTCCAGGGTAGTTACCTTTGATAATAATTTAATTGTGGTAATTATATAATTAAAATAAAAATATAAAAACGAGTGCACACCCTACATAATGTATACTTGAAAAAAAAAGGGTTTTTTAATTCACATAATGTTACCGAAGGTGGTAACTTACCTTCGGAAAGATTATATGAATAAAAACCTTAAAAAAGTTCAATGATTGTGACCCCCTTCCTGCACAGATGCAATTTGGAGTAATCTATGCAAAATGATCTCTATACATAGAATATGCGTATGTAAGGTTTATTTGTTGACACTGACAGCATACTTTGCCAATATTTCTACATTGAATATTTTAATGACATCTGGTCAATGCAGAGATGATGGTCGTCTTGACACTCCTACCATTTTACAAGGATTAATTATTCTGGCACTTTGACATCTATACTCGTCTATACCTACGCCTTGTAGCAGCCCTATACCCCACCCCACCCCCAGGTCTGCAACTGTACAATAAGCTCTGATTCAACATCTTTTGTGAAGAGCAGAAGTCTCTGACACAGACACAGTTGGGTCGTAACTGTCATAGAGTACTATAAATCATATGTCCCAGGTACCAATGCCTTTCATTATTGCCTGTAATACCCGATTATCCTGTGAATTGAAATAATTTAAGTTTAAAAAATTCAAAGCAGACGCCATGTTAGTTTTTGCGCAAGTGCAGTGGTCGGAACCCGACTCTACTTTAAGTTTATTGCAACGCACAAACGATAGTGTGAGAACGCATTTTCAATGCTCTACATCTAACTGGCTGCATGATCCAGCCAAAAGCACCTTCGTTTCTTGAAATCGATGTCAAGGTAAAAATGGCTCAATGTCTGTCAGTGGCCGCGGACACGATTATTACATGGAAAAGTGCACATTTTTTCAGTTTGCTCGTTTTCAAAGACTTTCCTGGGGCTTAGTCAAATTCCCGGGGTATTCCAGGGTCATATTTTGCTAAAAATCAAATTCCCGGGTTTTCCCGGGGCGTGCAAACCCTGTATATATCCTGTACTATTCAATATTGTTTGCTACCTATTTGTATATTTTTTTTTGCTGAAGAGGTCTTGTCAGAAGACAAAAATATTTGAGACTAAAACAAAAACTTAGTTTAGCTTAACATTTGAATTTTTATCGAATGGTGGAAAAAAAACAGTAGTCACAACAATTGCTATCTCAAATTACATGAACTCCCATGAACTTTATTAAATTAAGTAAATTTTGGAGACAGCTCACGTCACACCTTATCTCGCATTCTTTTTCATTTCTGAAATTAATATTTAAACTAAGCACATTGCAACATAAAACTTGGATTTCCAACTGAAAAAGCTTTCTTTTCTAGTACAGTGAAATAACACTTACAAAAGAAGGATATATCCACCATGCTGAGACTATCTGCGACATCCTGGTCGGACAGTCTCTCTGATAGACCGGATATGATGCTTGCTGCATGGCTACTATTTTTATTACTTTTTTTAGTAGACGACATGCTGCCTGGAAAAAAAATAATATACTTTCAGTCTTTCAACAAAAATCTATCAAATTCTAATTCTAATTTTTCTGAAGTACCAGGTCAACCATATAGATGGTTTTCCAATGAACAGGTCTATTACCCCTGACCATATTGGACATCCTGCAAGACTGTCATATGGATCATTCCAATTAATGTTTCAAATGTACACCACACCACGGAGATCACAAATTTGTAGCCAGTCAGTGCTGAGCTTGTCTCATGTGGATTATTCACAGAAAGACAAAATTACATCCGGCAGTCTAGTACTTAAACAGTTTTCGACATTGTGTCTGAGCATTGTGTACAAACCGATACTATTGGCAGCTCATATCATGATTAACATTATGACGCTATCAACAATAGTAACAATACATAAAAGCCCCAAGTTCCTGTCATGTCGTCTGCTCAGGAATTTTCCAATAAAACAATATAGATTTAGGTATTGAAGTGATCCTAAGGTTTTACTGTCTACACAGTAGTATGTGGACGGTTAACCGGATAACCGGCTACGGTCGATTTTCTAAGCATAACCGGTCCCTACATTGACAAACCGGTTATGATTATTTTCATGCCCAAGATATATATATATATCCATATATTTCATTAATTTTGCATGATTTAACATATTTGGCAGTTCAAATTGCCTTGCTGGTGAACGTAAAAGACGAAATGCATAAACCGCGATTTTTTTTTCAAACGCTAATTGATACAGGGTGTCCAATCAATATATCCAGTCGCAGTATCGTTTTGCCTATACTGAAATAACATGAAATACTTGGATGAGCGATAATCGGCGGTTAATCGGTTACGGTTCGGTTACATAGAGCCAATTAACCGAACCGGGTCTCAATTTTTCAAACTGTCCACACATTACTACACAGTAATAAATTGTCTGGAGTACAGAAAAAGCCAGTCCAGATGCGCCGCCAGTTTTGGTTTGCCAGCGCGGGCATCTATAGTCGAGCACTCTAGTATTAAACAAACTACTAGTAGATGCGGTCGCCAGAACCTCGACATACGTTAGCAGATCGTCATGTCACTAAAATGAACTTGTGACAACCTGCAAACGCATGTCAAGGCCCTAGAGACCACATCTATTGTCATTAATTGTACAGGGGGTGGGGGGAGGGACTTAATTTTCTTTGGTCACAGAAGGGAGGGCGCTCAATTTTAAATCTAAATGAGAGGGAGGGCACTGAATTCTCAAACTGAAAAGATAATATTTTACCCACTTTTGTCGCGAATTGCTGCATTCCTGCAATAAGCATGCTTTAATTGGGATTTAGCTGTATTGTAATGTCAACAAGTCAAATAGAATGCTAAATATGTATTCATTGACCATTGACAGTGAATATGATTCATTGCAATACAGTTTAAACAGTCTTCAGGGAATCTGTCCAATATCAAACTTTATAAAAAATCTTGTGTGTGTAGGGGGGGCGCTCAGTTTCTGAACGTTCATATGGGGAGGCCATTCAATTTCAATGTAGAGAAGGGAGGGCGTTAAATATTCTTTTATCTCGTCGATACCAAATCACCGCCCCCCCTGTACAATTAATGGTGGTCGCTCTCTTAGAATATGAAAAGCTGATTTTTATATTAGTTTTAATCATTACTGCTTTGTGGGAACATCATTTACATATAAATTAAAACAAACATGCTAATTTTACATTTTGTGTGTGTTCTCCTACCTATAAATAAAATTTATGCAGATGACTACAGCATATTTAATCCCACGCAGATGAAATAGTTAGTGAATAATATGGCGGCATCATCTCCGACTGATACACTAAGATGTCGTAAATATGATGTTTATTCTTGAAAATATATATAATTAAAAATTGCGTGAAAATCATAAAATATAGAATCATATACAATGTTTTATACTATATATATTGAATATATTTAGATAACTTAAAACTTAAACTTGCGACAAGTAATTTAAAGCTGATGTGTATCAGTACTATTCTATTTGACGGATTTGGCAGATTTTAATTAACCACCTGAGTACGTTCATGGTAATGACTACTATTACTAATCAATTTTTTTAATGGATAAGCACACCTGACTGCAATTGCACAACGTACTGATCTGTATTCTAAATATGAGAACACTGCTTTGATTTCAAACTTATCCAAAAAACTTGAAGAGACATGCACAGGTGATTCCCATGTCATATCTTACATTTACATATTGAAATAGTACTTGCTGGGCCATTTGAACATATACATTTTTATCCATGTGCAGTGTTCCATTTCTTCATAATCAATCATTTCTCCTTTCAGGTTTCATGAAATGTACCCAAAAATAATACGGGCAATAGAGCTTGCAATTTCATGCAGGGTCTTTGTTTCCAATATGGAAGTGACAATCAAATCAAATTAAATCAAATCATTTATTAAATCAAACATAAAACATATGTCCATATAACAAATAGAAAAAAATACAGTATTAACATGCAGTTATAATAATTAACACATTTAGATACACTATGTTGGATATGTATGCATTCATTCGTAATTACGTGAATAATACTCCAAACTTAAGATTGATCTAGGATTGATCTAGACTTTTATTAGAGTTCCAATCACCATGTAACCAGCCTGAGGGACCAGTCATTACAAAGAAGAGTCTTAGTAGACTAGTTAGTATTTCATACATAACACTCTCCCCCACCTGAATTTAAAGTTTATAGAAACAAGAAATATTTACGCATTAACAAGAAATTTAGGTACAAGTTATATCAACAATTAACATTGAAACAAAAGTTCTTAGGAATGAGTAAACAACATCTTAACTAGTCATAACTTACATAACTAACACATTGACAGCATAACATTACATTAACTAAACTTCAGAAATAAGTTTTTTGGGAGCAGTGATCTGCCTTCCAGAACAGTGGACCAGAGCAGAAGGTGGAGTAACAGGTGATGCACTAGATTGATCCACTGTTGGTTCTGCTGGCTTTGCTGGCTCCGTTGCAGTAGCTGTGTCTTGTCCGATGTCAGAGTATGTAGGTGGAGCGGTTTCTGTAGGCAGCGTTTGATCAATGTGCCTTTTCCATATTATTTTGTTATTGTCTGTTGGGTCAGACAGTTGCACCTTGTATGACACTGGACCTGAACGTGAGAGAAGTTGTCCTTTTTGCCACTTTTCATCATTTGCACGGTAATCACGGACAAGAACATGGTCTCCCTCACTAAATTCTATGTCACGGTTTCTTTCATCACGCGTAGCTACTTGAGCTGCTTGGCTGTTAAGCACTTTACTTTCACAACTAGGGTTAAGCAGGTCAAGTCTGGAGCGGAGAGAGCGGCCCATCAAGAGATTCGCTGGTGACGCCGATGTCGTTCCGTGACTTGCGTTTCGATAGGCAAATAAGAAACGTGATAGATTCTTATTTATAGATCCATCTGTTGTTTTTGCACTTTTGAGGGCAATTTTCAATGATTGCACAAAGCGCTCTGCTAACCCGTTTGTTGACGGATGAAATGGTGCTGATCGAATATGGCGTAGTCCATTTACTTTCAAGAAATGATCAAATTCCGATGAGGTGAGCTGGGCGCCATTAGCGGAGACTAGCTGGTCTGGAATGCCAAACAAGCCCACATTTCACGGAGTGCATTGATTGTGCTGCTTGACGTGGCTGAACGCATTGGTACAACTTCAGGCCATTTACTATGTGCGTCAACCACTACTAAAAACATATGGTTCAGGTAAGGTGGTAAGGTGGACTTGCAACCAGAAGTTCGTGGGTTCGATTCCCGGTCGGGTCTGGTGGAAAATGTTGAGCAAACTTTACCCTGACAGGTTGAACACTGCTCCATGGTACCTACACGTAAACTAAGTACAGGCAGGCGAATAATTAGCATGTGTGCGCTATAGCAGCAAATGTTGTATGCAGCCAGTGTTGTATGCTCCCCAGGGAGTTGAGAAACGCAAAATACATTGAACGACAAAGACAGGCAATGACCTGGTGTAATTGAGTCAACTGAGCAGTACAACCGCTGGATACTGGACTATAAACTCCGACTTTTACATTTACATTTACATACCCATCATAAACCTACGTTCACTTTTAGTCTACTGTATTAATTCATTCACTAGAAAGTGGTTTTGTTTGTATGTGGCTGTTGACGTTTTCCCCAGTTGGATACATACAAGTTTATAATATTCACCTTGTAATGTTTGGAGCATGTAAACAGAATGGCTTACAAAATGTGACTTGAATGAAAGATGTGAATATGAAATCAATAATTGCAATAACATGGAGAAGATCAGCTTTTGACAATAAACAATGGAAAGAAGCACATGATATATTGGATCGTCATAGGGAATACTTTTCAGCAACTTCTCACTTAGAATTGTGATCACCAACTAAGTGTTCAGCCTTTAAATCTTTTACATCGTGCTACAGTTGTCAATGCAGAACATGTCATTACAGGAGGCTGTAGATCATGATCCCCCAGCAGACTTCATCAGTCAGCTGGTTTCTCCTCAATACATTAACATGCAGGATGAATGTGGTGACACAGCGCTCCTTAAGGCAGTGAGGAAGGAAAGATGGGATCTGGTGTCAGGTCTTATACAGCGAGGGGCTGATGTCAATGTGTGTGGTAACTGGAATGAACCTCCATTACATTTAGCTGTATGTCATAGTGCCCCAGCAGATATCATCACCCAGCTGATTTCTCCTCACAACATCAATATGCAGGATGAATATGGTGAAACGGCACTTCATTATACAGTGACGGGGAAAAGATGGGAGCTGGTGTCAGTTCTACTGCAACATGGAGCAGGTAGTCGTTGGAATCAAACCCCATTACATAATGCAGCACGTCATAATACTCAAGCAGATATCATCACCCAGCTGATTTCTCCTCACAATATCAATATGCAGGATAAATATGGTGACACAGTTCGCCATGAGGCATTGAAAGGGAAAAGATGGGAGCTGGTGTCAGTTCTTATATAGCACGTCACTGATGTGGAATCGTTGGAATTGTTCCCTATTACATTCGGCTTTAAATCATGGTGCCCCAGCAGACATCATTGCCCAGCTGATTTCTCCTCACAACATCGACATGCAGGAGAAAGATGGCGACACAGCGCTCCATGAGGCAGTGATGAAGGAAAGATGGGATCTGGTGCCAGTTCTACTGCAGCATGGGTCAGATGTCAACATGGGAAATCATAGGGGAAAAAACCATTACATTGTGCAGCACGTCATTATGCCGCAACAGATATAGATTTAATCACCCAGCTGATATCTTCTCAAAATATCACCATGCAGGATGAAGATTGTAACAAGCTAATCCATTGGCAGTTAGGGAGGAAAGATGGGAGTTTGTGCCAGTTTTACTACAGCACGGGGCTGATGTCAACATAGGTAATATTGGGAATAAAACCTCATTACATAATGCTGCAGGTCATAATTCCCTAACAGACATCATCATCCAGCTGATTTCTCCTAACAACATCAACATCCAGGAGAAAGATGGTGATACAGCACTCCATGAGGCAGTGATGAAGGAAAGATGGGATCTAATGCCAGTTCTACTGCAGCTTGGGTCAAATGTCAACATGGGGAATCGTAGGAAGAAAACCCCATTACATTGTGCAGCATGTCGTGATACCCCAGCAGACACTGTCACTGACTTGATTTCTCCGTACAACATCAACATGCAAGATGAAGATGGTGACACAATGCTCCATGAGGCAGTGAGTCAGAAAAGATAGAGTCTGGTGCCAGTTGATGGCAACCCAGCATTCCGTGTGGCAGTGAGAAAGCAGAGATTGGATCTGGTTCCAGTTCCACTGCAGCAACCCCTCCATGTTAGAAGCGCCCCAACCAGGCCAGTCTTTGATGCTTTCTCTCAAAGCTCTCTGCATCACAACCATCAGGAGTCAAATGCCTGTCAAGTATGATGTGCCCTACGAGGGACTCGGACTTCCTGGGAAACTTGTATCTGAGGTGAAGCTGAGGCCTCAGGGGGAGGACATTGTGGAAAGAGGTAGGGAATCTTAGCCTGAAAACCCTTGGCGAATAAGACCCTTGGCAAATATTAGATATCACATGCCTGTCAAGTCAGATGAGGCCTACAAGGACTCGGACTTTCTGGAAACCTTGTAGCTAAAGTGAAGCTGATGCCCCAGGACATTGTGAAAAGAGGACTTTACAGGGTAAGAAATAGAGCCTACCAGGCCTGCTGATTTTGGCCTGGGCCAGCTGGTTTTAAATGTTCGCGGTCCAGTGGGATGGCTACTTTTTGGATGTTCTCAATATTAACATAACTAGAGTCTGTACACTTTCTATGGTTGTCGGCCCTGTGGTGATACCCTGACTTTGTGAACAGAGGATGTTGTAAATGAAGGACGTTGTAAATAGAGGACATTGTGAACTGCATGTTGTTTGGGGTAACTTAAAGAGCTTTTCTGTTGCACTATCAGGTGTTTCTAATAAAATGTCAGACAACATTATAAAATGAAGTGTTTAAGATATATTTCATATGTTTTTCTAACAACTCTCTAATAACTACAATATGGCAGTTTATCAAATCAAAAAGTAACATGCCTGCATGTTCTTTCAAAAACAGAGTAAAATATGAAGATCAAAGAGAATCTTGTAATGATCTGCTGCGGTCATTCCCCGGGGGTAATTTAATTGTTTTGCTAGTGTCCACAAAGATCCGCAAAGTGTCCCCAAACACATATTTTTGACTGTATCCACCCCATGACCGCAAGGATTTTACCACATCCGCGCAGCGACCACAACAGCAATGATGCGGATACCCGAGGACTGTCCGGATGAAGACTGCGGTCAAATAGCTGATGTCCGTATACGATCATGCAGAAAGCTGCTGCACAGGAAGTCAGTGAGTTCAAATATACTTAAACTTCAAACACGGAATGTTCCACAATTTGCATAATGTACCAAAAATAACAAATAGGCCAATATACCAATTGGAATACAAGGGGTCAAACACAATATATATGTCAGTGCACTAGGGTTAAAATAGTCTATAATAAATAGGTCAATGCATATTGACAGTCAACAATAGTATTAGTGGGCCCTTCCATGTGTAATGTTCGGTGGGTCTATACATGTAGGAGGGCCTTTCCATGTGTAATGCTGGGATGGGTCTTTACATGTAGATGGGCCGTTCCATTTGTAATGTTGTGTTGGGCCTTTACATATAGGTGGGCCCTTCCACGTGCAATGTTGCTGTGGACCTTAAAGGTTATGCTGAGTGGTCAAACAAGTATGCTTGTAAATAGTCTGGGTAATTAGCTCCCGATTTCATCAAAATAGTGCAAATAGTGACAAAAGTATGATTTTTGGCATACAGCTTCATTTTTACCCATAGAATCGACTTTGGCTAAGCTCCAAAAAATTTGACCTCACTTGACCCCTGAAATCCAAGATGGCCGCCAAAAATCGGTAATGAGGTCCAAGATAGTGCAAATAGTGACAAAAGTATGATTTTTGGCATACAGCTTCATTTTTACCCACAGAATCGACTTTAGCTATGCTCCAAAATATTTGACCTCATTTGACCCCTGAAATCTAAGATGGCCGCCAAAAAATTGGTAATTAGCTCCAAGATAGTGCGAATAGTGACAAAAGTATGATTTTTTGCATACATGTTCATTTTTACCCATAGAATCGACTTTGGCTAGGCTTAAAAAAATTTGACCTCATTTGACCTTCAAAATCCAAGATGGCCGCCAAAAAATCAGTTATTAGCACTGTCACGGGAAGCATGTTTGTGTTTAGAATCTCAGATTGTTTTATATATTATTCAAGTTACGGCCCTCATCGCCGTCCATAAACGAATTATATTGTTCAGTTTATAAGTGACCTCATTTGACCCCTGAAATCCAAGATGGCCGCCAAAAAATTGGTAATTAGCTCCAAGATAGTGCGAATAATGACAAAAGTATGATTTTTTGCATACATGTTCATTTTTACCCATAGAATCGACTTTGGCTAGGCTAAAAAAAAATTTACCTCATTTGACCTTCAAAATCCAAAATGGCTGCCAAAAAATCAGTTATTAGCACCAAGATAGTGTATATAGTGACAAAAGTATGATTTTTGGCATACAGCGTCAATTTGACCCATAGAATCAACTTTGGCTAAGCTCCAAAAAATTTGACCTCATTTGACCCCTGAAATCCAAGATTTCCATCGAAGAACAAAAAAGTCGATTTCTACCAATCATTACAAGTTTTTATTTCACAATCATGCACAAAAACTGTTTGAATCATGAACATAATTTACAAAAATTGTTAGGAAATTAATATCTAGCTAAAGTGTACAGCATATCTATCGATACATCTATATCTGTTACCAAACCCTCAGATTGTGCATGAAAATTACTTTGAAGTGCAACACCATAAACACGATGCAGAAACCAAAGACAACATAGAGCATTTGCAACAATTACAATGTAATATAAAATAAGATCAAAGATATTCAGGATGTAGTACCACTTTATACCAACAGTTTAGAAGATACAATGTACATGTATGTATAAAACTAACAATCATGTGGAAGGAAGCTAAATTTAGGCTTTTCTAAAAGTAAATTAGCATTTAATACATGGACAGAATTCACTTAATAAGTGAATACACTGAATAAAATGTCAGCGTTCACAGCTGCAGCTGCACAGATCAGTGCATCTGAGACCAGATTTTGCACATTTACAGGTGGTACAGCCTCTAGACGACTTGCATCCACACTTGATGAGCTCTTTAAAGCTTTACTTGCTTCTGGCAATGTCATCCAAAGTGGGACATATTTTCCCTCTTCCATTCTCTACCCAAATTCTTGTGGATTAGGATAGATTGGTTCGTTTTGGTAGCAAGTGGAATAGATCCCTGCCTGGTAGACTGCCCGTTTAGCATGCTGTAATAGAGCATCTTTGGTTCGTGGAATACTTTCAATACCAGCACTTTTTTAGTAAACATTTCTCTTCTTGCCTCATTGATGTCTACACTGGTGCTTCCCTTATCATACATGGCGATAGTGAACTTTTCCAGTAGTGAGAAATTTTCTCTGAGTTGCTGGAATGGATTATGTCTTATGTCATAGAACACACCTGTGATACTTGCAAAGCATTTCCAAGCATTCCATGCTATCCTTTTTCCTTTTCTGTAAAATGATGATGTTGTGTCGCATCCAGTAAATGAGTGAAACACTGGCAAGGCTTCACACACTCTCTGACCTAACTTTTCTGCAATTTGATTGATACTTTACATAATAGTGTTCTTTTTGTTTCCAAAGGCAAGCCATAGATTAATTTCTGGACATAATTGTTGCAAAAAGAAAAAGTGGCCAGTGAGGATCACAAGACCGTCTGTGTCACCAGATTGAACTAACATCTTCTTACATCCTTCTTTTATTGCGTGGACAATATGAACGATCATTCTACTATCTGCCTCCTCCTGGGTGCATTTATCCATGGGCGTATGATTTGAAATCACCTCTGTTCCCTTTGTAATATAGACAGCTTTGCCATCAAACCATCTACTTTCGTTCACTTTATCTGATAAATACTCAAACAGTTCTGTTTTGTTTTGATTTTGGAGAAGAAAGTCATTCCACTTAGATGGAATTTTGGCTTGTGGCCCTACTTTCGCACGTATAGCACTTCCTCTCTTTTCTCTCAGCGATTCTTTCAAGCTACCATCCAGATATTGGTCCCACACAACATCTATCCTTTTATTAACTTGCTGTAATTCGTGTTTCAAAAATGGGATGAACTTGGTCTTTGCATAATCATCAAATGTTACAGAAGATCCACTATTTAGGGAATGAATTAAGGCTCCTCCACCAAATATTTTGCAATCAAATGTGTCAGGAACTACAAACTGACCATTTTCTTCGACATCAAAACATTTAAAAAATTCAGACTTAGTTCCGATTCTAAGTTTTCCGTAGTCTGATATGCTTGGTGGGTGTGCTTGATTTTCATGTGAAAAGAAGATACTGAGATCTCCACCTCTTTGCTGATTAGCTATATATAGTCGTCCAAAGAGGTTGGCTTCATTTCTCAAATACATAAGCTGTTGAGACTTCACATCACGTTTAGCTCTCGGTGTTTTAAACAGGGGTAGCTGATTTCTTTTGATGGGATCATGGATAGATTTGCTTCTACTCTGAATAACATCATTCTTGTAAGCTTCATATTGCTGTTTCCCAATCTTTGCAATATTCCGTAAAGTGTTGATGACACCTTTTTCAGCACATTCTCTTGTATGGATTTTTTTGCGGCCATCTTGGATTTCAGGGGTCAAATGAGGTCAATTTTTTGGAGCTTAGTCAAAGCCCTAAGTTACTCTTCAGATTATGATAGGGGACCATCTAAGGTTGAAAAAAAAATGAGGGTAGACATGTCATACCCGGGCAGCAAGGTAGAAAATCCAAGATGGCCGCCAATATGGCCACATTTACATAATCTCATCTAACTTTGTTATTTTAGAAGGTAGGAGGCTGATATTGGTGTCAAAACATAAGTTTTTGGGGTCAAGGAATCACACAGTACAAATTAAAATGTAAAAGATTTAGAGGAAAAGTCAATAATTCAAGATGGCTGCCAATATGACCACCAAAATCGTTGTTTTTTTACTAAACCGGCTTTAACTTTTAAAGTAGGCTACATAGAAATATAAAATTGGTGTCTAAATATAGGTTTGTGGGGTCAAGGAATCTTCTAGTAATCACAAAATACACATAACCTTAACATGTGGATCATAACTCAAAACTTATGGTCATGCAAAATCAATTAACCTGGCATCTCAACATCGATAGTGCATCTTGGTCTGCATTTAATTCTGTGATAACTGATGAGGAACTACCCGAAATGACTATTGGTTTTGTTTTCTGCCAGTGATTCCCCATCCCGTAACTGAATACTCTACTGTGTAGACTGCACTGAAAAACTTTCAAGATGTATTAAAACAACTGAAACAGTCACATATGGCTATTGCCTGTGACGAAGGAGTTTATCATGTAGCACGTGAAATCCTATTGGATAAACGTGATGAGTCTGCAAACATTGTGCTCTGTATTGGATCTTTCCACATGATAAAGGTTGTCTTGGGGTGCATTGGAAAATACATCAATGGAAGTGGTGCAGAGACCATTTTGGTTGAGAAGGTCTTTGGCAAGAAGGTTGTCAATGCTGTGATTGCACTATGAGCGTTGCTTAAAAGGAGCGCTACTGCTTACTGAGTGTTTTGAAAGACTAATGTGGTCAGAGTTTTCAAGTGCAATTGATTGGATACATACAGAGAGCATGTGTCCACTCTTGCCGCTCTCAAATCTGCTGTGTCTGTTAATGACAGACTGAAGGGCAAGGAACATCTTGAATTATTCATCTAGTCATCACCAAGAATGATCAGTGACTTTGAAACCTTTCTTGCCACACAGGCTCAACAATCTGAGACTTTTGCTTTTTGGCTAAAGTTTACACAGATGGTTTCTTTGTTTGGACAAAGGAGAAAGCGATTGTCTGCAACTATTCACCGCCAAAACTTGAAAACATTCCTGAGCATCAGATCGATGAAAAAGACAGCAGAGATAAAGATGAAAGATAAGAAGGAGCTAGTAGAAGGGCAGAAAGTCTTGGATATAGCCCGTGTCAGAGGATATGATATTAAACGTCTGTTTCAGTATGATCTAGTGAGCACAACTTATCTTTTTGATAAAGATGGGCTAATGACAAAGCCAGTAAAGAGTGACTTGTGCAAAACTTGGGAAGCAAAGCTCACATTACAAGACTGGGTAGCCAAGGATCAGTGGACACAGGAAATTACAGCTTACCTTGTAGATGTCATGGCTCAAGTTCGACGTGTGAATCTCACATTTGGTGATATGTCTGATAGTTATCTTGCAATGGTAAAGGATCACACAAAAATTACAGTGGACACCTTGTAGATGTCATGGCTCATAGTTCGACGTGTGCCCATCACTAATCTCAAGACATTTGGTGATATGTCTGATAGTTATCTTATAGTTATCAATTGCAATGGTAAAGGGTCTTTGTTCACAAGCAAGTAGGATATATTTCGTTTTTGACACCTACATTGATGGGTCTGTCAAAGACAGCGAACATATCAGAAGATGTGACACTACACCAATTGATATCAACACCCTGTGCATTGACACTCCACTTCCAGCAGAAATGGCCTCATTTTGGGCTTCTGCAAACAATAAATCGAAACTGCAGGATTTGTTAAGATTCACTATAATCCAATGTGCTCATGACAAGTTTCCTGGAAAGCAAGTGATACTCAGTGGAACTGGCATTCCTGGGGAAACTGACACAACAGAATGCCTATTATTGCCTGCTGGTGGATCTGTGTCAATCAGAGAGCCTCGTCTAGAGGTAGAACTTGAAGAGGCTTACCAGAGACTCATCCCACATGCTGTAGATGCAGTGAAATTTGGAGCAAGAAGACTTGTTGTTCTTTCTAATGATACAGACGTCTTGGTATTATTGTTGCATTACTGGGGTTTGTTCAAGTGCATGGTCTGAGAGAGGTATGGATGAGTGGTGGTATTGTAGTTACCACAAGATATATTCCAGTGCACAGAATCGGGGCCATTATAGGTCCAATCATGTGTAAGGTTTTACCAGCTGGTCATCAGCTATCAGGCCGTGATACCACAAGCAAGTTTGGCACCAAACAAACAGCTCTTAAAGTGAGCCCAGATCATTACCTCAGTGAGTTTGGACAGGATCCAAATGATATTTATCTGAATCTTGTAGAAGAGTACTTGGTTCAAGTGCTCAAGCCTGGTACACCACTGAAGACACTTAATGACCTAAGATACCACCTCTACCACCATAGTAAGAAAACCTTGGATGAATTGCCACCAACTAGTCAAGCTGCCAAAGAACACATACTACGGGCATTTTATGGAACACATATTCAAGTTAACTGTCTTCGCCGGCAAAGACTTGACCCTACCGATTTTGGCTGCTACAAGGAAAATGACGTGTTACTGCTGTGTAATCCTAGGGTGTTGGTACCAGAAGACTTAGTTTCAAATTGCAATTGAGGAAAATGTGTAACAACAAATTGCATTTGTAGAAAGCAGGGTGTTCCATGTTGTGCATTCTGCAAATGTCAAGCAGTTAAAAAAGACTGTAAAAATCCAAATGTTGTTCTGCATGTCCCATTTCGAATGTAACCAATTCAAGATGTAGAAAAGAATAGATACTTTAATCTTCTAGCAAAATGTTAGAAACTGTTGACTGTGTCTTACTATGTCCCAAAGCTGTGTAAAACTTTAAATGCATTGTAGTATGATATAAAAATCAAATTTGCTATATCAACATTTATGCAGAATGTCATGATTAGTGTAAAGATAACTGTGAAATAAAATACCAGATTATATGATTTTGCACGACCATAAGTTTTGAGTTATTGACCCACATGTTAAAGTTATGTGCATTTTGTGACTACTAGAAGATTCCTTGACCCCACAAACCTATATTTAGACACCAATTTCATATTTCTATGTAGCCTACTTTAAAAGTTAAAGCCGTTTTTGTAAGAAAAACAACGATTTTGGTGGTCATATTGGCAGCCATCTTGAATTATTGACTTTTCCTCTAAATCTTTTACATTTTAATTTGTACTGTGTGATTCCTTGATCCCAAAAACTTATGTTTTGACACCAATATCAGCCTCCTACCTTCTAAAATAACAAAGTTAGATGAGATTATGTAAATGTGGCCATATTGGCGGCCATCTTGGATTTTCTACCTTGCTGCCCGGGTATGACATGTCTACCCTCATTTTTTTTCAACCTTAGATGGTCCCCTATCATAATCTGAAGAGTAACTTAGGGCACCAAAAATGTATGCTCAGACCAAAGGAGACTTCAGAATTTGATGATCTGTTGGTATAAAAATAGAAGACCATATAAAAACATTAAAAAGAGCAATATATGAGAATATCAATATCTATAATATCTGTCAAACTGACAGATGCCAGTATTTGAGTCCATGAAGCGCTTCATTGCATAAAATGCACAAAGTTTTATATATTTAACAAAACAAATACATGCTGTGTATCGCTACTATGTCACTAGCCCTGTTTCATATGTTTAAAAAGGTGTGAATTTGAAAATGCCAAGTGTGATGACTTCTCTCTATGACAATATACCATCTCCTGACTACAATGTCATCAACATGCACAGTTCAGAGTGTGTAACAGAGGCCCCGTGCATTTAGCATATATAGCCACAAATCCAATCCTTTATTATGTATCATTTTGAGTTCTTTCTTTATAAAATATGCATAAATTCCAAAATTAAAACCATATAATTACTAAATATATATAAAAATTATTTATTTAACTGTTTTTGACTGTTGTCCTCATCAGCATACAATAAAAACATGTTTTTTATTGTATTCTGATGAGGACAACAGTCGAAAACAGTTAAATAAATATTTTTTAGATATATTTAATAATTATATGGTTTTAATTTTGGAATTTATGCATATTTTATAAAGAAAGAACTCAAAATGATACATGGTTTCCAATATGCTATGAACCTTACTCAACAAATTTTAAGCAATCCTTTATTCTACTAATACAAATGTTACTTTTGCATTAAAACGTATAACAGATCTAAATTATTGATGTTGGTATGCCAAATGAACGTTTGATCCCGTATACACGAGACCAACAACATCTCTAAGCTGATGAATAAAATCTTCACACATGTATATGTAAGACATGTGGTCTAGGGCTGCAGAAGAACACCTTCACAGAAATATTTCATGACAGTTTTGTAATTTAGACAATTTTTCACCCACTTGATAGAGAGGTAATGAAGCATTGTTTTGGTATCTCTGTAACAATGGGCTAGCATAATAAATTGCACATTTAGAAGACATAAGTTGTTCCCAAAATCATGAAGGATTTGTCGAATTTGGAACAACTTTTGGTGCATGATTTCTGATGATTATGTAATTTTAATCCACGCTTGATCAACTCTATATTCGCACACTATTGTTTCAAAGTTGCACTCTATTGTTTCCATATTCACACTCTCTTTTGTGAAACTGTTTCACCATTCCAAATTTGCAAGTTGACATATGAAATTATGCTACTATACATGCTAAAGGATCAAGAAAAAAGCACAGCAAGCGTATTTGGCCTTCACGCTTCATTCTACCTGCATTTGCCGCATGGTAAAACGCATAGTTGGAATAAACCTAGCTTTGCCATGCGTTTGCTGTGTTATTTTCATTCACTAGGAAGTGATTTTGTTAGTAAGAGGCTTTTAACATTCTCTCTTGTTGGATATGTGCACGTGTTTACTATTCACATTTTGTAGTGAATGGAATAAATTCATTTGGTTTCTTTTGTACTATGACAACATTGATATTTTGATAAACCCATGGTTTTTTACCTATAAAGCAAATATTTTTGACCTTGTCTGTCAGACAGTCTTTTTCAAGCTGACGTCTCACAGGATGACAATGTGATGTCAGGAAGTAGGTCAGTGCCGCAACCTCCCCCACTCCCCCCCGAACACTCACCTATGTCCTGACGCCACATCCTGTCATCCTGTGTGACGTCAGCTTGAAAAAGACTGTCTGACAGACAAGGTCGAAAATATTTGCTAAGGTAAAAATAATTATGGGTTTATCAAAAGATCAATGTTGTGATACACATTTTGTAATGTTTGAAATATGCAAATATAGAATAGCTCAAAAAATGTGATTTGAATGAAAGATTTAATAGCGTGGAGAATATCAGCTTTTGACAATCAACAACTGAAAGAACCATGTGATTCATTGGATCATCATATGGAATATTTTTCAGCAACTTCTCTCTGAGAATTGTGATCTTCAACTATAAAGTGTTCAGCCTTTTAATATTTTATATAGTGCTACAGTTGGACATGTCGCTTAAAATCATGATGCCTCATCAGACGTCATAAGTCAGCTGATTTCTCCTCAAAACATCAATATGCAGGATAAACGTCGTGGCACAGCGCTCCTTCAGGCAGTGAGCGAGGGAAGGTGGGATCTGGTGTCAGGTCTTATACGGAGAAGGGCTGACATCAACGTGCGTGGTAACTGGAATCAACCCGCATTACATTTAGCTGTACGTCATGGTGCCCCAGCAGACATCATCACCAAGCTGATTTCGCGCCGTAACATCAACATGCAGGATGAAGGTGGAAGTGCAGCACTCCATGAGGCAGTGAAAGGGAGAAGATGGGATCAGGTGCCAGTTCTACTACAGCATGGAGCTAATGTTAACCTGGCTGATCGTTGGAATCAAACCCCATTGCATGATGCTGTAGATTATGATGCCCCAGCTGACATCATCACCAAGCTGATTTCTCGTCGCAACATTAACAAGAAGGATGGGCGTGATGAAACAGCGTTTCATAAGGCATTGGAGGAGAGCAGATGGGATCTGGTGCCAGTTCTACTGCAGCATGGAGCTGATGTGGATGGTTGGAATCAATCCCTTTTATATTCGGCTTTAAATCATGGTGCCCCAGCACCTATAATAATCCAGCTGATTTCTCCTAACAACATCAACATGCAGGAGAAAGATGGTGACACAGCGGTACATGAGGCAGTGTTGACGAATAGATGGGATATGGTGCCAGTTCTACTGAAGCATGGAGCTGATATTAACATGGGGAATCGTAGGAAGAAAACCCCATTACATTATGCAGCAGGTAGTTATGCCCCAAAAGACATAGATTTAATCACCCAGCTGATATCTCCCCACAACATCAACATGCAGGATGAAGATGGTAAAACAGCGCTCCATAGGGCAGTGAGGAAGGAAAAATGGGAGCTGGTGCCAGTTCTACTACAGCATGGGGCTGATGTCAACCTGAGTAATAACAGTAAACAAAACCTATTGCATGGGGCTGCTGTCAACTCGGGGAATATGGGGAATCAAACCCCATTACATGATGCAGCATGGTATGGTCCCCCAGAAGACACCATCACCAAGCTAATTTCTCCTCGCAATATCAACATGCAAAATCAAGATGGTAACACAGTACTCCATGAGGTAGTGAAAAAGCGGCGTTGGCATTGGGAGGTAAAAAAGCAAAGCTGGCATCTGGTGCCAGTTCTTCTGCAACACGGGGCTGATGTCAACATACGAAATCGTTGGAAGCTAACTCCATTACATTTGGCAGCATGTCGTGATACCCCAGCAGACATTATCTCCCAGCTGATTTCTCCCTACAACATCAACATGAAAGCTAACAGTGGTGACACAGCACTCTGTGAGGCAGTGAGAGAGCAGAAATGGGAGCTGGTACCAGTGCTACTACAACACGGGGCTGATCCCTCCATGTTGGACTCTCCCCACCCAGACCAGCCTTTGATGCTTTCCCTCAAAGCTCTCTGCATCTCGACCATCAGGAGTCAAATGCTTGTCAAGTCTGATGAGGCCTGCCAGGGACTCGGACTTCCTGAGAAACTTGTATCTGAAGTGAAGCTGAGGCCTCAGGCAGAGGACATTGTGAAAAGATTTAGGGAAGTTTTAGTATGGAAGTTTTAGTTTGAAAACTCATGGCGAATATTAGATTTCATATGCCTGTCAAGTTTGATGAGGCCTATGAGTGACTCGGACTTGCTGGGAAACTTGTAGCTGAAGTGAAGCTGATGCCCCAGGACATTGTGAAAAGAGGACTTTACAAGGTATGAAAACGAGCCTACCAGACGGCCCGGTGCCTGCTGATTTTGGCCGGCTGATTTTAAATGTTCACGGCCCAGTGGGTAGGCTACTTTTTGGGTGTTCTCAATATTAACATAACTAAAGGTCGTACACTTTCAATAGTTGCCAGCCCTGTCGTCATACACAGACTTTGTGAACAGGTGATGATGTGAATGGAGGACGTTGTGAACCGCATGTTGTTGTGGGCTACAAGATTTTCTTTACTGTTGGACTACACAGTATATTGTTCACCATTTTGTATATATGAACCATGAGTCAGACCCGGTGACCCGGGTTGGCGTCAAAACCCAGAGCACAGGAGCATACAAAACCAGCTTCTCGGAAATGTACTGCATATTATTGATTTATGTCGTAATGTAAAGCTCCCTACATGCTAGCCACTTTTCTGTTTCTGTTTCTGTGAGGATAATCCGCAAATTAGCCATTACTGGCCTCCTCATAAGAGGCAACACGCGGATGGGTGTGAGTGCGCACATTCATAGTTCCTTGGTCAACCGACTCTTGAAGGTGTCGAAAGAGTCGGCGTCCACCGTTGTGCTGTTAAGACGGTTCCACTGTGTTATAGTTCGTGGTATTGTGGCGTGCCACAGGGGAGAGTGTTTGTCACTGGCAGCTGCTCGGTTCAATTTCCAATGGTGTGCTCCTCGCGTGGTTCTTCCTGTGTGTCTATGGATGCCCACGCTCTCCCAGGGGATGGCCAGATCACCATGTAGGATATTGAACACTATGCCCAGTCTCTGGTTCCTACGACGGGTCTCGAGTGGAGCCCAGCCGAGCTCTTTTAAGAGGGCCGTAACCGATGTAGTGCCTCGGATACCTCTGGCCCAGCGGGCTGCTCTGCGCTGCACTCGTTCAAGTGCATTGATGTCCTCTTTCGACGTGGGATCCCAGATCGCACCACAGTAGTCCAGCGACGATCGAACCAGTGTTTGGTAGGCTATTTCGCGGAGTTTATACGGGGCTCCTTTGAGGTTCCTCCGCAAAAAGCCCAACCTCTTGCTTGCTTTGTCTGCTGTGTCAGTGATGTGGGTTTTCCACTGGGAGGCTCTCGTGCCACGACTGTCGGATAGAGTCACTCCCAGGTACTTGGCGTTGGACACTGCGTCGACGACTGCTCCACCGAGGGTATAGAACCTCACTGGTCTAGTGGTCTGCCTTGCAAGGTGTAGGATGTTACATTTCTTCACATTGAATCGGAGGCCCCATGTCTGTCCCCAGTTATGGAACCTGGTCCTCGTCGGAGATGATGGATCTGTAGATTAGGTAGTCGTCAGCGAATAGGCGGCAGGCAGTTGATGGGCTGAGCACTGATGGCAGGTCATTGATGTACAATAGGAACAACAGTGGACCCATAACTGTTCCCTGAGGTACACCTGACAGTACAGGATCACCATCAGTACGACTGCCTGGGTGGGAGCGTACACCATCCACCAATACACTTTGGGTGCGGCCGTTGAGAAATTCAGCTATCCAGTCACTGGTTCGCCCACTAATACCGTAGAGGCGGATCTTCCTCATCAGTCTTTGGTGTGGCACCACATCGAACGCTTTGGAGAAATCCAGTACGCCAATGTCTATTTCTTCCTTTTGATCAAGCCTGGACATCAGATCATGGGTGGTTGCTAGTAGCTGGGACTCGCAGCTCAGCTTTTTACGGAACCCATGCTGGTATGGTGACAGCACGTTGTATTTATCCAAGTGGTTCCGGATGTGGCTGCACAGTATGTGTTCCAATAGTTTACAGGCAACACATGTCAGACTGACAGGTCGATAGTTCGCCGCCTCGCACTTCGCTCCCTTCTTGAATACCGGAGTGATCCATGCGGTTTTCCACACTGAAGGGAGTTTTCCAGAAGTGTAGGAAGTCTTAAACAAAGCTGTGAAGACTGGCGCCAACTCGACATGAAGCTCATGGAGTATGCGGCATGGAATCTGGTCGGGTCCCGCAGATTTGCTTGGGTTGACGCCCTTCAGTAGTTTCATCACGCCTGCTTCACTGATGGTCATGTCCGGTATGGGTGGTATGCTTGGTCCGTGGAGGCGGGTGTTTTCGGCATTGGCATCATCGATGGTGAACACAGAGCTGAACTGACGTGCCAGGATGGAGGCTTTCTTACTCGGGTCGGAGTGTACTTGGCCGTTTTCCTTCAGCGGGGCTGTATCACATTCTTCGGTTCTCTGTGCCTTGATGTAGCGCCAGAAAGGTTTAGTGGATTTTTCTTCGAGACCTCGTTCTAGAATGCCGTTGATGTACTGAGAGCGTGCTGACTGGAGGCTATGGTTTGCCTCTCGGTGGGCTCTTTTGTACGACTCTCTGGCTTTTGAACATGGTTTGCCCTGTTGCTTCAGTTTCTTCCACTTCCGGTACAATCGGTGCTTTTGATATTCAAATTGACTGTGTCCGCTTATTTCATATTTTTATGCTCTAGATCTAGTATACACTAGAGCATAAATATGAATATATTAATATAAGTATACACTAGAGCATAAATATCAATATATTCATATAATTATATATTCTCATCCGGATGATAGATTAGTCCAATTATTTACATTGAGCATTCGAACTGGGTCAGAACTAGTGTTGCCCCATATCCACATTGACCAACAAGGTCATGGTATCTCACTTGATGGGACTAAGATCTTGTGTGTTGAACCCAAGTATTTTGAAAGAGGAGTCAAGGAAGCCATTCAGATCAGAAAACTGAAGTCATCCCTGAATAGACATATGGACCAATATGGACTAACGTGCTAACCCATGGCATGGGGGAGGGCGAGGGGGCAGGGGGGGGGGGACTTTCTAACGTTACCCACTCCACTGCACATGTCAAAAACTAGATTATGCCGTCTGAAAAAATTAAAACTTATGATCAACAAAACCAAGAAATCCATTTTTCTGAATAAGATCTCTCACAATGGAAGCACGTGGATTCGACCACATCACATTTCAACTATTGAATAAGCAGTCATTGATTTTGAGCTTTGGTCGACATCACCAATTTGTGCACTTATCACATGAGTGGGTATCATGTGGATTCAACCATTTAGTTTTTGCAGTCGAGTGCACCTGTTAGCGATTCTGATCAAAGACCATTGAAGACAGTCATTGCAGACTTTGAAAGGGCAACATGGAGTGCATTTCATGCTATTTTTCCTGATGTCACTGTGCGAGGGTGCTCGTTTCATTTTATGCAGTGTCTGTTGAGAAAAATAAATGAACTAGGGCTTAGCCCTACATAGAGGCAAAACGAAAAAACTTAAAAATTTCTGGAACAATTCATGTGCCTGTGCTCGTTGCTGCATGAAGCAATGGTCACTACCTTCTACACATTGAAAGCGTGTTTGCGGCAAACTCATCCAGTTGGTCTTCATTCATTTGTGCAATATGTAGAAGAAACCTGGATTTTTGGCAATGGAAGTACATTTCTTCCATTAAGCCCGTACCGGAGAAAAGGTGTCAAAACGCATCAGGGTAAAATATTTGCACTATGGGCTCAGTTAAAATCAAAATAATTTCAATAATGCACTTTCTTTCGGAAGTACTTAAAGTTCACTATCCAGTACAGATGTGACTGTTCAGTGAGCAAGTGGATAGATCTTAATTTCGAAAACTGTATTTGAAATAGCAATTGTAATGTTATTCCAGCAGCACGGTGCTTTGTGAACACTTTTAATCATCTGTTCTTTCATACACATATAAATGTTCAGAACTGCAAATTGGCCTTTTGCAGTAATTGGATCTTTACTATTCCACTGTGAATATGGGGTATAGCATGATAGTTATTTGTATAAAAATAGATTTGAATTTTCAATATTCAGTGCATGTGCATAAATCCTGACAGAAAAGTGCAATAACCTCTTACTGTATTGGCTGTACATTTATTGTATTTACTGTATTATGTTTTAATGTTGCACTTTAATACCATTTTTCAATGCTCTTTATCAATAGTTTTAGGTGGTACTAGTGTATTAGATATGCACATTATTTTTGTATTCTTATTTTAATCTAAAATATATAAACAATAGATGCTGTATTTGAATATTTGTATGTTCATTACTCTTGCTTCATAAACCAAAAATGATCCTTGTACGGTGGTTAACTATGTAGTAATGATAAAATGATACATGATACTCATGATCAACAAAACTGTCACTGAAAATGACTAGTTTTTGCAATGCCGTTCATTGGTTACAAAATATGAATCCGGTACACTATACTGATGTATGATTGGTTGCAAATTCAATTACATGAAAAAATATTGCTGGTTTCAAAATTAATCATGAACATGCATCACTGTTAAAGTTTATGGTCAATGCTTTAAAAAGTAGTGATAGTTCTGAACATGTTTATGTATGGATTTTATCGTTTATGATAAATTACATTGAATCGGGTGCACCCAACGAGCTGTTCCTTCAAAAAGCTGTTCCTTTGCCATTTCCATCTGGCTGGGACTTTCAAATTTGCATATCCAGCTGGCAGAAAAAAGGAACAGGTCAACCATTTGAATGCCAGCTGGTAAATTTCAATTTCTGACCCCAGCTTCAGCTGGCAACTGTGAAGGTACAGCTTGGCTGGCAAATTTTTAGGCACAGCTCATCTTCGCTATAACAATGATTGAAAAAAGTTTGCATTTCATTTACTTAATGTATGGTTTTTAATCATTCATTATTCACATGCCTGCTCACAGACCTCATGACTACAATGCAATGCTTCTGGAAGTTGATAGATATTTATAGACAGATTAATATCTGTATGATTGATAAATTCACAATGGACAGATAAATACATGTATGATTGATAAATTCACAAAATCATTATCATTTTTAAATGTGTCCCAAAATTGAGACCATATAAGAATTAAAACATTTGAAATTCCAATTTACATTCATACATATGCACAGAACAAAAACTCACATGATATTGGACCCCCTAAATTGCCAAATATTCAACTTAATTGCCCGTGGGTGTTTGTTTGTATAGTTTGTATACTTTTATGTGGAACTAATATAAAGTTCTAGCTTCAGTAACTGTGCTGTTTGTTTAAAAGCTGCCAGTTATACAAAGCTGTACCTTTAAGATAACATTTTTTTTCAACTTTAAAAAGCTGTACCTTCAAAAACGCATCTTCCCAGCTATGGGAAGGTGTACCTTCAAAATAACACGTTCCCAGCTGGCTAGAAGCTGTTCCTTCAAAATCCGAATTTTTGCCAGCTATGAAAAGCTGTGGCTTCAATTCCGTCTGATTTTACCAGCTGGGAAAATTAGACTTTTGTCCTCCTGGCTGACAAACTTTGAAATCCTCAGCTGGCTGGGAATGAAGGAACAGCTTTAACTAATTCAATTGACTAATTAATTATTAGTAAATATTTTTAACTGAATTTTAATGCCTTCCAATGCATTTGAAACATATTTAGAAAAATGTGTCGTCGGGTGCTCCTGTTGAATCATCTGATATGAAGTACACCGATCTGCATCTGCAAAATCCGCCATATAGAATAAAAATTAAAACATCAGCTTTAAATTTATCTAAATATTTTTAAAGTATTTATTTATTTTTAGTAAAAACTATACTTCCAACTTTTTCTATGAATCTTATTGAATTCCCAACGGGCAAATTGAATTTAATTAAATAGTTTAAAATAAGTTTTCCCGGCATTCCCACGATCCGCCATATTTATTTCGTCCTTGCTCACAAAAATATTAAAAAGTTAGTATTTTTTTAAAACTACAAGCAATAACAACCATTTGTGTACGATTTATGAGGCTCTATGGATTCAATGTAGTTGTCACAAATAAAATAGTTGGTTATACATAACATCTAAACTGTACTTTCTGAGCAACAAGGCAATGCCAGTGTGCAGATACATCCCTGTATCCCTTGACGCTCGGACACTAGTAAATATATACCACTCATTGTCATTCTAAATTTTCTTGTTGGTTGTCGTTTGTGAACATGACATACATCAATTGCGATCTCGTAACCAAATACATTATTTTTAATGGGGGTGACCCTCATCCTTGTTACATAACTCAAATTATGTAATTGTTTATGGCAATTAGATTGGGTATGTAGACTTCAGATCCAAATGATTGGCGGTGCTCATGTCATTGGCAGCTTTTAAAAAATCAGTTAACAAATATCCATTTACTTAGAGATTGTTATGTCCACTATGTGCAATTAGTGCACAATTGGCAATGCCTAGCGACCGTTTATGATATAGAATTATCAATTGATTAATTCAAATGATTACTTCAATGTATTTAGTGGTGCGAGTCCTTACAAGGTTCAAAATAGTTAGTAACCCCACAAAAGTGCGCTTCATTAATTTGACACAGTTCTGCTTTTGAAGATTGGGTCTTGGTCATAACAGCTCCCTGAGGGGAACGTACACACTAAATTGAAGATAGACGTAGGTTTGAATGTTGCCAACAGCTTGAGCACTGCCAATAACTTTAGTCTGACACCTATCTGAAATCTGTTCAAGTTTTTCCATCTTTACTTGGTTATTTTCATGCATCTGTCATTGAAATACAAATGAGGTCAATTGGTATAAATCTTGTAAGTGAATCTTTCGGTCACCCATTACCATTTACTTTTTTTTGATGTGTGTACAAAATATCAAAACAGTGTGTCATGATTGGCTTGAAAGGTTTTTATGCAAGATAATTTTGAGATGAAAGTACTTTACCAATGTTACCTCGGAGCTCCATGACAAAACACAACACAGGGTGTTGATTAGGCACTCGCCACTCGCCCCTGGCTAGTGTAAATTCAAAGTCACTCGCCATAGTCGGCGAGTATGATTACTAGATTCCAACATTTTAATAACTAAGGATGGCTAATTTGAATTGGAACATGGCGAGTGTAAATTGAGAGTCACTCGCCACAGAAGGCGAGTGTTCTTCTGAACGAGTCACATTCACTGAACACCTTCGTGGTCCTCTTTTTATTGCTGTAAATCTTGACCATTATTGTTTTAAATATTTGCTTTTCACTTTTAGCAAGCATGGCAAGTCTGCTGAGGCTGCCTCTGCGGCGGGCCCTTGCCAGTCCTGCTCTTTTACAAAATGCAGGTAAGTGTTTTGCTGATGCAAACGATTTTCACTTTAATTTTGCTTCAGATTTGTTTATTGTAAAAGAATTTAATTTTTCAATTTACTTTTTATCAAGTTTTACTAGCGCAATAGTCTTTTTTTTTTCTTTTCTTTTTTTTTTGCGCAATAGTCAATACATCTAATTAATTATGAAATGAATATATTTTGCAGCAAGATGTCAGTCGACCAATCCCAATCCAGACCTAGTGGAGGTTTTTGTGAATGACAAACCTGTATTTGTAGAACCAGGAACAACTGTTTTACAGGTAGAGTGCAATTTCTTTTCTCCAATATCTGAATTCGTAGAATAATAATTATGTCAATATAACATTGTTAGATAGTGATTCAAATAATGTAGCTGTATCTCTTCCCTGATGCAGGCGTGCGCTGAGGGTGGTGTCCAGATCCCACGATTCTGTTACCATGAACGTCTCTCCGTAGCTGGAAACTGTCGAATGTGCTTAGTGGAGGTGGAAAAATCACCAAAGGTAATACTTTGTACTTTTAATAGGTTGAAGTTGTAACCTACTAGTTTTTTATATTTCAATTATTTTTGGTTATGTTTAGATCATTTTGAAAGAAAGTGAATGACAGGAAGGCTTTGAAAATTGGAATTTATTTGTTGATGAATCACGAAATTCATATGCCCTTCTGAATAGCTGATTGAAATTTTGACTGCCTACTGTCAGCCTCAAATTTAACTTAACCCAGAGCAACCAGACAATAGTGTCTATCTATCCCTGCAGTAACAATTTCAATGAACCAACCATGAATCTCGTAGTCTGACAACCATAATTATTTAATTCAGTAAAGCAATCAATAAATAACAATAGTACTTAGTTCAACATGCTGTCTTGTGCTGTATTTCACGTCACTTATACCCAATGTGCCGTCCTTCCAGCCGGTCGCCTCTTGCGCGATGCCCGTGATGAAGGGCATGAAGATCAAGACGGACTCTCCGATCACCCGCAAGGCGCGTGAGGGTGTCATGGAGTTCCTGCTCGTCAACCACCCGCTCGACTGCCCCATATGTGACCAGGGCGGCGAGTGCGACCTCCAGGTGCGTGCAGCACGAGAATTCGGTTTTTAGCCAGCAACATGTCAATGTTGCCTGCTTCAGTCACGCTGGTCAGTTGACCACTCCACAGCCTTCCACCAGCTCATTCGCCTCGTAAATAATCCAGAGTTGCCAACCTCAAATTTTGAAATTTCTGAATCCCGAGGCCAAAATTTCTGAATTTGGGTCAAAATTTCTGAATCTTACGTTTATTATGTATTTTTAACTTATATTTAAATAAGACTACTTTATAACACTGTTCTGTGTTTAGAAGGGTGAATGGACAGTAAAATGCACATAAAAGCAATTAACTTGGTTTCAACATATTTGATTAAAAAAATCAAGGGTAAATGGTATGGTCGAAATTTGGTTATGGCTAAGTTTCGCTAAAAACGCTCAAAGTAAGGAAAAAGTCAATGACGATTTCAAACCATTTTATTTTAACTATGTTACATAGTACACAGTGTTGAAAGTAATGAAATGAATCTTGTTGGACATTTGAAAAAAAAAAAAGAGACTATTTTTAAGTCTTTCAAGTACCCAATTTTGCTGTAAATTATACACTGGATTGCAGAAGAATGCATCACATTTTCAAAGAAAAATTTGGGGATACCCCCTTCCCCCAAACCCCCTGCCACAAGAGCACCCTCCCCCCGCCCGATTATGTAGTCATGCATGTAGAGTTGGAAGAGCACACAGGATGTGCAAATGCACTTTTTACCGTAGAAAGTCAGGCGTGTACATCAATAATCATGCATCTTATGTCTTGTATGCACCACCCAATTTCACCATATCCATGTGTTCTCTTTTGATTGCTCATGCTCTACAATGACAATGTCGTATCCACCACTATGTTTGATACTAACATCAAACGATATCGGGCGTGATGCACACTCTTTTCTGTTGCAGTGATATCATTGTATTTTCTTGAATACTTATCCCTGTGTTTTTGCATCATTACGTTACTGTAGAATGCACAAATTCGTTAATTTTCAATATTTCTTCTCAGTTTTACTTTCATATACCGTTGACAGGTCGTGTTGGTGCGCATTACGACAATAGAAATCTGAATCGTCGAGGCTGTCTGCTGCATAAATGACAGCACGCACAAACTGGGCTTCGCTGATTGAGACTATCGCTGTTACAGTCATTTAAATCGAGTGCATTTTTGTGCGCCGGTAAAAGCCGTGGACGTCGTTTATACGATGCATGGTTCAATCGAGTACATTTAGTAGTGGCGGCGCCCATAATGCGAGCAAAAATATCAATATTTTAAGGGGAAAAGTACCATTTTTAAAATATTAGGTCATTTCCCCTGAATTTCGGAATTTCTCAATCCGGTCGGAATGATCGGAATTGACTTCATATTTCGGAATGATTCCGAAATTTCGGAATTCTTGGCAACTCTGATAATCCCAACCCGCACACTGTGCATTAATATTAAGCCAGCAGCATATCAACGTTGCATTATGAATTGCGTTTGCATTACATGTATATGAATGTCCCTGGGCACGACCATAATTGAGAAATCTCACTGCTGCAACATGTACTGTCGGGTTAAAGTTACAACTAACTATATGCTGCGTTATGAACGTCACTGTGGCATTTGCTGGCTTTCTCCGTACGTTCAGGACTTTGATGTTTTAAATGATTCACTACCTTTGCCACCACAAGAATTTTGTTTTTACATAGATATATTGGAATTACATGTAATTGACTTGGATGTAAGTTTTGACATTAGAGGATTCTTTACTCCTAAGTTCATAGGGCTATATCACATAGCTACTGGCGGGACTCAAACCCTAGACCACTACTATTACTGTGGCACCAAGTCGCCTTGAGCACCTAAGACGTGCATTAGAACACCTGACTATCCCGACGAACCAGGTCTCTAATGTCTGCAATTGTTTGTTTTTTACGGATTTACTAGCTTTGCCCAGTCATTCCTTGCAGTGGCACAGAATTGTATTGAACCGCTCACCATGTTGTTGACATGGATATGCAGGTGCATTATGTCACCAATAGAAATTTTCTGTCCTTGTTTTATATTTGTTTATTTATTATCTCTATTAGTGCTCTCAAATATACATCAATTTCCTGTTTGTTTAAACCTTGAAGTATAATAAATTTTATGCATTGGAATTTTGTAAATTTCAAAAAGTCAACATGTTGATGTTACAGGACCAGTCCATGACATTTGGCACAGACAGAAGTCGCTTTGTTGATATGGACCTGAGTGGGAAAAGGTAACATCTCATACACAGAATAGTACAGTAATTTACAGCATGAATCTCATTCTGTATGATAAAATATTGAACTGAGAATGAGCCATTGAAGCATTCTTTTACAGTAAATATCTATAGATTGTTTCAATTTTTCCCCATTGAATTTCAACCCATCTATAGGGACACCATTTTTTCCATATGCATTACTAATTTAGATTTACCTCAAGTGGGTGGTATTTGTATACATTTTTGCTAAACATTTATATTCCATTTCAGGGCTGTGGAAGATAAGAACATCGGTCCACTTGTGAAAACCATCATGACTCGGTGCATTCAGTGTACGCGCTGTATCAGGTATGATGTATTGCCTACAACATTCTTTATTTGATCATGTAGTTCAGGGAAATTTATACTGAAATTGATATTTATTAATGACCGTTTTGGGGAGAGAAAAACTTAAGACAAAATTAAACCTGTATTCATGGTAGCATTGAAATTTGGTTATGATATGAAAGTCTCAAAAACTATCTGAGTCTTTATTTTCTTTGTATATATTTGTCTACTGCTTAATAATCCTAAAACTAAAGTGTACATAAATATATTAATTTTAATTTAAATTTCGAAGCAATAGCTTCCTGTTCACAAATGAATAAATAAATAAATATTACATTCAGTACATTAGAATAGTATTCTTGTTTCCTAGGAATTAACATCAAATGTTATGTGTAAGGTTTAGTGTCCGTGTTTACCTGTGCATATTCAGTCTACATTTACATTCATAAACTCCTACACTTGTAACCACACACTCATACACGCATATCACATACTAATTAATATTATTCATTATTTTCATTCTCAATAATCTCCAAAATGTTATTAAAGAAGCTAGTGCTTCGAAATTAAAATTAAAATTGATATATTTATGTACACTTTAGTTTTTGGATTATTAAGTAGTAGACAAATATATACAAAGATAATAATGATTCCATATACTGCATACCTAATTAACAGAACATTAATATCTGAGTCTTATTTTATTTGATCATGGTTTTCAGGTTTGCGAGTGAGATTGCTGGAGTGGATGATTTGGGCACAACGGGGCGTGGAAACGACATGCAGGTGAGAGAACGATCGAGGATATTTTTGCAGTCTCATTTTAAAGCAAAGCAACCATCCTATTTTGATCATGTTGGGAATCTCCAATATTGGCTCGACCATTTTACTGTTAGCCCTATAGATTCATGGTAACATGTTTCTGCTGTATGAATGTCCTAATGCATGAAAACCCAAACGCATCACTGATAGACCCAGGTTTTCCTGGGGTAGGAGGGGCGTACCCACAAGAATGCATGTGTTTTGTATTTGCAAAAGCTTGTGGAAAAACCTGGAGATGCCATAAACCGTATGAAAGGAAATTTTGGGAGTGAAAAATGGTGGTCGCCCCTGTTCCACCTTATCCCTGTATCTGCCTGAGCGCATGACACTGCATCCTCTGACTGAGCTGGTATTTTGCAGGTGGGTACGTACGTCGAGAAGCTGTTTGACTCCGAGCTGTCTGGGAATGTGATCGACATCTGTCCCGTGGGCGCGCTCACGTCCAAACCCTACTCCTTCACCGCTCGGCCCTGGGAAGTCAGGTGAGATAAAGTGACTTATAGAGCTCTGGCGAAAGGTTACCAGTGCTAAAATTGTATCAAATTGCTTGATTTTTGTATCAAGTTTTCAATATGTGCAAATTTTCATGCAAATTTCAACTGGCAACCTTTTGGCACTATCTTAATTCTACACTACTGGAAAATTGCCAGTTTCCTAGTGCCAATTTCAAACTGCATGTTATACACACTTTCCATGTACCACACAAGCACGAAAATTTGGGGGAAAAAACGATGCTTGTCGGGCGGACGAGTAAGTTATAAATTCTTACTTATCCTGCTGGTTTAACACTGACTAGTCTGTGACGAGTACAGCAGAACCTGTGAAACATCCTCATGGGACAAAAGGCCACAAATAGGGGAAAAATCATACTTCTCCATTGGACGGGCATCCTGAAAAATATACTTACCCTAACTAAGATTTACAAGTCCAAATCAACAAACTCCGTGTAAATGCTAATGAATCTGATATCTGGGGTGACTGAAAATACTCGTCCATAGTACAAGTGACTCAAATTTTTTACCAGTCCTAACAACACAGACTTATCTGTTGGCCTTAAAAGGGAGGTGTCCACATGGACAGATTCCACAGGGCCACAGATAAGAACCCGTCCTATAATCCGAGACGAGTATCTGTATTGTCAGGACAGGTAAACATTTTGAGTCACTTTTCCTATGGACGAGTATTCTCAGTCACCCCAGACATCCGTTTCAATTGAATTTACATGATGTCTGTTGATTTGAACTTGTAAATGTTCGTTAGGACGGATATATTTTCCAGGATATCCATCCTATAGACAAGAATGATTTTTCTCCTATTCGTGGCCATGTTCTACTGTACTTATGTGACCATTGCCTGCTGTGTTTCAGGAAGATCGACAGCGTGGACGTGATGGGAATTTTTGGGCAGCAACATCATCGGACGCAGAAGAGGGTGCGATCCTGCCGCTTCTGCACGAGGTACGGGGCGCAGTGGGCCTTAGGTCCAATCAGGGATATTACCTTAGAAATGCGAGTATTAGTCCAGTCTATCTCAACTAAAGTCAACACTCCATGTTTGGCCATCAAAATGAAGAATTTTAGTTGAAATTATTTTAAAATGCTCGAAAATCACCCTAAACATAATCATCCGTGCATGTCATTTATAAAAACGGCCCTGCCAAACTCAATCTACCTGTATGGTTTGTTTGGTAGTTGACCAAATGTTGTTTTATTATCTATTTTTATGACCTACCAGATTACTCTGGCGACTTCCACATGGTTGCTACGGTTATCTCCACATGGTAGTTTTTGCCAATGTTCAGACCCGATTATAAGTTTACCTCTATGATTTAGAATGATTTTTTGGGAGTGAAAAGCTCGACTAATAATCGCATATCTACGGTAGATTTCTTTTCAAGAAGGGACTCCACATCAAATGTAAATAATGAATTATGTCAATGTGTATAAATCACTTTCAATATGCTAATATGTGTATAGGCCATTGACCATTTGTTTTCCTCCCTACATTCACTTTTTCCATTCTTTACATAGTCCTAATCATAACAATGTTATGATTAGATTGTGATCATGATTGTTATGATAAGGGTTCTGTAGAGCCAAAAAGCTTAAATAAAAACTTTTTTGAACAATTTTTGTGATTAGATACAATAATAGCATAGACACAACATAAAATACAAACTCTAACTCCCCCATTCGACTGTGTTTCAGGAGATCAACGAGGAGTGGCTGTCGGACAAGTCTCGCTTCGCCTATGACGGACTCAAGCGACAGAGGCTGGTCAGTCCACTGATCAAGGATGCCAGCGGTCAGCTGGTGCCCGGCAGCTGGGAGGACGCCCTCTTCAACGTCGTGTCCGCGGTGAGTGACCGCTCGCTGACCAGTGCTGGCCATTACCCACAACTGCCTACTTGCTTGTGAAAAAAGTCCATGTGATAAATTGGGCTATATGCTGTGGTGCTACACTGCTGCTTTACATAAATTGACAATATTGTAACATTTGTAAGGCTATTAGTCCAACTTTTCATGAATCATGAACCCTACATAAATACCTGAGTGACTCGTATAATGTTAGCAAAAGACTTTCTCCCCAGTTTCTCACCTATTCCTTCCTCTGGTAGGGGAGAAATACCTTTCTCATCAGGAGACACAACCCAGAGGAAGTTTTTAAGTAATTTGTCAACAACACTCAAAGTTGTGTTAAGATAGAAAAATAGTGTCATTTTTTGGGCGGGAGGATTTGATATATCAGGAAAATAATTATAGTTATTGAGATATATGCCTGAAATTGGCCAGATCATGATCAAATTGTCACAAATTTTCGACCAACGAAGAAAAAAGGTTATTGATTTTATATGCAACGGCCAATTCTTCCAGTTAAAACCCATAATCCAATCGACAGGGAGATAATATTGCAACATTGGCTTATGTAAAGTGTGCAAGAGATTCCCATAGATCTCGACAATGTGATATTGATATGTCAAGCGCACCAGGTTTTTCGTAGAATACGTTGGAGTAAAATGGGCGGGGCTATAGTTGAAATTTGTCAATGAAACCTTGCATTTGACTGACATATTTTTACTATAGCCCCGCCCATTTTACTACTCATGTCCATATTTGGATGGTGTGATATGCATTATATCGCCAGTGTAGCCCATTCATATTTACTACTTGGAGTGAGAGATCGGTGACGGTGTTGTAGATCAGTACTCCGGGCACGCGGGTGGCGGCGGTGGCGGGGGGCCAGGCGGACGCCGAGAGCCTCGTGGCCCTCAAGGACCTGCTCAACCGGCTGGGCAGCGAGGACCTGTGCACCGAGGAGGTCTTCCCCATGGACGCAGCAGGGTGAGCAGCTCAGGGGGGACACCTGGCAATAGTTTAGTCTGTAAACATTTTGTTCAAGTTGTATTTTATATTGTTCTTCTTATGCTATATTGTACTCAATCACAAAAATTGTTCAAAAATGTGTGTTGTTCTGGGTGAGAAATTAGATTTTTAGAGCACTTGTAAGAGGTTTAAGAGGGTGTGCTCTTGTAAAACGTGGGCGTTGATCAAGCAAAAGTATAGACTGAGGGGGAAAATTGCTTGCAATAAGATTTGTCAATAGCAAAATTGAGAATTTATTATGAATATGAATGACACTCCTTGTAATTGTAAATTAATTTGTTTATCTAGCAACGAAAGAAGTATGAAATATTTTGTTATTCCAATGAAACTATGTAATTTATAAAACAATACAAACTTTAAATAGTAATTATGAGACAGTACTAAGAAGCGGATTGAAATAACCAACCTAGAAAGGCTTGATTATGCTATGCTCAGGGTATGAAACTTATGTAAATTTGCTCAAGGACACAGACTGAAAGTGTGCGACCCTTGAGCATACTAATATTGAGAACACCCAAAAACCAGCCTACCCATCGGGCCGTGTGTTTTTAACACCAGCCGGCCTGAGCAAAGATCAGTGGGCATCGGTCCGCCGAATAGGCCCTATTTCATTTGACTGATTGATTGACAGGACTTGTATTTGTTTCTCCCCAGGACGGACCTGCGGAGTAACTACCTGCTGAACTCTCGGATCGCGGGCGTGGAGGAGGCAGACCTGGTGCTGCTGGTGGGCACCAACCCCCGCTTCGAGGCGCCGCTCTTCAACGCACGCATCCGCAAGGCCTGGATGCACAACGAACTAGAGGTGAGCTGACTCCAGTCTCCCATTTATTCACTAGTCCGCTCGTCCTGACCAGTAGAAATTCAATTCACTCGTCCTGCTTATGAGTATTGAGGCATTAACTGTGAGAGTCTACGCAAGTTTATTTATAGGTGTAGATCTAATGCTACTTATGAATTGCTGAGGGAATATACGTCATAAGAAGTGCAAAATGCACAAATGAAACTCATAGTGGTCTTCTTTCTATGTACTGTTGAACCTGTCTTGTGTTGACACCTTCAGGAGAAGTAAAAAGTGTCCACATAAAACAGGCGTCCTTAAATGAGAGTAGTCCACATAAAACAGGCTCCAGGGCCACAAATAAGAGAAGAATCATACTTAGGACGGGTATCCTGAAAAACATACTCATCTTAAATATAATTTACAGGGTCAGGATTAGGTGGAAAAGTGTTACTCGTCAGCAGGACTAGTAACCCTCAAATATCTACTCGTCCTGCAAAAAATGTACTCATCCTCCTTGCACAATCTCTATGCCTGTATGACAAATTATTCAGAATTGCTCCTCGTCAAAAGGACGAGTTTCTAAAAATTAGCGCTCGTCCTTCACTAGTTTTTACTAGTCAATACGAGCGGACGAGTGGCGAATCCTGACCCTGAATTTACAAGTCCAAATCAACAAACTTAAAGTAAATTCAACTGAAAGTGATGTGTAAGATGACTGAGCATGTCCATGTCCAATGCGCCTACTTATATGTACTTGTTTTTAAAGGATTCCTTAAGGGTCAATCAGAATATTTGACCCTCCACCCACCAGCCTTGTTAAAACTATATAAATAAGAATATTAGACCCTACAAATGGTTTACTCAACCTAGTGAGCCCTTCCCCCCTCCCATTTTCTTTGAGAATTTCGAGAAATTGTGAAACTGTTAAATTGTGAAATGAGAACGGTTAGATTTTTGCTGAGATTTGAGAATAGGGTGAGGTATATTTTCCCCTCTTTCAAACTTCTGACCCCCACCCCTCAGCATTCAAATTATAATATATGAATGCCCCCCCCCTGTTTTTCTGACCCCCCCCCCCCCATCCCCCCTCAACACCTTATATAACAATAAAGCCTAACTAGATCTATAATTTTTACATTGTAATTTTTTAAGATCTAATCTTGTTAGTCTTATTATATTATTTCCCATGTTGAGTATGTTAGTAGCACCCTGTTGCTAATGTTTGTAAATAGAAGGTACTTTTAGTATTTTATTATATAAATGAAATAATCAAAATGTCAAAAAATTAAAGTCTTGTAGGAAGACAAACATTATTGAACAACACAGCATTGACCCCATTCCATGACGTACGTCGTAAAGTAAAAAAACTAAGAAAAAAAAAACATGGGTGTTTTGTGAGGTTACTGATGAAAAAAAATTAATTCTCACGTATTACATATGGATTATTGCATCAATATGACGGATTTTAACTGCTAAACACATGTACTAGTTTGTGATTTATGGTTGGTAGATCTACATGCTGTTGCCATTTTTCATTTCAGTGTCTAACAATGATTAGATCGTTTAAATCAAATAGTCAACAACTTGTTGTAATTTTTGCAAACCATCCTCATTGTGACCTAATTAACATTTAAGTGCTTTATTATAGGAAGTCTGACGTTTATAAAACGAAAATTATACAATATTAAAATAGTATATACATCCGATCACTTTTCTGCATTTTTATGATAATGATAACAGTGATTCTGCTTTCGAGAATAGGGAATTTCTCATTATCACCGTGATCGTTTTTTATACTGATAATCATGCCATTATCGTGATCATTATCATTGTACCATTATCATTGTACGGGACTACCGCCCCTGGTTTCAGGCAACAGCCTCCTTTTCAATCTGTTTAACAATCACTGGTGTTTAATTTATATTATTTTACATTAATATAAATTGAACACCAGTGATTGTTAAACAGATTGAAAAGGAGGCTGTTGCCTTGAAACCAAGTTTCAAATAGAGAATTAAAAAAAAATTTAAACTTCAGGATTTTTTCATTTATTGCACGGATACGAAAGACTATACATATTAACATGACACTCGAGAAGGATAATGAGACCTAGTGGTTTAGGCCAAACACATAGAATATTTGATATAGTTATCATCATTCATATAAAATAGATATTTGTTATTATAATATTTGTAACCGTATGACAGGAGCCCATGTCAAAACTATAGAGACCATGTGATAATTTTCATATAAAAGAATCACTATAAATTTGTGTATTTCTGCAAATTGCTTATTTATGTGTATAAAATACAGAATTTCAGCACAATATCCTCTTTCAGTTCTCATGTTATTCTTCGAGATAGAATAAAAGACAGCTTTTGCAGAAAAAATCATAATAATTCATGCATAACCTGTCATTCGTTTAAAGTCCACATTTTACCCTTAAAGCCTGTAAACTGACTTAATGGCTGCCTGTAATTTTTGTCTCAACAAATATTTATCACTTGCTATCTCGATCTCCAAGTTCTATGCTTTCTTGTCTTCCCGATCATGAAACATTATAAACAATACAATTCCTTCTCAACTAAACACTCCGGCTATGAAAAGAAAAGTCAAGTTTCACTGACTTGATGTAAAAAACTGTCAGCGGTATTACTGGCTGATATATTGATAGTTGTCTGTGATATAAACACGAGTATCTATTTATAACTATCAAATCAATGTCACCATGACAAGCATTGTTTTGGTCAATGCCTAATAGAAAAATGTCCACTGTCTGAAGTTCTTTGGGTCGTAGTCGATGAATCCGCCGATGGTGAGGAGCAGTTCCACTGGTCCACGCAGGGCAATAGTTATGATCTGAGCAATGTGGTGATTAATCTGATACAGCTCATGCAGCAGGTTCAGGCCTCTGAAGCAGTAGGCATGCAGTATGTTGGTTCTGTCGAGGTGGGAGACGAGTTGCTTCAGTAGACTCCGTATCTGGGGTGTGATGTGGGTTTGGGTGGTCAGTGTCGCGTTCAGGGTCGATGCAAAGGGGAGGGGGATGACAGTGGTGGACGGGTATGGTAAGTTGTCAATACCGTTCATCACAAGAGATAACACTTGAATAGTGACCTGTGACCCTCCCACCTCCTTGACAGCATTGGCCCAGCTGTGCAAAACGTCCCACACAAGTGAAGAGTTCTGCAGACTGAGGTCACAGGTCAACTGGTGCAATTTTATCAGCACGTCCATGTCACTGT
>CM032659.1:3433715-3445392 GCA_019095985.1 Streblospio benedicti | reverse complement strand
TTTAGGCCAGGGGGGCACCGGGCCCCCAATATTTGTCTGTAACATTTTGTTCGTTGTATTTTATATTGTTCTTTCTTATGCTATATTGATTAATCAAAAAAAATTGTTAAAAAATGTGTTTTGTCGGGGTGAGAAATTAGTTTTTTAGAGCACTTGTAAGAGGTTTAAGAGGGTGTGCTCTGAAAAAGGGGCGTTGATCAAAAAAAAACTGGGGGGAAAATTGCTTGCAATAAGATTTGTAAATGGAAAATTGAAAATTTTTATTATGAATATGAATGAAACCCCTTTTGAATTGTAAATTAATTTTTTATCTAGAACAAGAAGTAGAAAATTTTGTTTTCCAATGAAATTTTAAAAAAACTACCAAATGGCTTTCAAAGAAGCGGATTGAAAAACCAACCCAGAAAGGCTTGATTTGTATGCTGGTATGAAATTTAAAAATTTGTAAAGGGACACAGACTAAAAGTGCCCCTTTTGAGATACTATATTGAAAAACCCCCAAAACAGCCTACCCATGGGGCCCGGGCCCCGGGAGCAAAATCAGTGGGCACGGTCCCCCCGAATGGGCCCTTTTCATTTGACTGATTGTTGACAGGACGTATTTGTTTTCCCCCCCAGGCGGACCTGCGGAGCTACCTGGAACTCCGGATCGCGGGCGGAGGAGGGATTTGGTGCCTGGGGGGCACCAACCCCCCCCGGGGCGCCAAGCAGACCGGGGGCCGGGATGCACCGAATGGGTGAGTGCCCCCTCTCCCATTTATTCATTGTCGCCGCCTGCCAGAAATTAAATTCCCTTTGCCTATGAGATGAGGCAAACTGTGGATCATGGGGGTTTTTAAAAAATTTTAAGGGGGGTTTTGTAGATCTAATGCCTTATGAATTGCAGGAATTAAACCCCAAGAAGTAAAAATGCAAAAATGAAACTCATAGTGGTTTTTTTCTATGTAGTTGAATTCTTGTGTTGACACCTTCAGGAGAAGAAAAAATGTCCCCATAAAACAAGGGCCCCCAAATGAGATATCCCATAAACAGGCCCAGGGGCCCCAAAAAAGGGGGAAGAATCATACTTAGGACGGGTATCCCGAAAACATATATCCCAAATATAATTTGGGGCAGGGTTAGGTGGGGCGCCCCCAAAGGGCAGTAACCCTCAAAAATCTACTGCCCCAAAAAATTTTTTCCTTGCACAACCTATCCCAGGGAAAATTATTAATTTCCAAAAAAGGACAGTTTTTAAAAAATTTGCCCGCCCCTTTATTAGTTTTTTGCAATACGGGGACGAGGGTTTAACCTGACCCCAATTTCAAGCCCAAAAACAAAAACTTAAAGTAAATTCAACGAAAGTGATTGGGAAGATGACTGAGCATGTCCATGCCAATGGCCTACTTTATGTCTTGTTTTAAAGGTTTTCCTTAAGGGGCAATCAGTATTTGACCCCCCCACCCACCACCTTTTTAAAATATATAAATATATTAGACCCTAAAAATGGTTTATTCAACCTAGTGAGCCTTTTTCCCCTCCCATTTTCTTTGAGAATTTTTGAGAAATTGTGAAACTGTTAAATTGTGAAATGAGAACGGTTAGAAATTTAAATTTGGTCCTGTTTTTGCTGAGATTTGAGAATAGGGTGAGGTATATTTCCCCTCTTTCAAACTTCTGACCCCCACCCCTCAGCATTCAAATTATAATATATGAACCCCCTCCCCTGTTTTTTTCTGACCCTCCCCCATCCCCCCGCAACACCTTATATAACAATAAAGCCCCAACTAGATCTATAATTTTTCATTGTAATTTTTTAAAATCTAATCTTGTTAGTCTTATTATATTATATCCCATGTTGAGTATGTTAGTAGCACCCTTTTTGCTAATGTTTGTAAATAGAAGGGACTTTTATATTTTATTATATAAATGAAAATCAAATGTCAAAAATTAATCTTAGGAAGACAAACATTATTGAACACAAGCATTGACCCCATTCCATGACTACGTAGGGAAAAAGTCTAAGAAAAAAGTATGGTGTTTTGTGAGGTTACTGATGAAAAAAATTATTCTCACGTATACATATGGATTATTGCATCAATATGACGGGTTTTAACTGCTAAACACATGTACAGTTTGGTGATTTATGGTTGGTAGATCTACATGCTGGCCCTTTTTCATTTCAGTGTCTAACAATGATTAGATCGTTAAATCAAATAGTCAACAACTTGTTGTAATTTTTGAAACCATCCTCATTGGACCAAATTTAAAATTTAAGGTTTATTATGGAAGTCTGGCGTTTATAAACGAAAATTTTACAATATTAAAATAGTTTTAAACCCAAACACTTTTCTGCATTTTTATGATAATGATAACAGTGATCTGCTTGAGAATAGAATTTCTCATTATCACCCTGATCGTTTTTATACTGATAATCATGCCATTATCGTGATCAATCATTGTCATTATCAGTTCGGACTACGCCCGTTTTGGCACAGCCTTTTCAATCTGTTTAACAATCACTGGGGTTCAATTTATATTGTTCGTCTTGTGCTATATTGTACTTTAATCACAAAAATTGTTCAAAAAATGTGTGTTGTTCTGGGTGAAATTAGATTTTAGGAGCACTCCCAGTGAGGCTTGCAGGAGGCGTGCTCTTGTAAACGGGCGTTGATCGCCAGCACAGACTGGGGAAAATTGCTTGCACAAGATTTGTAAAATGGCAAAATTGAGAAATTATTATGAATATGAATGAAACTCCTTTTGTAATGGTAAAATTAATTTGTTTATCTAACGAAAAGAAGTAGTATGACATATTTGTTATTCTAATGAAACTATGTAATTTATAAAACAATACAAACTTTAAATAGTAATTATGAGACAGTACTAACAAGAGGCAGATTGAAATAACCAACCCAGAAAAGGATTATACTATGCACAGGGTATGAAATTCCTGTAAATTTGCTCAAGGACACACAGTTTAAAGTGTCACGACCCTTGAGCATACCTGCTAAATTTGAGAACACCCAAAAGCAGCCTACCCATCGGGTCGTGTTTTGAACACCAGCCGTCCTGAGCAAAGATCAGTGGGCATCAGTCCACCGTTAATAGCCCTATTTCTGCTTAGACTGATTGGATAGACAGGACTTTGTATTTGTTTCCTCCGCCCCAGGACGACTCCGGGCGGAGTAATCCGCTACCTGTTGCCGCCATGGACGCGGGCGCAGGAGGAGGCAGACTTGGTGGAATCTCCTCAACCCGCGCTTTTGAGAGGGGCGCCGCCAACGCACGCATCCGCAAGGCCTGGATGCAACGAATCCCGAGGTGAGCGGACTCCAGTCTCCCCATTTATTCACTAGTCCGGGCTCGGCCCCGACCAGTAGAAATTCTAATTCACTGGCCCCTGCTTTTATGGAGTATTGAGGCATTAACTCGTGAGAGTTTCTGGACGAGGTTTGTTTCCATAGATGAGATCTAATGCTACCAATCCTAATTGCTGAGGGAATATAAGTCATAAGAAGTGCAAATGCACAAATGAAACTCATAATGGTCTTCTTTCTGGGGCACAGTTGAAATTCGTCTTGTGTTGACACCTTCAGGAGAAGTAAAAAAGTGTCCACATAAACAGGCATCCTTAAATGAGAGTAGTCCACATAAGACAGGCTCCAGGGCCACAATAGGGAGAAGAATCATACTTAGGACGGGTATCCTGAAAAACATACCCATCCTAAATATAATTTACAAGTCCAAATCAACAAACTATGTGCTAATGAAACTGATATCCACGGTGACTGATGATACTGGCCCATAGGACAAATAACTCAAAACTTTTACCCATCAACAACACAGACACACGCCTGACGATAGCCTGGGGTAATGCTTGTGTCCCTGTTCCACAGTATTCATATTGCTCCCCCTCCTCCTCCAGGTGGCGTCTGTGGGCCCTGCGCTGGACCTCAAGTACGAGTACGAGTCGCTAGGGGAGTCCGCGACTGTGCTGTCTGACCTCGCGGCCGGCAAACACGCATTCTGCGACAAGCTGAAGGCGGCGAAGCGCCCCATGGTGGTGGTGGGCAGCGAGAGGACGCAGGCGCCGGCTCAGGTAACGCACACACAGTCGGCACACACGCACACACTGTGCATGCACACACACGCACACACACAGTCCTGTCTATTCTGACAAATGAGGACCTACCTGTTGTTACCCTATAAATCTGGACTCGCCTTTCTAGCAATGCTAGAACAATGAGTCATCAATGGAACATTAGCATGGCATATGTGCACAAAAAAGTCCACGGTACCGCACTTACCACACATTGTACCACTCACTGCATAAAACATTGCCTTGATTGGTCCATGCATAAATTCCTTACTATGTCCGATTGGTAAGAGCCCAAACAGAGCTGATTGCAATTTTCGCGTGGGCTCTGGCACATTGTTATGACCTCACTTTGGTTTTGCCCAAAAATAAACCGCTATATAAGTCTTATCATGTATTATGGCATGCTGAAAAATGAAATTAAGGAGTTTGGCACTAACCCCAAATCCCTATCCTGCAAAAAAATGTCCTTTTTTCACAAACTTATATTCACTATGAAATTCGTCCATGAATTGCAACTTGTGACGAATTGCTATAATGGTTTTGGCACCATTCAAAGCTTTTACCAGTGATAAAGCAGACGATAGTGCTAATCCTGACCCTACTATGTTTGGCCCTAAATTGGTTGAAAAATGAGACCAATTTGGGTCCCTTTTTTTAGCGTTGCTTTCTCGTGCTGGCTCAGAACCCACGGCGACTAGCGGCTGTGGTGAAGAATGGAAGGTGCTCAATGTGCTGCACAGGGTGAGTATTTGTATGCCATTTGACCAGAATTGCGGGGATAGTGTCACTCCAAAAAGCTTCATAAAAAATAGATACTTACATGTTCATTAGTACTGATTGTATTGAATGTTTTGAAGATGAATTGAAGTAGACGCCAATCAACTAAGTTGAGCCAATGGATATGAGTAGAACATGTCTTTTTAATGGAAATTTGTTTGAGAAAATTTGATGAAATATAGTTAAAATTCCCTTTTTGTCCCATGTTTAGATCACAGCTGGATTTAGAACCCTTTGGTGCGAATGACCTTTGTGGTGAAGGATGGAAGGTGCTCTCCACTTGCACAGGGTGAGTAATTTGGCTGATTTTCAAACCTGGGAGAAAGAGTGAGAAAGTCTTGTTCAAAATTGACAATTACAGTGTCACATCATTTAGATCTTGAAAAAGCATTTTTCAAGAACATGCTTCATAAATACATAATAGATGCCTACATGTAGAAAATATTATTAGGTACATGTCATTGTATTGAAAGTTTTGAGTGATTAATTGATGGACAAGTGTGCCAATCAAGGCAGCTGCACCAATGGATGTGAGTTACGGAACATGTCTTAAAGGGGCATTGTCTTTGAGAAAATTAATGATGAAGTATACCGTAATTAAAAATCTTTTCAAAGTCACTTTGAAAAGAAGATCAAACCCATTGATGTAGTTGCCAATGACCTGGTGTTAGTCTCTCTAAAATGTAAAAATTGTGCACTTAAAAGAACAAGCCTTGAAATTACCCAGACAACTAAAAAACAACCACAGATACATTTACATGTATTTTACCCTCCACTAGGGTGACCTGAGGGTGCACTAAAATCTAGAAAGTATTTGAGATGCATTGTAGGCATTTATTTAGTTATCGACTTACAACCATGGAACCATAATCGGGCGGTTAAATTGACAATTAAAGTTGTCTCTATATATTAGTACATCAGTATAGCAATGTATCAAAGAACATGAGTTATTTTGCCATGGATTTTATTCATACTTGCCAATCTTCACTAAATGGCTTTAAGGTAGAAACCCTTTTGGAAAAAAGTTAGGTGACAAAATGTGGGTTAGATAATTGAAATCTATACAACTAAGTGCTATGGGAGTGGATGAATTACTATGGCCAGAAGGTCGTGGGTCTGTAAAGTTTGATGGCAATGTATACAAACTTACCTCTTCAGTATCACTGACAATGTACCTACACGCCAAATAGTACAGGTCGCAAATTTGCCATGCATGACATTCAATAGCAGCAATGCCGCATGCAGCCAGTGTTGTATGCTCCCCAGGGAGTTGAGAAAGATATATGTAGTGTGAAAAGATGCCACTGACCTGGTGTAGATGTAAAGTCGCTAGAAAACGGCATGAGGTTTATTGAGGCTATAAAAATTTATACTATACCTCCCCCTCCCTCCCCCAGGTGGCGCCCAGGTTGCGGGCTGGACGGGCTATGTTCCGGGCGTGTCTGCGGTGCGTGAGGCGCGGCCCGAGGTGTTGTTCTTGCTGGGTGCTGATGCTGGCACCGTGACCCTCGCGGACCTCGACAGGACGCATTCGTCGTCTACATCGGTGAGGCTTTGTCGTTAACGTGATCAACAGTTATGCTGAAGGGTCAGGATTAGCCACTCGTCCGCTCGTATTGACCAGGAAAAACTTGTGGAGGACGAGTAGAATGTTTTATACAAATATAGAGCTTTAAATTGTGCAAGGAGGATGAGTACAGTTTTTTGCAGGACGAGTAGATATTTGAGGGTTACTCATCCTGCTGATGAGTAGCACTTCTCCACCTAATCCTGACCCTGATGCTGTGTGTTTTTATGTGATAATTCTCGCAGTAAATAGCAGTGAAAAGTATGGTGTGTATTTGTACCCATTACGAAAAATTCCCATCAAAATGCTCACAACATGGTGCTATTACGCTCCTTGCGTTTTTACAAAAGCAAGACTTTGCGAAGCCCGTTATCGCTGTCTCTGTCTTTGTCAGGTTCCCATGGTGACGCAGGAGCGTCTATGGCTGACGTGGTTCTTCCGGCTGCTGCCTACACGGAGAAAGAGGCGACGTACGTGAACACGGAGGGTCGCGCACAGACCACACGCACCGCTGTGACCCCCCCGGGACAGGCACGCCAGGACTGGAAGATCATACGCGCACTCTCAGAGGTACGACATGCGGCAGTCTGGATGAAAAGTTTGTAATACAGTACAACAGCGCCCCAGATACTATTCAATGAATTATGATCAACTTATTGGAACCTGTCATATTTGTCTTGGCAAGACTTTCACTGTTCCCTCAAGTGCTTGGTCAGGCCTAATGACAAATATGACAGGTTCCAATAGGTAATATAAACAGTTGATCAAGATTTTAGATAAATTTAAGCAGGCTCTGCTGCTTGACACAATAACATAGATTGTTGTGGCTATCGTCTTTTCCACCATTTAATAGAATTTCAAAAGTAAAAGTTCACAAGCTCAAAAGCCTCTTGATATTAAATTTTTACTATTTGGCAAGTAGGATATCAACACTGAATGCAACCACCTGATTATTTACGCTGTACACCACTTATTCGTTAATGTTTGAAACTTGAAATGCTTCTGTTGGCCAACGATACTATGGATTCAAATTGACGATGTTCAGTTTCTCAGTTAGGTGTCTTCTCTCTCACACACACATGCAAACAAATGCAAAAGTCAGCGTTTGCGCTAGGGTTTTGAAAAGTTGGGTCCTGGGACCCACCTCTTGCCAAAAAATTGGGATCCCATCCATATTTTGTGGGGTTCCCAGTGTTCACATTAGGAAGTTGGCTGACAGAGTTGCTTAGGACTCCATGACTTGAAAAAGTCCCACTCAAAGATTTTGGAATCCCACATAAATCATTGATCATCAATGGTAAAACAGCGAAGTGATTCTTTGAGACCATTGATGTATATGTTTAGACGCTCCAATCCTAACAATAGCATGCTTGCTTTTAAAATTCATATGTTTTAGGGACTATGAAAAATTTCTCCAAACTTGCTAGAGTGACACCCAAGATAAATTGTAATCTGGAGATAATACAAAACATGAATTCAATAAAAACACCTTGTGAGCCAAGTTATGCCACTTACGCCTGGTTGTAGGACAAAAATTGACGAGGTCATTGTTGTCCATAGAATTCACTTCAACTAGAACAATTCACATCAACTCGTGATTTCTCACGGCCTGAGTTATGGACCGGACCTCCAATGTATATCTGTGTGTGATGAATATATATACTCTTCCATCTACTATTTCTTAATTCTGCTTCCGTTTAGCATAATTTGATAAGTAACTTAAGTACCTTAAGGAAATGATGAGCGTAAATTATGGATTTATAATTATTTGTAAGAGGAGTTAATGATCAAATTGTAAGAGACCTCAATATGATGTTAATGATGTTTGAAATAGAAAATTTGCTTTTTAATATTTAGTCCATAAAGCGCTCATGTAGAACAATCACCACATCACAATGCACTCATAGTTCTGCTACTTGTTGGGAACTGTGGAGCTGTTGAGATTTAATTCAATAATATTTTATCATACTGACATGTGACAATTTATAGAAACATGCATAAATAAGCAAATAACAATGTCACCCAGCCAATTTGGCTTACAAGTCAGTGTGATACAAAATAAATAAAATAAGACAGTAGCACTTAGACCTCTAGCCTAACATATGTACCGGGATATGAACATGTATTCATATTTTACCTGAATATAACATCTTTGCGTGTTTTCCATGACTTTCTAATAAAGCATCCTGCTTCAATTCTACAGTATTTCATATTGTAAACAAATTTATCAGTTTGTGACAAGTTGTAAAATTCTATACACTTTAACATGTACAGTTTTCTGATATATATCCTGTCTGAAATTATCATATTTATTACATACATAATAAGTGAAACTCGTCTTCTATATGGTTTTCATTACAGACTAGACAACGTCTTTTTTCTAATTTTAGCTGTGTAAATCGACCTGTTTTTACTCGAAGTTGAAGAATACCTGTCCAAAATTTTGCTCATAGATCTACCTACTTTTTGACTTTTTAACATAGTCTTCCATTCCAACTGACAGGCCCAGTCATTTGAAATCTAATGTGCACCTCCTAGTTCAACATATTTTTTTCCAAGAAAATTTTCTAAATACCCAGTTTCATCAAAATCAGGTCTATGTAAAGATCAAAGATGACAATAATGTATAAATAAGTGAGGTCTATTCTCCTTTTGCAAACATCTACAGATATAGAAATCTTCCCATGTTATGTTGTGTGTGCGTCTCGAGTAAAGCGTGCAAAATTGGACTTTGGAAGATATCAATGTGCTGTATATAACAGAATTTTATCTCTACTCAAACAGCAATTAAATTAGAAGTTTAACCAAAATTCAATGACTTTTCTCTAAATTTCATTTTTTGATGACTCATTACAAAATTCAATGACTTCCAGGATCTTGAAAAAATATGAATTTCAATGACTTTCTCTTGAACAGATTTGTGGGGTGGGGTGGGGTGTCATACTTTTCATTTCTCAATTACTGAGGGGTCAAAGTTTCATTTTGTAATAAATTGAGGGGGTCGTCGGACTTTCCTTCTCAGATCTTTCAAAATCTGCCTGACACCCCCCCCAGCAAATTGTAAATGACCAGGCCCTAATATGCTGGCTGGCTGATTAAGTCACTTGCTGGCTGTTCACTGTCGGTCTTTGATTAACATAAACATTGGCCTGATTTTTCGCATCCTCAATTATTTGCGTCCTTGGAACGTAATGACTTTGTCATTATCGCGTCCTAACTGAAATGAGTGCATAAATACGCAGCATTTGTGTGTTAACGCAAACACTGGCAAAAGATATTTTTATATAGTTGTACAACTAGGAAAAAAAGTTCAAAAGTTAAGCCAAAATGAATTTTTGTTTTATTTTTAAATAGTAATAAAACAAAATATAAGAAAAACTCATTTTGGCTTAAATTTTTGAACTTTGAATTTCTATTGAATGGTGGAAAAGACAATAGCCACAACAAGAGAAGAGCCATCTACTACCAAATAGTACATCTCAGTACCATACATGTACATTGTATTCGTTGTCTGTAGCTGGCCGGTGTGACGCTGCCGTACGACAGCCTTGATCAAGTCCGCAGCCGGCTCGCAGAGATCGCTCCCAACCTCACACGATACGACGAGGTCGAGGAGGCCAATTACTTCGCACAAGCCACAGAGCTGGCCAAGGTGGGGGCGTCTGTGTGATGAATGAATTCATTAAACTGCATAGTAAATTGTATTGTAAGATGATGTTATAAACGTATTTATTAATTTTCGAATGTAAATATAATTGGTCATGACAAAAATGTTACGATTTCTAAATTCAATTCACAAACTGTTTTCAGAAAATCCAGTACTTTGATCTCCAACACACCAATATCTATCCATTAAAATATCTCCACAATCCAATTGAAAATACAAGAGACTAAAAATGTGTACGTTCTTTCATTTCAGTCTGTGAAGTCCCAGTTGTCGTCGGAGCCGTTGATTCCTCCACAGCGGGAAATCTCCCAGTTTTACATGACGGACCCCATCAGTCGAGCCTCTCAGACCATGGCACGCTGTGTCCAGGCAACCACCACCGAAAACAAGTAAAAGCCAGCAGAACCAGCGCTCGGACATTTGCAATGGCGGTCACCAAAATTGTAGAGCTAATGTAACAATGTAGTAGCGTGAGAAGTTATATGGAAGATGACAAAATTAAACATCTTTGATGTTCGATATCCATTGCAGCGGGGTTTTTTCTTCTTCAAAGAACTTTAATTTTGGGTCTGTCCATGATTTATACTCAGCATTGCATGCAGTTAATGTTCTCAGACAATGTATATAACGATCTGTATAATGTGAACAAAATATAGATCCAAGATGTTAGTAAGCTGGCAATGAAATCGAATTGAGAACTTTCCATCAGGTTGTGGGGATATGTGTATCATCCAATGTGTGCATTTTATGTGAATACAATGTTTTAGGATCATTGAATAATATTTATTGACAAATGTGTTAAGTCTTCAATAGTTTTTATCAGGGTTATTGTGACGTTTAAGAAGTATATTTCTCTAGACTTGTGGGAGTTAAGTTAAGTACATGCACACAAGAAGACCTAGAAACATTGTGCTTAACGACGAATGTAAGTTAGTGAAAATAGAGCAAGAGCAGGAAATAGTTTCTGAAATGTTCAGCAGTATTGCGATTTGTGATGGGTTTCACATGTAATAAGTGTTTCGAATAAGTTAGACATTCTCATAAGTGTCATTATTGAAATTGTGCTACAAATTTACTTTATAATTATTAAGCTGCATATAATGTTGCAACTCGCAAGTTATATATTTTTATTGTGATATTGAAAGTAAGCAGTAATTTGTCCTCAATCAAATGTGTAGATTTGCTCATATGCACATTGGTGGAGTTTTACAAAGACATTCTTTGAAACATACCTTTTTATCATGACCAATTACTGCGAGATGGACATCTGTAATCAAAGAATGGAAACTTAAAATAATGGTTATAGTTGTATGGCAACTCGAATGATTTATTGATGTACATTATTTTGTGTAAAAGGTATGCAAGTTATTAAAATGGTTTGAGAATCCTGACTAATTACTTTTCACTAGTTCTTTTTTTTTTTATTTTCAGTGTCCATTTTTATTTTGACTAATAATTATATTGGTTGAAAAATATGTCTATTTAACATTGACTAAATAGTTGAAGAAAAATTAGTGTTCAATACTAATACATTGCAGACCTGTAGGCTGTTATAACGTCAGCGCAATCATTATTCAGTCTAATA
>CM032659.1:3337508-3433615 GCA_019095985.1 Streblospio benedicti | reverse complement strand
AGTTTTAGTGAAATACAGGTAAAAACTCGACGGATATTTAGTTTGTTTGGGTTTAAGATAAATTCAAAATATTGTATGCTATTAATTTGAGCGGTTCAACGCTATGCGTCCTTTATTTGGTAACAAATATGATACCCTCCTTCTGGATATGTTTTCAATGTAGGATACCATTTGATTGAAAAGTATTTGTGAATTGGACAGATATAGGGCACCTGCTCCCAACACTGTCAAATTGCTCTCAAATTGCTCTAAATTTCTGTCAGTGAACGTGTTTTGTGGTAGTGTGCATGCATTACAAGTCAATTACACGTTCAACTGAGATTTATATTGTTGTTTTAACAGTGTCCTGGTTAAGAATATAGGATGAACTTTAGCCAATCTTAGATATTTATGTAGAGCAAGTGTTCCAGTTATTGAGCAGTTTACGACGTAATCGCTATTCTTATGTAATGCTCTTAATGTTCTTCAGAAAATATGTATATTAAAACCATTGTTTGATTAAGTAAACATATAGTCAATTAATCTCTTACTTGTGTTATCTATGACTACGTTCTGTTAGTATGTCAAATGTGTGCTTTCGCGTGGAGATAAACATAATTATCAACCCTACCGTCATGTAGAATGTGCCCATAACTGAAACACTGCCCATAACTAGAACACTTCCTCTAGGATTTGGTATGGGGGACAATTCAAATCCTCCAAACTCTGAAAATATATTTCATAAGGATAAGTAAATGTATGCAGACTCTGCACTAGATGTGAATTCCATATCCTCTATTGTGCCATATTTGTCAAGTGGTCAATTCATTATAAAAAGAGACTATCGTAATACCATGATAGATGGGGTTGCTGTCATTCTGACACGCTTTTTCAAACCGACAGCCGGATCATTTTGTGACATGGTCTAAAAACACGTATTGGAATGATAGCACGTAAAAGCATATGCTTGACATAGGTGTATATATTGATAATGGTATCATAATTCATTTACATCCTGAAATCTGTCGTGCCTGCTCTGCCATATTTATTACGTTTATTGCTCTGTTGATATTTTGTCCAAGAATCCACATTCATGAGACTATGATTAGTGTATTTAGTGTTTATGAGTATCTCAAACGTAATTCATGTTACAATTATTTACCCAATATGCACAGATCTGTCAGCCTTATGTGTTAAAGTTAAAAGGCATTTCATATAATTGTTTAACTATTTTATTTAGCGTGATTTAAATATGAAAAAAACTCATTATAAAACAGACGACAGCTTCATTGCAATTTTCATATTTACATGCACATGTAAATTGTTCACAATGTGTGTTCTCATTGATAGATACGAATGCATATCATGGTGTCCTGTGACAGCCATATTTATCTTGAGAGGACTTGCTCCATATATGCTAAACATAATAACGTTGTGACAACAAAATTGTAGGGTTTATACCGCCACATTCACTCTAAGGAATGATCCATCCTTTTTAAAACTATTAAACCGTTTTGTACCAAATTCAAGCTGGAGGTGAAATTAATTATTTCTAACATAGTTGGTTAAACAAGTGAAAACCACTGAATGATCAGAATTTAATCTGATATTGTGCTGAAGTGACCATGAGCACTGACGACCCACTCCATATATTTTTAAAATGATGCTCAATTTCTCGGTCTTTTTTTTTTCTATTTTGCATTTTAATATCAACATTTTCTACAAGTCACATCTCAAGAAACAATAAGCTTGACATCAGCAATTTATGAAACTGTTTTAGTTATCTTCAGCTGAACAATCGATTGTGTCAAATATGTATTGATTGTCTAATTTGTAAATTTTCTCAAAATTTGATGAAACTTGCTTTCTCTTTTCAGAAAATTAAATGACAATGTGAGATGAAATGTGCTTGAGCTGTCACCATGGACAGTGCTGATCGAACTGCCAACTCCGAGGTAATTTATGTGTGTTTTTTATACATGTAGATTTTGTAATTATTTAAATAAATATAAGTACATGCAATATTATAATTACTTTTTGTATGAAAAGATAAAACAATGATGTAAGGTATTTAAGCAAAATACAGTTTGCAGAGATTTTATGAGGGTGCGCAACTGCGCATTTGCGCAAATCTCGCAATTTTAACATTTTTGCCCGCAATTTTTGTATAGTGAAGTGCAGAGGAATGAGATGAATTCACGCAATATATTATATCCTGTGTGTGTTTATGTACTTATTTATTTCTATAAAATATTTTATCTTCTGGAATTTCACTCAATGTTTTTGACAACAAACAAGTAGCTGCATCTTATGTACATAATTACATCTGCAATGTTGCGCTACAGCGTTTTTGCAAATTAACATAACATCTTTGAAACTGACATGTATGGCTGATAATACATGGCCGTCTAGGTTAAGTTAACAGATAGAAATAAATTTTATGCGACAAATACATTACTAAATGACAGTACCAAATAAAAAATAGTGGAAATAATTGCAGATATGGCAAATGATAAGGAATGCACTGTGTGGTACTATCGCATTTGATCCAATAAAATCTGTTGGTGACACCCATCCATGTTATCCAGCTGTGATGACTCTGGATGTTAGTATTAGTAAATTTCTTTTTATTAATATTATAGTAAAAAAGACAAATAAATTTCATTCCTCACCAAATTTACTTTGTAAATGATCTTGCCCTTTTGTAATCATAATTAATTATGTAGGGTCAGGATTAGGTGGAAAAGTGCTACGTGCTACTCGTCAGCCGGACGCGTAACCCTCAAATATCTACTCGTCCTGCAAAAAATGCACTCGTCCTCCTTGCACAAACTCTATACCTGTATGCCAAATTGACCAGAATTACTACTTGTCATAAAGACGAGTTGCTAAAACTTCTTGACCTCCACAAGATTTTACTAGCCAATACAAGCAGATGATAGGCTAATCCTGACGCTGTAGTACAAATATGTACATTCTTGTGTTTATTTTCTCTAAACTATAACAGAAAAATTGTTAAAAGACGATCAAGGTTACCATTTACAATACTCCAGAAAAAAGATAATTTACAAATTCCCAGGTATTTGTTGGCGAGCTTTTGTCAGTTCAAAAGTGTAAATCTAAACATTTGCAGGGTTGCTACCTCTCAGGGAAATCCGGGTATTTTGATAAAACAAAATACTTGCAGGGATTTTTCAGGCAATTCGACTTTGGATCCCAAATTCAGGGAAATTTTAGGAATTCTATTTTTAGATACATTTTCAGTGAGAATTCAAGGAATGTTTGAAGCAAAATTATATAACTTTTTAATTTTGAAATTTTAGACAGTTTGTAAGAAAAATTTAGATGATAAAGGACAGCTGAGGACTACATGTATCTGAAAATGTCTGCTATTGAAAGTAGTTTACTGCTTCTGTTTGTAAAAAAAAATACGTGATATTGTTGTCGCAATGTTTGTTGTACTTATTGAATAAAAAACTATTAATTCGACAAGCTTTGAAATAAAAAATTTATTTTATCAGATACTCTTAAAATACTCTTAAAATATCATGGAATTCTGCGACAATTCAGGAAAGATTCGGGGAATTTGAAATTAGAAATTTTGTGGTCACTGATATGTAATTAAAATGCATATATACAAATTCAATGTGTGTGTTCATATGAAATGAAGATTGTGTAGGAGTACAGTAGTGCTGAACAAGTGATTTGAAGTTATTCTTTGAAGTCTGATATTGAGTTCTAAGAAAATTAATGTTAATTAATGAAGTGTTAATTAATGGCATTTTATGTCCAAGGAAATTTCACTTCTCATCGGTATAACTCAGACATGATATAACTTCCTTTCCAATAATCAACTGTTAATCTTTTGTAATGTGGTATGTGTAGGAAAACTAGTGATAATTAGAAGACTAATGAATTACTAATTCAAATGATCACTATTCAAGCTTCCTCTATCATGGAGCGTGGGTGTAATTGGAATCATCAGTACGAAACTAAAGCTTACAAAAAGATGACATACAATTCTGGGGTCATTATGATTTCAAAAAGAATATGATTGACAATTTTTTCAAATGGCGTGTAATATTCATGTTGCTTTGTCTCCACATGTGCATCATTGCTAACTGTCGCTGTAGGTTCCGTCTGCGTCTGACCGTGGTTGGTTGGGCCCACGCACTGTGAACGTACCTCGGGCACGCAATGGGTTCGGCTTCACACTTCGCCACTTTATTGTGTATCCTCCCGAGTCACTGCCCCCGGAGGAAGAGGATGGGGCAGACGACATTGCAGATGATGACGATGGGCAGGTGAGGGAACTTATACTGTCAAAGGGATCGTAGTGTACTTATGATACAGTAGAACACACTTGTAAAGGCTAGCAAGGGGACTGAACCCAAGTGATCTCAAAAAGAGGTTCATGGAGGTTCGCAGAGGCGTTTCTTATGCTATGAAGTTTAGGACAGTGCGATTGAATTGAATATTATTCAACTTAAACGTCCATGTTGTAATGTGTAATGTGTGTTTTTGAAGCTAATCGTATTTTAGAACAAAAATGTGTCAAACAAAATTCTGCTTAGTAAAACAGCCCATATACACTAACTTGTATCGATCTTTTATCTAGTATTATGAGCATGATGGAAAACATTGTCAAATAATGAGTTGCTTTTATCTCTAGATTATAAAACACATGTAATAGGTCCAAAGTCGATTATATTAGTTATTTATCATAGTAGCATGCCACTCTCTACAGGAGGCTCATTTTGTTTCATATTTGTTTTAAATTCCTGAAAAGGTGGTTCTTCTGTAAGTAAACTTTCATTATATTATAACATTAACACTGGCTGTCTACCCGGCACTGCTCGGGTTGAAACAGATGAGATCCGGAACACATTAAATGCTCCTCCCCATCCTTCTCTCTGTCCCACATATATATGAAAATGAAAAAAAGTTATGGACTAGTTTTTCCTATATGCCTTTACCTTTAAATGCACCTCCATCACCACCCTCCCCAGCTCCCTCGTCGTGTAACTGTATGCGCGATGTGCAACGTACATTTGATTTACACAAACGTTTGAAATGTTGATAAAAACGACCACCAAGGTGTCCTGATGGTACATACATAATTTGGAGAGTGTACATATTCTGGTTAAAAAGCCTTATTCGATCAGAACAAATTCCATTACTCATTTATATATATGGATATTTACATCACATCCATCAAAATAAGTCATAAAATACTATCACACAAAATATTCACACAAATCAATTTTTTTTAAAGGTTGGCCTCTCGTAGAGGGTGGAAGCATGCTATTTGTTCATAAATTATTATTTGTACAAAATTATGACAAAATTAATCATGATGAGATACAGAAATCTTCATTGTAAACAGTGTGACATTCCTGTGTTGAAACGTAGATATTTTCTATGTGAGACCATTGCAGGACACACGCTACATATTTTGAATGATGTATCTCTATGCTAAGCGTGGGTACAAATCATAAAGCACTCTGCCACTGAGCAGCAAGAGCTGTTGAGTGGCTCACTGTTGATGCCATTGTGTTGATGCCACTTGCTGAAGGGATCACAATGAGCGCATCATTTGGTACTGAAGTGGAGTTAAAACCATATTATTTCCAAAATGATGATGATTTCAACATGCACAAAATATATGACAAAGTTTACGCTATAATACTGCCGGGCCTATTCAACTCAAATTTGAATCATAGTAAAATGTTTGCATTTGTGTAATCAGTGGGTTTTAAAATGTAAAATATGCTGATGAGATGTCTGCTAAAATTATTTATCTAGAAATTTGACGTTCCATAGTTCAAGATAATGAGGTTAAACTGTAGATATATTGTTAAAGACAAGTGTGTAGACGTGTATACTTCCAAAATATTCCTTAAGTAAATCAAATGTTAAGTTTTTTTGGACAGGCACTAATGATTGAGCGAGTGACCTGGCTGCCCAGTCTAGTTCACAACCATCCCCTCCATTTGGTCATTTTGATCTGTTCGACCCATACCCAGACATGCTAGATCTCTTTGCGCAACTATGTCCCCAAGTCTGATTTGATCTTCCCTCACCTTGCTCTCCCTGTATATTCAAAGACCCTCTAAAAGGTAAAATATGGACATAAAACGCGGGATGACTGATGTATTTCAAGCTTTCCCACTTTACTGATCCAGCGGGAGATGCACTGTACATGACCTAGCCGTCTCTATGTCCCTTTGTGAAGCACGGTTTCACTGTCTGGGATACTAATTACAGTAGAAGGCAGACAGAGATGACATCATCAGTGGGTTTCACACAACACATCCATCCAATCATGACTGTCATTTCGTCAGACATTAGTTACAAATTTATGTAGTTTTAGAAATACAGTCACACATAAAATTACAACACACTGATCTGATCTGGAGATTATTAAACCTTGCAACGGTTTCGTTATAACCTATTGTGTTATTTTTGCATGCAGTTTCCAAATATCTATTGTAGTTTTAATCGATACTTTGTATTTTTTCAGGATGATTCTGCAAGTGAAGTCAGCAGTGAAGGTTAGTGATCTGAACACTTAAATATTTCAAATTTTGTTATTTTTTAGTATCTGTGCTTTGCAGACAATTGGAAGTAGCATGTTTTTACTGAGTAGAAATGTCCTCTTTTTTATGATCTTCATCCAACTGACTTTAGTCTGTGCAAAACTGTTTGTAGCTCGTTTGTGTCCGTGTAAAACCTCCAAAATAGCCTGTTTTACAGTTTAACTTTAGTACTTCAAAATGTTTCCTTCTTGAACGCAATTTTGTGAGCACAAGTTTTAGTTCGATACATACACCGGTCACAGTGGAGAATCAAAAAACCCAGTTTAAAACAAAATATATATATGTACAGATTTTCTTGCCATTCTGCTATTCACCTAAGTAGTGCAAACTTCATCTTATCTATTGTGTGTGTTGAGTTTGTGTGTACAATTGTTGTGTACACAGTGAGCGTACACTGGTTAGCCAGAAGATAAGGAGACTGGTCAAGGTCGGGCTATAGGCAGCGGCTGCCTCCTCTTACATAGCGCACTTTACCTAGACCAACAAAGTTCCAGTAAGAAGCTACAGTTGCAAGCTCCGATTCTGCTTGTTATCGTGACGTCCATACATTTTTGGGATTTGTGGGGAAAATTTAATAATGGTCTGTTGTTTGAATGTGTTGGTTATATGGTTCGTTCGTTTCTTTACAGTTAGTTTATACACGTCAGCTTTTTTTTTGTCTTGATTTATCATCAGTATTTGCTGAGCTTGGTTTTGCTTGTTTGTGAATTTCATGATTTAAAATTGTGACTGTTCTCATAGTCATTCATATGAAAGATCAAAAAATAGCTGGTGAATAAATCAGTTTTGTAATTATGTCCAAACAAGTGAATAGAATTTTTTAAATGTTTTCTTAAATTTATTACTGATGATATTCATATTTGTGCTCCAAGTTCCAGTTTTAGAATTCAATTCTTCAATATGAACATGATTGTTTCTGTTCTTTGACATGCGTAGGAGTAAAGCATTTGTAAAACATCACATCATGAGAAAAAAAAATAAAACAGAAACGTATCAACAAGAAATCCACGTTTTCCATTTTCCCAATGCGTTTGTGCGTGCATCAGCGCGTGTTTGTTGTAGCAGCATCGGGCAGCCGTGTAAATAGACAAGAGATGTAAATGGTATAATAGGCCAAGGCCGCGCTGTCAGATAAACGCTTCGCACTTTGTAAGAGGGACATGAATTGCCACTTTTCTAGTGAAAGTTTGAAGTGGACTCTCAACATCTTGCAGCACGGAGATCTCAGCACAGCAATCAGGGGGGAAATCATGAGAGTAGCAGGGTAGGAGACTCGTGAAAATTTGCACACAGACAGCAGGGCAGGCAATTATGAAACTTAGCCGGCCCTGACAAAAAGTCTCTGGCCCTTTAGTATATTTCTATTGAGAGCCTTAAAAGATAAGCCTGCCCATTGGGCTTTGACCTTTTTTTAATAAGCAGTCACTGGGCCCCTGGGGCTGTATTTTAGACCCTGAGGGTAGAGTTAAAAAGAGTATTTTATTTGTTATGCATGTATGTTCTCAAGGTGGTGCCTCTATTTTGAGCGCTGTGTGCACACGCTGCCTGCACTTACTCACCTGATGGTGTAGTTTGGAGGCTTCCGAGGTGTGTCTGAAAACAGCAGCTACCTGGCTGCTTCAGATATATGTCGAAAATCATCTGTAACGTTTAGCCTTCCTTGGCGATTTACCGTAAAAGTTGTTGTTATATGTCTGTATAGTGACATATTCTACAATGATATTACGAGCATATTTAGGAAATCACTTGTTAATCATTTCTTCTTATTGAACTGCTTGTTAGATTACAGAGAAAATCATGTTATTGCTACCCAGTTGTGAAAACATTCTACTCATTTTTGTGCACGCTTTAATTTTTTTGGTTCTTGTATTTAGATCAGAAGATAATGAAATAGGAATCAGTTTGTATGTGGATAACTAGAAACCAGGGCTGAAAAAAAAAAGCTTCTTATTTAGCCTTCTGAGAATTTTGTTTACATTCTGTTTTCATTTATTATTTTCTAAGAATATAAGAGCCTATTGTAAACCATAAAAATGCTTCTCAATCCAGCAATCTTCTTATTGTGATGGAAACTGGGTTTTTAATGTTCATCTGGCCGACAAATACAGGTAAATCAGCCAAAATCAACAGATAATGGAGCGTCTGCCATCAAGGTGAAGGCCATTTTTGCTGCCAGGTGCGACTAATATGCTGCTAAAAATAGCTTTAAATATGCAAGCAACTCTAGCAGTTACCATACAGCTGTGGGCAGTCAACCTGGACATTGTTCACCACAATGTTTCCTCATTCATTGATTCTGAATGTTAGAGCAAAATTTTTGACAAAGATATGAATTTCACATCATTCATAATTGGGAGCGATTCAGTCTGGTTACTAAGACAGTATATTATCAAGCAATACATTAAATGGAGCTTGTACATGTAAATCTATGCCTGGGTGACCGATCATATCAGTTAAGTTGCCTGGCTGATTCCCTGGTTACATCGACGTATTTTAACCAACTTGTGTACAATATAGTAAATAGAGAAAAAATGAGTTCCAAGTGCAATGAGCAAAGAAAAGGCAAATGCATGCACCATGCACGCAAATATACCACTGCTCATCGGTGGAGGGTGACCACAAAATGCTTTAAAACAGGGCAGTTGCCAGGTAGAAATGTAAATGGTGTGAATCAGGATTGATTCTCAATTCGCATGGTAAGACACAATGACACATGAAAGCAGCCAATATGCCAGTGGGCCATAAGTTAACCGGCAAGGCCTGTGAGTGACCCTCAAATATTCCATGCTTGCATGCTTGGTCATCCGGCAGAGAGGGACATGCGGATCTGCTGTCAACACTGCGTATAGTGGTTGGGCCTTCAAACATAGTGATTGACATGGGGGCGTGTGTCTGTCCACGGTCATTGTGCATTTTTAGCTCATTCACACCAGGATCACTGGTCCAGGTGAGGTATAATACAAACCAGTGATGATGTCCTGGATCACTGCGATAACTTTCGATCATTGTGTATTGATGTTTTCTGCTGTTTTCGCTTGTGGGTGTCTTCATTTATATCTAACACTCGGCGGCGGCTGGCATATCAGCGTCTTGATAGGTCACTGACTCACATAATGTGGATCATAAGTCAGTCTGTCTGACGTCACCAATGGAAAGCAAATTGTTATGTGCAAGGCCTAATAAACCACATGTATATATTGCACTGATACATGAGCTTGCTTTCATTGTACTTCAGTAAGCGTCCAAAAGAGTTGGACAGTGAAATATTTAAAAGGCTAGATCCATGATCTGGTGTCCAAATGACACCTTTTAAGTATGCAACACCTAAAAACTAAGGACTTGCTACAGAAGTGCACTTGCTGTGGTTCTCATCCACAATGAACACACAAACTCATGTTTGTGGAAGATAAGTCCTGATCCTCATGAGGGCAACATGAATTTGACTTGGTGGTCTTTGAACATGAAATCTGTTTATGGATGATTTCTCAAGGTTAAATATTACGATATTAGCTGTACCAATTTTTTTTCATCAGTCTGTTTGGAACAATGTGTTGAATATTCAACTACTCAAGTTTGACAATAAGTAGCAAGGGTTTTATGTATTGCTTTTGAGCTAAAAATCATGAAAGTAGCTCAGATAGCTTTCAACGTCTCTCAAGAGGCATTAAGTGATGATAAATAAATTGCTGTATAGATCTTATTGTAATTTACTTGTGTGTGTACAGCCTTGTGAGCAAAGTTGTTCTAAAACTTTTCTTTCATAACGGCCACGAAATTTCCCTTTAGTTAAAAAACTATTTGAGTGATTACAAACTTTAAAATTTCTGCTTAATAGGGGTAGACTTGTGGTTTGTCAACACAAATAGCCACGTCTGATATAAAAATGCAAAAAATGTAATTGTACAACGTACATGGTGTGTAAGCACAAGCATAATCTATCCTCTGCTGCAATAAAAGCGGGATCACCACTGTTCATGGCACACTTAAATGAGAGAAAAGTGATAAATTTACTGAAGGATGATCTATTGTACATTATGTGTTTTGCAGATGTACAAGTGTAGTTCCTTATTATGTAGAAGATGAGGTAACAATACCAGTAATCTGTCCTAATATCTCAGATTGATATCTGTACTCTGGGTGGAAATTTGAGTTACTTGTCCTATGGACGAGTATTCTTAGTCCAAATATAAGCACCAGTTTCGTAAACTAGTGTATTGATTCTGATAGTAGTCTCAGTAAAGGGTTGTAGTATTTTCTGGATGCCAGACAAGTATGATTTTGCATTTGCTCATGTGTTACAACAACAGGGACTCAATCCAGTGATTCTGTTTCTATCCATAAACCAGTCTTTGTCATTACACGTCATGAGGAGATTAGGAAACCTAAGATTTTACCTATCAGAAGAAGTTGTATTTTACTTTGTAAATGAAGTAAACATAATAATAGTGCTAAATCTTCGGTGCCTCATAAATCCGTGAAAAAGTACATGTGGTATAATGTTCTAGAGGCAGGTGTGTTTTTCTGTATTTTTGTGCGCAGGTTTCTGGGGAAAAGGTGAGAATCCTGTCATTTTTCACAACGCTAACGCAAATGCTAAAAGGCTGACGGCTCCTAAACTCTTGGCTAAATGTGCATGTGCACACAGAACCACCATCCTGCTTCACCAGAGGTACACTCACACATCAGATTCTGTTCATTTCATTTCAGAATCACAGAGATATGTGATTTGCTCTAAGGATTAGAATGACAGAACCATATGTATATAGATAATCACTATTTTCTTTTATTAAAAATAGAGTTTAGAGGCATCAACACATGGCATAGCTGTATTTTTTTTATCTTCAATATATATGTGATACATTCAAATTGCTGTTCACATGTTCATTGAACTGTAGATTGATACTCTTGATCCCACTAATAGCTTTCAGCACCATGATATCCGGGTTCGAATTACAACACCTTTTGTAACTGGATGACTTGATGGAAGCATGGACTAAGTCCTCCATATGTAACCCCAATTCATTGTTGGTTCACTTATATATCTATTATTTTCAATAGCTTTAATTGTAATTCAATAGTAAATCCGAAATACATGATAACGCTCACAAAACAATTACTATAGCGTTCATGACAAGTTGATGGGACAGGGATTCGGAATGTTAATATTGATGGTTTGAATGAAAAGAATTGTATAGGCACGAAACTAGAGATTTAGTGGATGGAGCTTATGGATTATGTAATACAATACATATAGTTGGATACAAATATTTTATAGCTATGCACTCTGACATCAAACAACTATGAATCTAGCTGTCTTGACTTTTGGAGGCAAGAAAGCTTTCATCGTGGACTTGGTACATTATACATGCACATTATCGCTACTTAGTTTTGTAAAGTGTATGAAGTATGAAAGATTGAGTTAGCTGGAGTGCGTGGTAGACAGCCCATTGGTTTTAGAGGCCAGCCCCTTAGACTTTTGAGCACGTAATTCTCTAGAATATAGTGAGTGGATCAGGAATTAGCAGAGTAAATTATATTGATGAAGGAGCCGTGAGGAATAGTGGTGTAGCCCCAGCTACTGTGGCTTGCTGCCCAAAATCTAGTCTGTAGACCTTTTGATGTAATAGTAGTGATGGATACTAATAAAATGTAAGACCTTTTTCGAAGATCATTAACCAGATATATTCGCTTGTGTATGAAGGAGTACAGATTTTTTTTCAAAGTGCTGGATATTTACTTTCTGTAGTGCACACCTTTTCACAAATCTTCAGTGTTTAAGAAGCTTCCATATGCGATAGTATGGGTTATTTCAAGTAAAAATCTGCTATTTTAATCCAAAGACAATCAATCAATTAATATTTAAGTGAAATTTCACATAACCAGGTAGTACACAATGTTTATTAGCTCCAAGTTTTATTATTGAAGAAGAAAATAGATACTAATGCTAGCTTTCACATGCTTGTGAATTTTGAATATATCTCTTGGATTAACTGTGATTTTTGTTTTTCCTGAAGTGAAATATGGGATTGATAGAAGCAGCATTGATAGTAGGAGAGGTAAATTTGGTGCTTCCTCTAGCTGTGATAGTGGGTCGTCGGCTGGGAGGTTCGCTCTAGCTGTGCTGAAGATTGGACCACACATCTCTATGAATCGTTCTCAGACTTTTTTCTAATATCTGTTAATCATCTCCATGCGTAGTGCAAAAAGACATGAATTAACACAGACAACTGGATTATTTTGTTCTAGGATCATTAGCTTTATTGCTGGTTCTAAATATTGAGCATTCTTTGATCATTTTCTCACACGCTGATATTTGGATAAAATGAAAATAAATGTGTTCGGAGCGCATATCTTACAGTTTCATTGCGGATAAAATTGTTACCGTATAATAATTCATTTGCTGGTTGTTTGCTAAATATTTGTCAGAGCTGCTGGCAATTTGGACTTGTTTTCATCTTACTAAGTGTGGCGAGCTGTTTGTGTGCTGCGCTTACTTCACAGATCGTTCTCAACCTGTAAAACCTGCATTTTACTGCTGTGAATGGAATGGGCATAAGATTGACATTCACAGGAAGACCAATTTTGGGTCTGGGGTATGGGATGAGGCTTAAAGTAGATTTAAATATATACATAGGCAATGAATGTATCTGTAACTAACTATAATTAACTAAATCCTATTGGTTGGTCTCCGAAAGTAGGGTTATGATGGATTATTTTTTGGCTCAAGCGTAGGCGCCATGCGTCATAATCATAAGGGTGAATGGTTGTCATGGTCCACACCTGCAGGTCTTTATCTACATGTATACACAGTTAGAATGATTATAATTGAGATTTTTGCTAATTCATACAAAACAAAGCAGACAGCATTGAATGCCATAATAGTTTATGAAAATGATGCTGGGGAAACCTCGTCGTAGTCATACCGATGGTTTGAGGTTGTGGAGAGAGCGGCTGCTAACTCATCTTTCAGCACAGTGGCTGCTAGCACATTGGCCAGATAACCCGGCTGTATATTGGACTCGGCTTTCATATGATGAGGCGGTGGTAGCATTATGAGCCATACCACCAGCTCCAGTGCAGATTATACACGTCAATAATCTGTATCTGATTTATGATTCTATCTCCAGTGAACGCCACCGACATCTCACTGAAACTACCGTGCTAGTCTGTAAAACTAGCGTGCCGCTCGATATTCTAATGCTATAATTTTTACGGTTTTGTAATGAAAACATTTACAGTTGTAAAACATCATTACTTGGGCGGATTATAAATAATGCCGATCTGTCAGAATAGATAATTTTTGGGGCTAGGATTTTATTAATTTGATAGGTTTTTATAGTAACGCATGTTGTACAACATTCCACGGAGAGCGTTAAAAGATAAGACTATTTTATTGTGGCATTAGATCATAGGGTGTTATCTAGAATTTACAGTTGCACTGATCAAAGGACGATGTTGCTGTAAAGGTTGGTGGTTTCTCGTGATGTGGCTACCAATGCATTAATGTCACTGGTGAAATCTCAGCATTTCTAGTCAGCGTCAGTTCGCAGAATCCTCAAGAAGATCTCATGTTTTATCCAAGGAATATACCACTTCTAGTGTTTCTGTTGAATGTCGTCTCATTCGAAGTATTTAAAAAATCACTTGTCATGTTCAATCTTTCCTTGAATTGATAGTCAAGACATTCATATGTGATTTGATATATTTATCATAGGTAGGCATCATTGGTAAAATATACAGAACTTGAAAGGATACCTCAGTATGATGAAATAGTCTGAAAGACATTTTCTGGGAAGTATTTACATTTTAACAGTTCAAATTCATGGACTATAAGACATACATATTACAAGCTCTATATAAAAAGTCGTGTGAAGCAAATTACCAGCAACTTCAATGGATTTTCCATGGGAATACACTTCAAGAGTGATTGATCAAGTCAAAATCTTTCAATAGCATGTTTAGAAACATTGAACACAATTGTCAAACTGGATATAACTTGTGGATTCTTTTTAGTTCTCATATGATCTATATGACTAAATTAGTGCGGATAACTAAATGATGTCAAAGGTTATGTGCAAGTACTTCACATGCAGACTGGCATATGTGGCGTCTACACTCATGCAGAGTGTTAACATCGTAGCTGCAGCCAGCATCTTGCCTTTATCTGTGAGGTAGCAGCGGCCGGACCCAGCAGCATGTTCCACATAAAGATCGGCTCCAAGGAGCTGTCCATCGCCAAGTCTCTGCGTCGTCAGCGGCGCCGCTCCCACAGCCCCCATCACCAGGCCTCCGTGAAGGAGGTCGCGTCTCAGGATCTGCGCGCCAAGGCTGATGCCGATGAGGTGCCAGGGGAGAAGGTATCGTCCGGCATGGTCGAGTTTCGGCCGGCTCCCGGGATACAAATAACGTCTGGCAGCGGGGGCTCAGGACGTCGAGACGAGAGAGAGGCTGTGGGTGACGCTGGGGAGCAGCTGGTGGCGGGTATCAGTGTGCAGGGCCGAGAGCGGCGGCACAGCGGGGGCGGGGGGAGGCGCAGCCAGGAGAGGGAGCGGCGCCGGAGCGCTGGCGCGGCACATCGTGGAGACGCCGCGGCCAAGTCACGAGGGGAGGACGAGGAGGGCGGGGGACTGAAGGTATATGCCGAGCGCGGAGGCCACACACAGGAGATCAGCATCACGCCGTCGCAGCTCCGCCGCGGGACGCAGAGATTTCGACTGGATGCCACCGACCCGGTACATCCACAGTGCTTCCATGTTGAGGGCAATAAGGATGGTTCGGCGGCGGGGTCTAGTTCTCAACCACAGCCAAATTTCATCTTCATCAAGCCGCAGAGTGGCGGCGGTGAGAGCGTCACATCTGTTGGGCCAGAAAAGCCAGCACAGCAGCAGCAGCAGCTGCCGTTTGACCCGATGCAGCTGCTTCAAGACATCACTATCGACCCGGCGGCGCTGGTCGGCACGCAGAGATTCCGCATCGACGTGTCTGATCCCCAACAGCCGCGCTGCACGCTTATCTCCAGGCTGCAAGACGAGGAAGCTGAGGCAGACCTGGCAGCGTACAATAAACGCAAGGACGATGCCACCGTGTACCCAGGCTACCAGGTATTCAGGCGCCCAACGGATAGTTCAGCTTCGGCGTCCTCTACAAGTAGGAATATTCCTCGAGATGCCACCAAAGGTGATAGTTCTAGTGATAGAGACTCCAGACACGGTGATAATTTGACTGCTGGAAGGACTAGTGGTGGTGTTGGTAATCGTGGTGGTGCTCCTGCTCCTGCTAGAATCTCACCCTATGGTGATGTCCAATATTCTGAAAAAAGTGGTAGCTTTCAAGATAGAATAAGTGATAATTTTCGTGATTCAAGAACTAATAGGGATTCAAAAATTAGTGATAAGGGCCGATATTCAAATGTTGGTAATTTAAGAGATTCAAGAACAAGTGGTAATTCAGTTAATTCAGGACCTCGGACTTCGTTTCATGAATATCAGGATGTACCAAAAAGTTTAGTTGATTCTATGGGTAACATATCAAAGTCAAAAGAAAGTGACGTTAAAACAGAAACCAAAAAAGTGAAGAGTTGGCATCTCACAGGACTTCTTTCCCCGGATATCAAGTGTTTAGGCGGGTGGATTCTGGACGGGAGCAAAAACAGTCAGATGGCAGTAATAGACAACATGGGGATTCATCCCTTGCAAGTGGTCGTGATAGTGGCCAGTCTTCAAGAGCTGTAAGGGACAATGTGAACACCGGCACTCAGCTAGGTAGTGATTTTGATAAATCAATGATAAATAAATATGCTAATAGGCGAAGTGGTGAGTTTGGTACAGATTTTCGGGGAGCTGGTGTTGGACAACAGCATGGTGAGAAACAGCAAACTTCTCTGCCGCCCGGCCCGTTCACATTAGGCCACAGAGCCCAGCCAAAACTGGAAGGTCAAGACAAACATGCTTCTGTGAAAGAAAAACAGAAAGCAACTAAAAGTAAAACGTATGGTGGCATTTCAGATGAAAATCTCAATCTACTAGATGAGAGAGACTTAGCTATGAAGAAACCAACACTAAGAGGCCCAATGCAACATAGTGGAGTGTTAGATCTGCGAGAAGTGAACCGCCCTTCATTTGAAGGGACGCAAAGCCAAAAAGACATGCAGTCTATTGGAAAGATAGATGTTTCTGAGCCTAGGCGTCTGTCTATGGAGTTTAGTGGCCATGCAGATAGCAAGGTGCAGCCAACAGTGGGGCGTCTTGACATAGAACAAGCCTTTAAACCAACGACAGAGCCACACACGTCCATGACCACAGGCCTGGCTACTGGTCGCATTGATGACTTTAATCCAACACGATCTAGAGAAATTCACATCAACCCACAAGGTCGTAAGTTCCTCGAACAGATAATGGGCATTAAGCGACCTGAGAGTCCAAGCGCTGACACCAAGACGACTGAAGTTCCCAGGCTCAAGAGGCTTACGAGCCCAGAGAGTCCTCCAGGTGGAAAGATACCCGGCCGCCCGCACAGTCTACACTTCACAACATTCGCACCCGCAGCTTTCTATCATCCGAAATCAGAAAGGAAAGATGGACAACATCAACATACAGGGCACACAGAGAAATTTACGGACAAGTTAGAGGAACATGATAAAACTGGTGCTAAAGGTCTGGATAGAACTAAGGGTGGAAACACGTTTAGATGGAGACAAGAGTGAAGGGTTGAGGGAAGTAGTCATTGATGCAAAACATACTAAGGATAAAGCCTTTTGGGAGCAAATCCTGCATCCAGGCAAACTGGATACTGTTGTGGATACTGCAGACGAAGCGAGAAATTCCCCAGGTGAGTACTGTGTGATTCAGCTGTCTGCTACTTGAGTTTGAAAACAAAGATTTCACAGCTGTTATTGGCAATTCAATATAGGGTTACTAAATGTGCTTTATTTTGTGTGTGATTATTTGGTATCCATTCATTGAACAAAAATGATTTGAAAAATGTTATTTTTGTATGTCTGCTGATAGGTGATGGGCTTTCATCTCTCTTTCTAATCAATCCTCTACTTCAGACATCAGCACAGTCAGATATTTGAACAATTTTCAAGTGTGTGTGTATTTATTGGTAAAAATCGGTCCCAACGATCATTATTCATGGTTAGCTGGGCTCATCAAGAAGCTGCTTCCGACTGGCAGATGACGTAGAGACAAAACACACTGATTTCATCAGGAAATGATCCAAAACAAATAGCCGTTTTCAACCTTTAGCTTATAACTTAAAAAGCAAAGAACTTTGACTTATAGATGTAGATTGATGAAAGGCAAACGGCTGCAAATGTTGCAATTAATGTTTATGCCATGCTCTTAGATTCAGCCCCAAGAGTCACATTTACAATATCCTGTAATTGTTGATCCTGTAATGATGTAATGTTTCTTGAAAAGCAATACAAATACTCTAGCAGTTTTGTTATAACTTATGTTAAATGTGGATGGTCTGCCAAAAGATATTAAAAGAAATGTTTTCAAAAGAATTAATAATGCTGATTGAAATATCTCCTTTGATAGGTTCATTGACAGTCAACATAAGTTGTTCTAAAATTTCGTGTCTAGTAACAGCAATTGGAAAAAGGCCTTAAAATATATTTCCAGGTCCCAATCTTTTTCGTCTCAATACCAGGGTACAAAACTCATGAGAATTTGCTCACGGACCACAGGGCCACCAACTATAAATGTAGCGAGCCTCACAGAACTTGTCCAACCCTTTATATGAACTAAAAAAAAGTATTTTGCCCATCGGTCCGTGAACGTCTGCAATCAGCTGGCTCTGGCTAAAACTAGTCGGTGCTGGGTAGGCCCTGTTTCGTAGCCTGTCAATAGCAGAGTGAATACTAACATAAAGTAAAGCCTTGATGTCAAATGTTACAGTGTCAGACTAAAGTTTCAATTTATCAACTAAAGAACACTATAGTAGTGTTTCTAACGGCAGTGAGATCCAGGCATTGGTCTAATCAGATGCATACTGTACAAATCACAAGCAGAACCTGTGTTTTATGGGCAAATAACTGGCTGTAAATGTTGCTGCTGTACTGGTCATGTATCTTTTTTCTCCAATAACATTGTTCTTTCAACTGACGGTTTTAGAAACAAATTTCTGTTTCACACTTTGTATACATTCAATGTGATTTATCTCAAAAGCTAATGCTGTTTGAACAGGGCCATGAATGAAAGAACATTCATGCTTGTCCTAAAAAGGACAGATATCATGAAAACCATATCCGTCCTGACTAAGATTTTAATTTAAATGTCCAAATCAACAAACCATGTAAATCCATTGGCTGAGAATAACTACATTGACATCTCTATTATCGTAATGACCCTCTTCAACATTCATGAAATGAGCTGAAATTGTTAACTGTAAATGCACAAATCAGTGTTTGTGTATACACACACAATAAAAGCAAAAGAAGTTTAGAGACTTGGGTAAACTATATTCAACCAAAATATCCAGGTTGCATTATGAGTTCAAGTGTTTCCTTCCCACAAGTATTTTCAGCGGCCGTAAGAACATGCTTCATTGAGATGAGCTTTTTGAAAATAATAAAAACAAAATCTATAGTTATGAATGTACCTTGTTTTATAAATCAAATACCCTAAACACCCACGGAAGGGCCCATGCTCACTCAAAGGCCCACCCCAAAATATTGTGAGCATCAAATATCAGTGCTTATTTTTATTTCATGTAAAAGCCCACCCCCTAAATTTGCTTATGCTCAACGTAAAAGCCAGTGTGTTTCATAGAATGAATTTGTGCGAATCAATGGGCAGTTTCATAACTGTGTCTGGTTTCTAGCTTTGTGTTGTTCTGGCTGAAGCTTGCTGTGCCAGTTGGCTGCTCATTACGCATTATCACTCGGTAGTGACCAATTTGTCTGTTATGTGTGGTTTCCTTTATCTGCCCTTTTTTTGGTTATTTCAAAATTTATTTTCATTAAAAATGTGTATTTCATCCTGCCGTTTGCTACATATATGTTTGTGGTTCTTACGTGCGAATTGTGTATCTACAAAAGTTCGTAGCTGAGCGTCCCCCATTAAGAGGGAGACTTTTAGTTTTTTTCTATTGGTTGGGAGACAAACATGAAAATCCAAAATGCGACCATGTCTCTATAGACACCAGTTGAGGTCAGTCTTCTTGTGTGGTCTAATAAGAGAAGTTCTTTTTCATATGAAACTACACCAACCCTACCTCTATAGCTCAAATGAACTGGTTTATACGACTGCTTTTAACATGTTTAAATAGTACTAGATGTGTTTTGCGGACTGCTTTCAGCAAATATTAAGATTCCAACCGATTTAAGTGAAAAAGTGTTAGTAGTGTATTAATAATTATTAGTAGAAATTACTGGACAGTTATTCTTTGATAACGAGCAACTGGAAGAAACTAGAATTATAACTAGCCCGCGGGCCAGATATAACACTTTACATTGGTTTCGTTTCGTTTCTTGGGAAAATGATCCAGCAAATACAATGTAGCTGTGACAAATATGCCATTAAATCAGGCAAACTATGCCAATAGTTTATGGAATGATTAACAGAAACATCTCTGTAATGAAAGAAATCATGGAAATATTAACATGACTTGTGCAAAACAATTGATAATGATTTTTCTTTGAATGTGTTGACTATTCATTGTGTTTGAAAACACATTTTTGGACATGATCAGTTCGTCTTTCACAAAACAAAACTTTACCTTACTGTTGACAGTTTTGGTGCCATTTTCAAAACATCTCTATGCACATGTCAAGGTCACTCAGCACAACTAATGATGCAGAAAATGGGGTCGTACACATGAAACAGATGATAGACCCCCTCGTCCCTGTTCATGACCCGCTTCTCTGCTTGTATCTTTATCACCTTCTTGATGGTTCTTGTTCTATAGTCACTTTGCCTGTCCAATACACTCACTTCCTCCCAGTCTATTCCACCGAGATGACAAAGATGTGAGCAAAGAAGCAGGTCATGATGAGGGACGAGGGGGCCTATCATCTTTCTCATGTGTGCGACCTGATCTTTTGGACATCCCGAGAAAGATGATTTGAATATGGCAGCAACAGTTGCCTAAACTGTCAACAGGTAGATTAGTTAAGGTTTTGTGTTGTTAAAGACTTACCAATCATGTCCGATTATGATTTTTGTTTTTCATGTTGTCACATCGCAGTTACAAACAATTTATATTATTTTCAGTCTAATTTTAGCAAACTTAAGATTACAACACCAAAATCATGATATACATGTATTAGCATATCTTTGCATGGCAAAGATAATACTAAAATTCTCACATCAGTCATTCTGTTATCAAAGAAAAGTGTTAATCAAGAAGTTCTTATGGAAATCTTTTTGTAAGAATTCCAACCAGCGTAATCAGTGAATTTATATGAACCGTTTCTGTTGCCTAGACTGATATTTTTAGCTTTGGCTGGTTCATAAATTGGACACCCTTAGCAATGGCAGAATAAATTCTGTGATAAAATAATGCAACAGTTTACCATTCAAACATGTTCTCATGACAATTTATTGAAGAGTTTTTAGTTTCCTTTTACTGTATAGCTACTTAGTCAAAGACAATTCAGTGGTTATTGCTTACTTAACCTCCATCCACAAACATTGTATGCAAATAAGCAATGAATGCACTTATCAGTACATTAAAAAAATATCATTAACAAGTAGATTTACAGTCATTATGTAATTAACAATATATGCAATTATCAGATATCATATGTGCAATATTGCTAATGTCATCTCTTAATCATGATTCTCTAGTTGGTTTTAATACAAAGTGGCAATGAAACATGTTATTGTGAACAGTCTCACTGGGAGGATCTCGTCTGGACACAATTACACGTGTGGAGAGAAGCGCTGACATCAACCTCCATTTCTCGGTGTAACAACCAGGACACTCGTATTCTGAGTAACACACCGGTTATTGAAAAAATTATAAAGATATTCATTGATTAGAGTTGGAAGATTTTTTTTCCCCCATTCTTTTGAATATGGCCTTGTCTATCAATTATCATAGCAGCTTTACCAGCTAAATCTTGTGTATTCAAAGGATATTTTACATACCTGTCTCAATCACATACAGAGAGCTGCTCCATGGTAACTGTTGCGTGTAATTGAGACCGTGTCCGCGGCCACGGAGACCGACTGGCTGGTCATCTGAGCGGTCACTCCACACTCCTCACCCACACGGTGTCAGGTTCACGGGACGCATTCCACCACCAAGTGCCACACATATATAACTTGATAGGATCTTGATCATTGTCATTATGTTGCAGATGTTACATTTGTATTTGTTAATACAATCTGCGTTCACTTTGCTCTTGCGAAATCTAATGAAATATGATACAAAGGAATCCGTTTAAGCTATTCCATTATTGCCACTGATGATATATGCTTGGTACCCGCAAAACATAATTAAAGGTCCAAATATTTTACATACTATCCATCTGACATATATGACTGTAGTTGAATAATTAAAATCTATTTAGTACCATGACATCATTGGAAAAAATTCTCTCAAATGCGTGCTCAAAATTAATGGTTAACTCATGACACTGAGTCAGTGTGAAGGCATGTCCAGCTGTGGAGGATCCCCCAGTTGTTCCATGAAGTTCCTGTTTTCACACCCTCCCCTGATGCAACTATAAAGTATGCTACATTGTCCTGATGCATCACATAGTTCAGTCGACTTTGACGTGTCCATTGGAAGTGCACTATAAATTGTGATTGAAAAAAACGCTTATTGATTTGTTTGAGTATTTTTTTAGGATATTTAGAAATCAGAATTAAAGCATTTGGACCTTTAGATTTATACAGGTAGATCTTTTAGCTTTTTCTGCCTCAGCTTATAAGATATAATTTCTAGGGAAGGTGGGTGGGGATATTTTCATGATGTTTTCCATTTCGCAATACTCAATTTTCAAATACAGTTGAGCCCATATATCTCAAACTCTGATACGTAAAATTTGTAGATTTGTACATCAACAATTCTCATAAAGCCACTTTAGACATTATGTTAAGTGAGTGAAACTTGAAAATTTCATTGACTCGAATTTGTGTCTCCAATTTTCATTTTCGAGTTTAACAAGTTCAAGTGTAGAAATAATCAGTAGTTGTTTACTGTCCATTGTTATGAAAAGAGACATTCCAGGAGGCTGTAGGGAAAGTCTGTTACGTCAATCATACCGAGTGGCCTACTCTCCATTTCAGGATCACAAACTATAATGACTTGCACCAAGACTAGGTATTACCTGGCAAGAAGTAGCTTAGTTTCAGTCCCATTATATGAGAAGACATTCTTGCAAATGTTAACAAGTTGAGGCATCCTTACCTTGGAGGAATCTGCCCAAGGAGTGTACTGACACCAGTTTTGCCCTGGAATGTTGGCAAGGAATGCTCCCAACGACCGGACCAGTGGCTTTGACATTTTCAGACCCTAAACTTGAGAAGCAGTAGCCTCCACAGAGAGACTTGATCATAATTGTGTCATACACGCTAAAATGAAGCTTGATCCAATAGTTCAATTGAAGCTTCCAATCGTGTTCATCTCATTGATGTTTGGTGGTTTCTTTTAGCGTAAAATCTAAGTACTTGGTTTTAATTCTTACCCTATTGCATGTATGCAACTCAATAATAATTTACTTTATGCACTTCCAAATTTCAGTTTTGTCAAGTTATATTTGGAGAAAAATTATCGTCATTGGAAAAGACTCATGAATTGCAACTTATTTATGTTTTAACAAGGTTTCAAAATTGACCTGTGTGGTAACTCAGCCTGCTTATAGGAATATATCAGATATGTAGGTCCAGGAACTCATTTATAAGTAGATATAACTTGTTTCATTTGGATCCAGGCGGATCATATAATATGTCTTTTTGTGTCTCCAAGTCCAACTTTCTAAACAAGATGATGAAAAATATCGTGATAACATGTTTCAAACCTGAAATTAATTCCAGCTTTAAGGAATTTTACAATTGGGAGTGCCAAATCTTTAGTTGACATTTGTAAAACAAAACTTAAAAAATTGTTGCCAACAGTCAACATTGATAACAGGCCAACTAAAAAATATAAACAATTCTAATGAACAGTGAGTTTAATTTCATGTGTTGAGAACATAGACAATGGCGTTGTGTTGGGGCAGCAGTGGACTGTGCAGTCATTACAGTCGTGTTTTTATGCACACTTATGTGATGTGGAGCGCACTGCTAGGAGATCACAATCTCAGTGAGCGATAGGATAACACCCGGATAATTATCATTACAGAGTTTTGATTTTTAAGATTATGTGTATGTTGGCATTAACAGTGATAATTGATAAGTTTGTCCTTTACGTCACAGCTGTCGATTTTCATTTGCTGTTCAAGAAAATGCTAAAAAATGATTTAGACAATATTTGTGATTTGCATTTTGAAAGCTTGTATTAGAGCACTCATTTGTTTCATATTAGTAATCATGATTTCAGAATAGCTCACCGAAATGGATTTGACTTTGTAAAGTAATTATGAAAATAAGAAAGCGTCTAAAGGTACATGTAGATGATAGAAGTTGTCTGTACTTTTCAAGTAACTACTGTTGATGCTCGTACATATTGGATATAGCATCAACAATTTGAGTTGATTTTCCAAGCAATTGTCAAAAGTGTGCTGAGTTGAAACACTGTTTGAAGAATTTGTTGTGTGGAATGTTGCTGAGAAGAGAATATGGCTGATGAACTATCTTATGGAGCCATGTTCCAACTGACTGGTAGGTCCAGGGCTCAACAGTATGCTCAGTCACTTCTCCTTTCTATCTCTCTATTATGCCAACGTCTTTTTAACTGTGTCTGTTCCATATACAGTACATACCCTGGTTTTCGTCTTGTGTAAAAATCACTAAAGACTGGTCATATCTTTATTCTGTATGATTTCATAATGGTTAAGTACGTATTTTGTGGCTTAGTCTCATCTTAGGTTGGCTAATTTGTTGTTTCTTTCATGAAAGGGGTAAAATAATTCATTTTCTTTTTTAATGTGTTTTTCCCAGTTTGCTTGTGGATACGATTTTATTCTTTGCTTGCAGCTATAGAAAAGAGAGAGAGAGAAGAATAAAATCGTAATTCATTTTCTGTGTTTAAGTCTATCATAGATGTGTGTATGATTTTGTTTGTGTTAAACTTTCCTTGTTAAGATGAATGTATATGCATATCATGATGTATTACAATCACACGTAGGGTCCTATTACCATGTGTCTCCTGTCTATACCATCAGAATGTGAATGGAATTCTGCCACTGGTACTACCAAGATAACAGTTGATAACCAATTAGTCCAAAGTTTTGATGTTTCAAAATTACAACATAATTTAGTGTAATTATCTTCACATGAACACAATCATTTTAATGTACACTTGTTTTTGTTTGCAAACCTCAGTTTTTAGAACCATTTCATTACTAAGTCAGAAAAATTCAATATTATAAAATATTTGTTGTGTATAAACCATCAAATTGATGATACATGGAAGCCTAAAATTCTTCCACCATATGATTGTTGTTATGGTGAAGAGCATATTTGTAGAGTACATTGTTTTAAAACATGAGGTTCAAATCAACATACTTTCTCTGGTTGTTTTGACCAACTGGCTCCAAATTCTGCCTTGTTATTATAACATATCTGAGACATTTTGACAAACTTGCCTATTCCATTTTTTCCCTGAATCTGCAGCATGCGTACTGACCTAGATTTACAATTCTAGAATATCTTATGTTTTGATATTGTAGTTTTTAGCACCATTATATTTTGCTATTTTTGGCTTATTTAGATGTATGAGTAAACAATTTAATGACCATTCTGTTTGTTAAAATATTTTATAGAAAATTTTAAATGAAAATGAGCATATGTTGAGAGATAATATCTGATCATTATAGGCATGATGGAATTTACTATTTTTTCAGTCAGTCCTGCTTTTGATGTTTTGTTTATAAGACCGAATTTCAATTTTTCTCAATGTGTGCATAAAACATTTTTGCACCCTGAGATCACGGAGTTACAAGTGAATGTAACCAGCTGGCAAACCTAACCAGCACTGTGACTTGTACACGAAAAACATGAAATGTTTAACTGTAAAGCCTAGGGCACCACCAGCAGTGCATACATTTGGACAGTCCGTGTGCGTAACGAGGTTGACTACTGTACTGCCTACCTAAGGTCAGGCAACTGCTCAATTGACCGTATAGAAAGTTTGGTGAATCAAACTTCCTTTCATTGAAAAAAAAAAACAAACATATAACTTCACTGATTTGCAGTTTCCTGGAGTTTTTGGCAGTAAACAGTCAGTAGGGAGGCAGTACTGCCGGTTGTGACCTAGGCTTAAACGAGTTTTATAGTCTACTATCCATATACACAGTTGACATATAAACACTAGGTCATTGGCATTCTTGTCACACTCTTGCCTTTTTAACTCCCTGGGGAGTTCTCTCCCAGGGTATGAAACTCATGAAAATTTGCTCCTGGACCGCAAGGCCCGAAACTATAAAGAGTAGCTGGTCCTGACAAAAAGTGTCCTGCCCTTCATTAGAAGTAACTTATTAGCATACGTTAATATCAAGAACTCCCCAAATGCAGCCAGCCCATTGAGCCGTGAACTTTTCCGCCGGGTAGGCTCTATTGCGGACCCTGTGTCTCCTATATTGTTGTAGTTCTCTGACCGATTTCTCATTGTGTTTCAGGGAGTCGGCGGCACCGGCGGAAGCGCAGCCGCATGAGTGCACTAGAACCCATGGACACGATCTTCGTCAAACAGGTAACCGTCTCACACACGCTCCATGTTCAAATAGTCTACAAAGAGTTTTTCTTCTTGTTAAACTTTCTAATTGTAGCTATAACCATGATAACTCACACAATCTGACAGTATCATCTAGTTTTTCACGTCTAAAATGATAGTCTCAGCGTTCTGAAGATAAATTGAATTTTTTGAAGACCAGTGCCCTTTCACTAAGTCTGAATGACTACTAGTACAAACTTAAATTTTACACTTCGCAGGGGATATGTTTGCATCAAAAAACCTGACCTAATCATTTATTGTGAAACCTGCACCTATATAGAACATAGTAGCCAGTGTCAATAACCAATTTAAGCTTGCATTTCTGTCTATCAGAGCGCTGCGCCACACCCGCCCCGCACATTAATTAGAAATCCGCACTCACACTAGCACATTTAGATCATTGTAGCCAGTGTCTATGGTGACCTCTGACCCTGGTGTGAGTGTTGACCTCTGACCCTGGTGTGGGTGTTGACCTCTGACCCTGGTGTGGGTGTTGACCTCTGACCCCGGTGCGGGTATCGACCTCTGACCCTGGTGCAGGTGTTGACCTCTGACCATGGTGTCGGTGTTGACCTCTGACCCTGGTGTGTGTGTTGACCTCTGACCCTGGTGTGGGTGTTGCAGGTGAAGGACGACGGCCCGGCTCAGCTCGCCGGTCTGCACAATGGAGACCGCATCGTGTCCGTCAACGGCCAAAGCGTGTCCGGCAAGTCGTACGCCCAGGTCATCGCCCTCATACAGAACAGGTACGTCAGCAGCAGCTTCATCATGAGCTCTTCTGTTCATCCTCATCCAGTCTCCTAGTTAAGGTTTCAAAAACTCTTCAGTGGGACTAGTAACTTTAAAAAGGCACTAGTCCTCTCCACAAGTTACTCCCCCCGACAAGTTGCAAAACGTGTTTTCGCTCAGCAGCTACTCGAATGCAGGATGAGTGAATTAAATTCGGCACTAGTCCTCCCCAGTTTCTACTAGTCTGGACGAACAGAACTAAATGTGAGATTGATCTATTTTTTGGGTTGATTATTCATATCACAATTTTTTTTTGAAAATAACCCCTCTACAAGACCCATATTTTCGTGCCAAACTATTTAAAGCCTCAGGTAATGAAACTATCACAAAATTTTAGCATCAGCCATGTCGAACGCATGATTTTACATGGTCAAGTATTAAAAAAGTTATTGATTTTATATGCGAAGTAAGTTTAACCGGCAGTTAAAAGCCATAACCCAACCCACGAATAGACATTGTAACACTAGATAATGTACAGTGGTAAAGAGATTCCCGTGAACCAACGATGACGGTGTTTGGCTACTGTAGATGGGGGTCAGTGTCATCTAGCAAAGTGCAGGTTTTTCTGACAATAAGAACTGGCGAGGTCATTGAGGTTGCACCAAAATCTCCAATTAAAACAGCCTCGATAGTATTAAAGCTCTGTACATTTTGTAAGCTACAATGGACTTCAAAGACATCATAATTATAAGCTAACATACATTTGTATTTGTTGTAAAGATGATTGATTTGATTTTTATATATTTTGTTTGAAATATTGTCTCATAAATAGCATATTCCTCATGTACTATGTCAAACAACCATTTTGCGGTGTCCATTTAGTGGATATCAACCGCAAATAATGTGATTACATAATAAAACGTCGGTCACAATTGGATGAGGTCATTAGAGATGATGAGGCCTAAATGCTGTTCAACTATGTTGAACAAAGTGCTGATATAACAGGACCGCAGTGTGCACTGTGATTTTGTTTGTTCAAGGGATGGAGCAGTATCAATTCAACACTATCCAATGAAAAATGCTTCAGTTAAAACCAAAAACAAAATGTATAGATGAATTCTAATTGTATAAAAAATGTAATTGTTTGTAACTAAAAAGATAACTCATAATTGCTTTGCTCTTGTCCTTTATATCTATGTCCTTTGTACGTATGCTAATTTCTGTTTCACAAAATTATGGGTAGTGAAGGCACATGCACCGTGATGAACTATCCTATACAATGCAGAGGAAATCAGAACCAATGTTTGGTAAAAATGAAATGCGCTATAAGCGAATAATGTGATGGTCTAATGTGGAGTGACCACAATTGGCTTCAAGTGTTGGCTGAGGACCTGAAATTGTGTAGCCCGTATTTGCAGTGCTGTTCTCTTGCACTATTTTGTGAGTATGTCATAAGCATGTAGGATAAATATTTGATAGCGCATTGTCTGTCCCTTAGTGTAATTATATTATTTTTTATTGATATGAATCTCTATTTCTTTTCTTTTAGCACTTATTTCTGTTGATTGTAGATTTTGGTATCATAAAGCAGATAAAAAAGTGCACAATATTTGTCATGTTAAACCAGATGATAAAGATATGGACCGTTTGCCTGTTGGTGGAGATTATGATGAAAGTTCTATTCTAGGCTGATGATGACTAATGATCTTTTTGTTCAAAAATGTGGTTTATGAGAGATCATAGGATTGCTATCTGTGTCAGAAATATTTACAAACAAATAGCCATGATCCAGAGTCATCCTATTTTAAATAGTGCTGTCATTTGCAGTGACTTCACTTGTCATCAGGCCATAGAGCGAACACAATGATATTATATTCCTTCCCGTCATGCTACTTTTCTGAAATTTATTCAACTTTGAAATGATTTTTACGAAAGTTCATCTTTAAGATAATCTACGCCCCAATTTGGCAGTCGCAAGAAATGATCCATGAGCAAGAACTGGTGTCTTTACAAATGCTAAAAAGGTAATGTGTTGCATGCTAATTAAACAGCGCGTTGCCATGACAATGACGGTAATAGCAGATTTGGCATGTGCAGTGTCGGGCAGTAACACGGGGCCATTAAGATAACACCAGCTTGTGTTCGTCATAGACACAGAACTGCAGCATTTCACTGCAGAAAGACATATACGGTGAATCAGTCACGGTGATAAAATAGATGCTGCTTTGTGCACAAAAAAAGTTATGTCTAAAATGTTCTGCACTGTGAATACTTTCTGCAATTATTTTAGCTGGTTTTCTTGGTTGCAGTTTCAAGCCAGTTATTGCAATGTTTAAACCATTCATGGAAACTTGCTGCAGAATATATCAATCCTGATTAAGAATTAAAGGCATACTTGGATAAGAATAAGTCTTTGGAGTACAAGTTTAAGTGGAAAGTTTTACCATGACTTTTCTATCCAAATGAAAAGTCAACTACATGCAGTTTGCAGTTTCTCGTGATCCATATTATCATGTATGTTTTAATGCATTCAGATGCAAAGCAATATATAATTATATGAATAAGTTCTTGGAAAGTTGACAGGTGCATTTAATGATGATGTTGAACATGCACTTAATTGATATTCAATTACATGTAATCTGCAGCTGGTCAAGATAATTCATGCAACAAAAGTACATATTATCATGATACATGTAATTTAAAGGTCCTTTTTGATCATTATTACATGGAATAGTAGGAATACAAGTTTTTGAGCAATTTTCATTGAATTTCGATGACAATGCTAAACAATCAATCAGTTCTGAGGAAGATACAAAAAGTCGTCGGTGGGTTATTATGATAAGGAAGGAAGCAGTGTGGTTCGTCTGCATGCGTGTGATTGTAGATCGGAAAAAACAAACATGACGATCCGGTGACAGCCGTGATGCTTCACAAAAACCTCCCCGTGCGCTATAACAACACGTGAAGGTCTGACTTTCCCTGAGATTCTGACGCTTCTGTGTGATCATGCTGCATCGTGGATAAATCATCAACTTATGGATATCAATGTCATCAAGTTTTAACATCTTTGTTTTGAGAACAAGTGACGATAACAGCGATTGAAATAAACTTTGTTTTTAGTAGGTTTGCTCCGTTCTTTGTTCTTATTTGACATTGGAATCGAAAGCAAACAATTACTGTTTTGATTTTGCAAATGTGCACAGAAGCTTTTATATTTCAGTTTTAGAACAAATATTGTATTGCACAGATGTGATGTTGGAATAATGGAGCTCATTTGTAGTTATCACATCAAAAATTTAAAAAAATGTATAAATGTGGAGTACACATGACACTCACGATAATGATTTAACATAAGAATATCAAATCTATTGTGTGAAGTACACGTAAAAAAGGAGTGTATGGCCCTGTGTGGGTGTGAGTGGCTGGCTATGTGAGTGGTTCCACCATGTACGCTGGAGGCTTCGACATCAACGTGACAGAGCCAGTGGAATACCTGCAGATTCTCTACAACCCTTTGTAAGATCTTGATAATTCTAATTCACTTTTTGCATGTGAATTATCATTTGAACTATAAAAAGAACACTGTAATGCATGTATTGATCTTTATATAGCGTATTTTCCTAGCCTCAAAGCTGTTGAATACCACTATACAAAATATACAAGATTCTGTTGTAAAACTAGTTCTTCTGTTATTAAAAAAAATAAAAAAATGTTATTAAATCATAATATCAGTACAGTTATGACAATAACAATGCAATGTAGTGTATTGTAGAAAAGTTATGCCATCAAATTAGTTGCGTAACGGGATGCATTGTGACTCAGTGGGGTGTCTCATTGACGTCTGTATATTGAGAGTATCATTGTACTGATTAGACGATAAGAAGTTGAAATGTGATCAAAGTTGTGTGTCCCTAAATTAACAGTACTTACTGGGAGTATTAAACTTGATTTTCTGTGTTACATCTCTTGTCAAAGGCTGTTAAAAGCACACACAATTTTATGTATATGTGAAAGTGATAAAAAAATACAGGTCTTTTTTGAAGTATGTCAGATCTAAGAAGAGCTTTGTAGAAGAATAACGGAAATTGATGTCATGAATGGATGTCGGAAATGAAATGAGATACTTTTTAAAATAGTCAGTCTAAAAACATCCCATTGTACACATGTAAGTAAGTGAAAAAAGTCAGCCCCAGCTGCTGGCAGCAGCAGCAGCAGCTGTGCTAGAATCCTGCTGTTGGATGCTCACCACTTATCTCACAACAACTTGTTAGCAAAGGCAGGCGAATTCTTGCACCAAGTTAACTTCATACATACTTTCTTATAGCATAAATGTGGACTTCAACTATCATTTCTAAAATATTATTTGTCTGCAGGTTCGAGAACTTTCATTTTGATAGTTTTCTTCTCCAAAGTTTGAAATGTCTGTTATAACTGAATATGCTAACCTAGGTTCAAAGTCTGTCATGTGAAACTGTACAGGGAAATTATGATTACTTTTTAATGCATTTATTGTGCAAAGACAGCAAAGTGAAAGAGTAAGAATAGCTACTTCCAATAATATGACTCTCACTGAATATTCAGTAAATAAATGAACATTACCACATTACTTGAGTAAAAGGCTGAGTTCCCTGTTCACTTTCCTTCATAATTTTTCACAGGATGGCCAAAATATCACACATATTTCTTGATGTATTGTGCTGAAACAAATATTGCAAAACCTTTCTGCCTGTCGTCCTCCTGCCCACACAATAGCTGTACGACCAGGCCCAAGTTCAGCGCATCTCAGAGTATAGACAGTTATCATACGCTTTATTAGTGCAATTTTATTTGATAGATTTTTATTTTGAAAATTCACTCGTTCAAATCTTTTCATCTGCTAGCTCTCCAATTTTTACTGAGTTTGTCATTTTCGGCTTTATCTAGTAAGCAATCAGGACTGCGATTGGCCTCAATAAAAAAGGCTGGGGTGGGTGGGGTCTAAAGCCCCTGGGTGTGTGGACATTGTCTTCGACCGTGTCACAAAATCACTGTGGTGTAGGTGCAGAAAGATCCGCTGCTTGTTTGTGGAAGTTGATCATGGCACAAATTGGCTAATATGCAAAGTCCTTGAGCTGTACAAACAAATCACATGATCATATATTTTTTTTATAATTCAAATGATCATAACACGGTCAAATTTTCATGCTTAATATATGCAATTAACAGGAATAGGAACGGCGTCATGAAAAACATGCTGATTGCTAGCTTTTTTAGGACTAAAAAAAAGTCTACTAACCCAATTTTTGCTTGGTGAACCTGGTCATAATTAAATAGGTCATGTGTCTCTAATTTTGCCAAAAGGCGTAATGTTATATATACATGCTGGCTGCTAGGGTGGTCTGCCATGCATTGTACATGTAACAATAACTAATAACCTTTTATTGATATAACAGGACTTACAAAGGAAGTCAACATACAGCTGATTTTAGAAATAATATTTTGATTCATTGTGAGGACATTTAGAATTAGAATTCACACAAAACTTCAATTTCTGTGAGGAATATTGGCATAATTGCCACAGGAAACGTTATTGTAAAACAGAATAGAGGATTTAAATCATGAGGATGAGTATTCTAGAGATAGCTGGCTCATAGTCATCCACATACTTGCAGTACTGCGGAGCATACAATGCCCTATATTAAACCTTCAATGTCTTTTCACCTTTTTCCATCCTTGATATTTCATTTTGATAATGAAAATCACAACATCAAATCACCAGTTTGTATCACTTGAATCCTGTCTACTTGTGATTGGAAAAAAATCAAGAGGTGACTGGAATATTCATGGAATACAGCATATTACATGTTTGAATATTCACTAAGTTATGACATGCATTGGTGGAATAGAAATGAATGTGTTTAAGTCGTGATCGGAAAAATCGCATTTCGCATAGGAAACTGGAGTAACACTGGATAATTGGTATAATTGCATGCATTTAATTTCATTCTGTTGATCTTGATTGATCAACTTGTTAAGGACATTGCTTTCTTTATTGACTGTAGTAGAGACACAGCTGATCATTGCAAACTTTAAAAGAGCCGTATTCCATGACGGAAATAATCAAGAGTTATACGAATAGGCAATGTGATTTGATATGCAGCAACAAATAGTTACGAATTACCTCCAGTGACCAAGTATTATTTCGACATCAGATAGTACGGATACATCATGCTGCTTGATTTCAAGTTAAACTTGTTTGAATTTTTGTATCTTTTTCAAGGCAAGGAATTCTGTGTCTATACTTGAAATGTTTGTCATAGTTTGATCAAAAATTATGACAATCAAGAAATTTTTAATTCATTATGAATCAGCAAGATGCTTAATGATTTATGGTAAGGAATAAATTAGGTATTTTACTTACCAGTATTTGCTGGCATGTCTTACATAAACAGTGTACATAGTGAGACGTGATAGTTTGAGTTATCTCCTCACAAAACATAACCATTGCTTATGTAATGCAGTACTTGCATAGTAGGAGGATTTAATTATAAGAAGCAAAGATGAGAGAAAAAATAACTTCATAGAAATTGTTTCACTCAATTGAATGACACTTACACAACTTTTCTTTTTTCATTTTTATTCTTTGATGGGTGTAAACACGAAGATGTAGGATGTAGATGTCTTGAAACATGTGTGTTTTACACAGAAACAGAATATTCTTAATTTCTGTTTCAGTATATTTGCAGAATGAAGCATTTGCATGCTCAAATTGAAAATATCAAATTGAAAGTGATAGAATTGTTGTAGTAATTTCCAACGCATAATACAATACATGTATGTATTTAATCTCCTCAAAATCTAGATCTTTAGTGTCTTATGTTCAATGAAACGTACTGGTCTTGGGGTTAAAGATGCTAGTTCAGCTGTCAGTATGGAGATGAATGTCAAAAGATTCTTTTCATAACCTAGATGATGTGAATCTGAATCTATATATAAAATAAGGCCATAGTATGTATGTTGAGAAAGTCATCTATTGATAGATTGATCAATTACAATTAAAGGATAAAACAATCAATCATCATTTTGCACAGTGATCGTTGTGAGTTCACACATATTTTAATGCTATGTCAGATCGCTTTTGATGATCAACATATCTGTGCACATGAAACGTACCAATCTATGGCATTGATTCTGAGCTATTAGCAGAAGTGAAGCGTTCTTGTTTATCAGTGAAACAAACGATGATAAAAAGCGGCGATGTGGGTTCAGTAGCCGGCTGGCTGTGTTATGATCCCGGCAGCAGTTGCTAGAGCTGCTAGCTCCGGCTGCTAGACACAATGTCCCCGCAGTTACAGTAAAACCTTGACAGCAAAAACATTGAATGGACTACTCTGGTATGCAAAAACCCTGAATATAGCCTTTGTCAAGGCCAAGATTATTATTTGTTATGTTTTTATGATAGGCAACGTCAATATTGCACATACAGTATTGCTTACTTACAGTAGAACCTTGAATAGAGGACAGATTTACAGCAGCAACTGTCAATGCGCAGGTTTCGTATCTAATCTATGCTGCCATTGTTGGTCTGCAGGGAATCTCATTCACACTGCATCTGGTATTGCAGTATCTCCCCACGGGTTAACTTTTCTATTTTATCTGGAAGAATTTTGTTCGGTTAGACTTACATTGTAAGCAAAATAAATAACCATTTTTCTGACTGGGACAATCGCGGACAACACGTTTGATGTGGCTGAACCTAAATCATCTGATGTTTCGATTACCTCTTCACGATGCTAAAATATCTCATGAACAACACTGATGACTCAATTTCAGTCATCTGCAAACTTTTAGGTTCTCCCTTTAAGCTCTAACTGTGTAGAATGTGGATCTGACAGCATATTACATTGAAACCTCCAATTAAGACCACCTATCCATTGAGACTACCTCTATAGAATAAGACCACTTTTCACGGTCCCAAACCTCCATAAAGCTACCAGAATGAAATAAAGACCACCTCTATTGAGACCACCTAACACTGGTCCCAAAAGTGGTCCTAATAGAGAGGTTCTACTGTAATATCTTATTTACTGCGTGCTTATTGTCCTTATCCCTCCTGTTTCAGTGAGCAGTCGCTGAAGCTGCTGGTGGTGCCCAAAGATGAGGACATCCTGCAGATGGCGTACCGCTCGTCCGCGTACAACCAGGGAGGGGGCGGAGCCGACCCCGGCGGTGACCCCGCCGCGCCGTACCGCGGGGCAGCCGAGCTCATACCGGACCCACCCACCCCCACCGGCAGCACCGGCGCGGGAGGCGGCAGGTTCAAGTCCGAGATACGGCTGCAGCCCGAGGATGAGGGAGGTGGGTTAGGGGAGAAAGTGGTCAGTCGACAATGGCAGATCCCGGGTTTTGGAAATCGCACTTAAGGAAAAGGGGGGGAGCACACGTAAAGGATTTCATGAAAATTCCTATGAAAATGAAGTTTTTTGGTGCGAAAAGGGGGGGTCCCACGCCCTGGATCAGCTTATGAGTCGACGAGGGTGTTTGGGGTTCTGGTTATTAGAAATTCAAGGGCTTGTAACATCGTATTGACATCATGTCGTTGTAGTCCGTTTAACAATGATGAATTGATCATTTGGTCGGGATTCTTTTTCTTTCTTAGTTTCAAGTTTATCAATCTTCATGAAATGCGTAGTTTGGTTTATTCAGTGAGTTTTGGTGTGATTTTTGATTGACTCGAAACTTTTGGAAATAAGCTCTGGATTCAGATGCTCAGACAATATCACTTAATTGCATATCTGATAATTGCGTATATATTGCTTAATCACATAAAGTGTGTGTAGAAGTAGAATCAGAATCAGAATATTTTATTTGCAATTTGGTGCCCTTTAGAGGCAGAATACAATCAATAGTTATATATCCTGTACAATGATTTTGATTCATTAGAAGAGTATACAATAGTATAACAACTGTTCTACTGACTAGTTAACAAATAAAGCACTAGTCACTGTTGCAGTGATGTTGCTGGGCAGCACGGACGCCCTGTCTCACCGTGACTCCGTGAGCTCCTGCTCCTCCGGCCTCCCACACACCGACCCCGTGGGGGCCCGGCCTGCCACCCCCACACGCACCTCCTCCAAGACCATCAGCCTCCAGCCACAAGGTACAGTGACACTCGCAATAATGGCCAATTTTATACGTGGTTATCTATAGACTTGTTTGCCAATACAGAAATTAGGGTACGATTATAGTACCATATTCGGCCGCTAGGTGGTTAGTCTCGATCAACCAGACCCTGTGATGACATAGACGATGAAACAATTTAGTCTCTATCAATGTTTGTCTGAAAAATTCCCACAATGCATTGTAAAACATGCGAAAAGTCACATGATTTGTTTGTCAAAGAAATTCCCAGAATTCATAGTAGATAATAAAACTTGTGTATAGGAAGACATTTTCTTGTGGTCTCAAGCCTTTGTAAATAGACAGCTGTATCTTAACCTGCGTAGCTGGATCTGAACATTCTAGCAGCTCACTTTCAAGACAAACCCATCCCATGTAAATCAACACTTTGCAATCATGAACCCGACAGTTAATGCAAATCTATAGCAGCGTTTATATTTTTAAGACATGAGCTACCCAGGACCATGCTTGAGCCCTTTATAAAAATAGTAGACAACCCTGTTTTTGGGTGTCCGCCTCCCTCTATTGGTGACAACGGCCTTTGACTTACATTTTAAAAGTTATGGTTTCAGGCCAATAAAATGTTTCCATCTGACAAAGAAAATCTCACCATAAAAAATTTTTACCTTGTTGAAATAGAACATTTCCACCCTATATCAGTACATTCTGGTCAATTTGGCTATATATCCCCCCAGCAGCTTAATTTTTTTACTGTGCTGTTTGAAAATGCCGGACCAAACTTAGATTTCGACCGTCGTGACGCCCCCTGCATGCAGCATGGCGGCGGCGTATCTGGGAGCAGAGTCTCCGGCGCCCCTTGGATCGCCACTGGTCAGTGACGCCCTCCCCAAGCAGATGAGGCAGGTTCCGCAATAATTCAAATTCATGGCGCCATACTAACATCAGCCGTAGCGTCAGCGCCAGCGCCGGGTTTTTAATGACCATGTTTGTTTCTTTGTCCCCGCGGCTCGCCCGGAGCAGCCTCGCTCGCATCATCACACAGCAGCGGTGGCGGAAGGGGGGCAACGCAGCAACCCAGGACCACACGGTGGGTACAGCTCTATACACAGCACAGTAATTCTTGAACCTATGTTGCCCTACCGGACGATCAACCTCAAAAGGTAGGTCGGCCGGGTGATATTCTGGGTGGTCAAAAAACCGGATTAACACAGCCCAGGACCACACGGTGGGTACAGCACTGCCACAGTCACCTCTATTGAATATGCAACTGTATATATATGATGTTATCGTTCTGGTCTCACAAACTTGGGGTCGTGAGTTCGAGTCTCGTCAGGGCCACTTGATATAATCAATTGGAAGATGTCTCTTCAGCTATGTCAATACAGTGGTAGGAGCTTGCTTGGCAGAACAGTGAGAGTAGAATTGACCTCTTATATAGACAGCACTTTACAGCAGAACCTCCAATTAAGACCACCTCTCTATTGAGACCACCTCTATACTAAGACCACTTTTCAGGGTCCCAAACCTTCATAAAACTACCAAAACGAACCTGTGTATTGAGACCACCTAACACTGGTCCCAAAGGTGGTCCTAAAAGAGAGGTTCTACTGTAATTCTAAAATCTACGTCGTGTCAACCGGACGACCAACCTCAAAATGTAGGTCGGCCGGGTGATATTCTGGGACGTCAAAAACCCCGATGAATTATGTTGTGTTTTTAAAGTTTAATCGTCCACCTGTTTGTTTCAGGTCGTCGTCGGCAACGATCGGTCTGTACCGGCCACAGCCGTACACTCGCTCCAACACCGCAAACCTCACACTCACCAGGTACACAAAGGAAAAACTGAATAATGGAAACTTTTCTCATGCATTAGCTTATAATATTGTAAGTAAGTGATACATGTAGTAAACAAGGGAAACCCTTTACAAAGGAAGGATTTGTGACTGCAAATTGGGTTCAGTTGTTGAGGACATTCACTGTATTACAGTAGTATCGTAGTATCATATTCCACTGCTAGGTGGCTATAAACTGGTTAGTCTCGATCAACCAGACCCTGTGATGGCCTAGATAAAGAAATGTTGTAGTCTATCAATGTTATGTTAATGTTGATTCCTAACAACCATTCATGCTCAAAAGTCAAGATGGCAGCCAAAATGGCGGAGCTGACAGGTTATTTTTGATCATCTGTACACCTCTGGGGAACTCTGGTTTAATGTTAAGTTAGATCAGTCCTTAAAAATGTGATACCCTAAGCTATGTCAATGTAATGATATTAGAAATATATATATGAATAAAAAAAAGATATGACAGAAAGAAGTTTTAAATTGATTGACGTGACGTTCTGCCCGTTTTTCCCCAGCTCTGCTACATCCACGACCTCTACGATTTCCTCGTCTACGTCGTCTCCACGGCGACAGTACGGCTCGACCAGCGTGCTGGACCAGCAGAGCGGTCAGCGGCGGTCATTCCCAGCCACGTCCGGCGTAACCACGACGACGACAGGTCGGTCGGCCGCCGACACCAGCAAAGACAGGTGAGAGGAGGGAAAACACAGACGGGACAACAGCTTGTATCTGGATCCGCGATGGGAGGACATTCGATGTCATTCGGAATAATTGAAATATCGAAATATCCGAATGAGGGAGTAGTGGTTGGGGGTTGTGTGTGTATGTGGAGGGGGGGTAGTTTGAGTCCATATCCGATCTGCACGTATGTTCTTCCAGAACAATTGGAACATAGCCGTGAGGGTCCGGAATTCTTGATTATAGAATAGTCCCAATGAAGGATGTACAGATTAAAGCGGTTTCACGGTAATAATGGACACTGCTTGACTGAAAATCTTACAATCATAAGTTAAGGGTTCACTGTATCGTCAAACTAGGACAATGCCTAAATCTTAGGTCATAAATCTAAGTATTTAAGTTTTTGATATTCACAAATCCAGTAATTTATCATATCAAGCTTGGCACCATCTACTACCATTCCTTTTCATGCATTGATGTTTTGAAACTTTTTCCAAGTCTATCTGTTTTCTTGTATATTTTATGGTATCCTTACATCTAAGACTTCCGTGCCCAGGTTCCTGTCTCCGCCTGGCACGCCGGTGTGGGAACTGAACCCGCGACACCGTGGTGGTCGGCCCGGCTCCCAGCAGCACAACCACACCAGCCAGTCCCACCCCGCAGACCTACAGTTTGTCGGGGCAAGGTATGTCACTGACGCGGGAACTTATGGATGCATTCCATGACCGGCTATTTCCCCAAAGCTCATGAATATACGTTCTTATGTTCTTCTCATAGTATAAATGCTAGAGCTCCCAGTCATGGTTTCCCAGTTATGAATTAAACAGACATCGTTTTTAAGGACCGACAGCTTTCCACAAATGGAAAACTGACAGGGTGACATGATTTTCGATTTTCTATCAAACCTCCATTATTTTATGCAATTTGATATTTTATGGGAATGTTTATTCTAAGACATTTTGATAACTCTACACATGTTGGAAAATTAATTATGCAAAAAACCATTACACACCTATTTTCCCAGTGGATCAATTGGTGACAATGGCTTTTGGACTTATATTTTGAAACAATGGTTCCTATTAGGCCAATACAATGTGTTCCGACAAATGAAATAAAAATATGTTTTATTGATTGAAAAGAACAAAAATAGGTTTACAAAACACATTACAATATACTATTGTGTTAATTTTGTAACCCTTTTACACTGCAGCCATGAGGCCCGTACTCTTACAGGGGTTCGAGGGATTCAGCCATACTTTCTTCTGCATTGTTTGTGTAAAACACGGTGCTGTTTTTCAGGTCTCCGCTCCACCAAGGCGGTGTCAACGCCAAGCCAGTGTTCATGTTCGACCAGTCCATGCACGTGGGCGTGTCCGGGTTTGAGGTACGTATCAAAACACACTTCAACTCAACACCAGTCAATGATCCAGGTGATTGGTCATCTACTTGACTGTGACTAGTATCCAATAGACAGGACCATTATGAATTGTAACTTACTTGTGATCCTAACGACCATTTTTTTTCCCAAAGCTTGTGCATGGAAAGTATGTAAAACATGTAGGACAAGTAACATTTTTTGAGAACTACTTGTAGTCACTTTTTTGCCAAACTAGTCCTGTAGACTAATAATAAGCTTCATCAGTTGGGTGGAGCACTGACACTGTATTAATCATAAATCCATATCCCTTGTGTGATACCCAGAAGGGTTCTGCAAAGAAAATGGACAGATACAGATATATATTTTATTGTACATGTAAATATAGTCTTATGGTGATAATCATCAGAGACATTAAAATAGCAGCACCTAAATTATGGAATAAACTTCCTCTGTCCATACGACAATTCAAGACTCTTGCCATTTGAAATCCCAATTAAAGCATAATTTATTTGATGAGGCCACGAACATTTGTTGGAATTTGCGCTATAAATGTTGTTGTTGACATCATGTTGTTCTGCTCGCTCAAATATTCTGAATGGGTATGAGAAAATAAATTTATACCAAATTTTAGATTGGCATTTTATATTCTGTATTCTATATTCATTCATGAATGTTGTCCTGTAAACTAAAACAAATTTTCATCTGAGTCAACATTTTTATTATAATAGTTTTATGCCTATATGAAGTATCATTTTATTCTTTTCTGATGCTTCATGAATCATTAAAATGAAAAATGTTTTCTCGTAAATTTCTCCTACCCAAATAATTCATAAAATGTTGTTGTTGTATTGTATTATTGCAGGTTGCGTCGTCTCAGACCCAGGCGTACGGCGCGGGCCGACCCTCCGTGGACCGCGGGAACATCAACCTGGTCACGGAGCGCATGAAGAAGTTTGAGTCGGCCACGGACAGTGAGAGCGAGCGCGGGAGCCGCGGAGGCAGCTCTCAGCCAGAGACTGCAGGCAGCGGTATGTCGGTCATACACGATGTCGCTTTCTAGATAGCTGAATGGAAATCCGTGAATGAACGCAAAATTTTGCGAATATGTTTAGAATCATTTATCAATCATTTTGTATTTTATGTTCTTCCTATGGTTCAAATTATATATAAAAAAAATGTCTGTTTGTTTGTTCAAAAACAGCAACATTTATGTAAAGATACAGGATGTTGCTTTTCGACCACTGACAGAGAAATCCATGAATCAAAATTTAATTTTTAAAAATTAGCATACATTATAAGGATACATGTTTATCAATCAAGCATCTTAGAAATCATGACATGATATAATGTATCTATCATGCATATTGACATAGACATTCAAAACGTCAACCACCTTGTTTGTTTCAGCACCGTCGTCGCGGTTACCGCTGTCTCTGCAGCCGTACGGCTGTGACAACGTGGCGTCGCGCGCCGCCAAGTTCGAGCGACTCACGACCACGACGACCTCGCCCGAGGACACGACGTACCTGCCCGGCAGCGTGGGACACAGGCTCATGCAGGGACACGAGGTGAGGGCAAATGCTAGCTATAGTTTCACAGAAAGTAAACTTCTAACATCCTGGGTTCCTTCAGTCATGATATAAACAAGAATTTAAAGATACCAATAGGAACCAGCAAACTCACATTTTGGCGAAAATGTGAGTTCGTAGGTTCCTATTAGGTTCTCTTTAAATCTTGGTTTATAGCTATAGTTTGTCCTGTATTTTTTTTAGCACCATAGCTTTTCCCCCATAACTTTCTTCAATCTTAACCGAATTTCATAAAACTTACCTTGTTTGGTGCAGAGTCAAAAAGGGCTTGCTCAGATGATAACACAATAGTCCAGAATGTGTTTTATATATTCATAAAATGTAAATATCATGCTTATTTTGGAGTAGTATTCATAGCACCTGCACAAAGTGCAGTATGATAAGTCAATATCTTACGTTATACGTACCAGTCGTAACTCATATAATAGTAGTTTCGTGTACTACAAAAATTCGTCTAATATCATTCAGACGATGTTTTATAAAAATGTTTAAAAAAAATGGTCTGTCCAAAGAAATGTCTGTTGTTAGCTTGTTTACCAAATCCCTAATAAAAAGCTTACTGCTATGACGTTCGGTGTTTTCCCCTGTAGTTTGCGGAGGGCGTGTCGTCGCTGTCCTCGTCGGTGTCGTCGCTGGCCCAGACGCAGCCCCCGGTCGACCTGCAGCAGCCATCCACCATCAACATCTACTTCCGCAACGAGTCAAAAGACGGCGCCACCGGTGGCAGCGAGTCGCCAGCCGCCTCGCTACGCATGGAGAGGTACGTGGGACGATGCACTTGTAAAAATTTCTGTCCAGGTGGGATTCGAACCCACGACATCTGGGTTGAGATGATAACTGACCAAGTATGTAGGCTGGGGGTTACAGAGAAATCGGTTCGTCCGAGTAACCTTTTAACAGCCCGCTGCTTGGGATGATGGTATCATTCTGGTCTCACAACCTTGGGGTCATGAGTTTGAGTACTGTCAGGACCTCTTGATATAGTCAAATGGAAGCTGAGGGCTGAAAAACCTGTCTTCAGGTGTGTCAATACAGTGGTAGGAGCTTGCTTGCCAGAACAGTGAGAGTAAAATTGCTTTTAAAATCAGTTTGATTCATGAAAAGTTGTCCTAAATTTTGCGTTATCAGAGTATTTTTTTTATAGTTTAACATGAACAAAGTATCATGAGGGAAATAGCCATTTTTGATTTGTTTTTATCAACATTCTTTTCACTGATTGCAGAAATATAGATATGTTGGAATTAATTGACGATATAATTGATAAGAATGAAGCAGATCTAGTGAACATAATTTGAGACGTAGCTGTATGTCTGATTGTGGGTTCAAGGGATTCTCTAGGATAAAGTCAAGAGAAAAAACACCTTTCTACCTTATTAATTGCACTGGGAATATCCAAACAAAGCAGAACAGAAACTCTATATATTTAGAAAAAGATATACAAACCACTTGATTTCATGAAACACAATTATCCCATACATCCTTTATTTTTTGTCTTAGCAAAAAAATGGTTTTGTACTTAGGCCGGGTTGGCCACTCTATTTACACTGCCTACATATATAAGCAGTCTTACAATTAGTATTTACAATAAGTTGTGAATTGAATACTAAGCCCGCCATGTCTGTGTGTAGGTCCCCTGAGCGCCTGCTGACGATGCCTGCCGCGGACTCTGTGGGGGGGCGGTCTCCCCGCTCACACAAGCCGGCCCTGAGGCAGGCCTCCTACCTGTCAGCCGTCAACTCACCGCACAACCAGTGTAAGTACGACCCTAGTCCCTGTCATCATTGTTTGAAGTCTCTATTTTTTATTTTTTTTTGGGGAAACTGATTGCGGAAAAGAATGTTTGATTTTATTTATGTTTTCCTGATTACTGCATCGTTGTAATCTTTACTCTGATGCTCATGTGAAGTTAGATAATGTATATAGCCTTTTATCATCAATTTTTTTTCGCTATACAATTACTTATCGTAGGATTATTTTTTTGAAATTTTTTGTTAATGTTTTTTTTTCAAATCCATAGTATGTTATGAAGTAACTTGAACCAACACTTAGCAAGGACCTGTTTATTTGGTTTTTCAAATTTCATTTTTAGAGATTTTTTTTGTATGAATTATAGCTAATTATCTTATGGCATTTTAACATTGTTGCACCTTGCAGCATCACTATCAGGCATTTTGTCCAATTGTACTTTTTCTTCAACGAACTTCGATCTTTCGTTTTGTGGTCATTTATGGCTCTTAGAACATAGAAGAATATTTATTCTACTTGCATGAAAAAAAAAGACAAAATGTCTATGTGATGAACTGTGCTGGTTATTTTATAATGTTTTGACTGCATTTTACTCACCGTTGCATGCTCCGCATGGGATGCTTTGTGTGCTCATTTTGCCCTAATTTGTTGCCGTTGTTTTAGGGACTTAACTCTATGACCCGATTTTAGGGACAGGGTTATTTCACCTCACAAGCGCCGCTCACAGATCTAGTAATATTACATGAAACTAAGAAACCATCTCATAACGAATTGAGAAGATAGATTTTATTTTAACGGATGCAACACAGAAAAATTTCTATTTTTACATAATCTCATAACCAGCATGATAATGTTCTTGTGATCATAAATTGTCCTCGTCACGACCAAGAAATGTTCATTCATGAAATTGAAAATTCAGTCAAATTTAAAACTGATGCAATGCTAGTTCTATAGCCAACTGTATGACTGCAAGCATGTTTGCAATTGTCATTGCTACATATTGAATTTAAAAAGTATGCCAAATTTGTGTCTCCTCGTCATCAGCTGTATACCAGAGAAAGACATCGGGCTTACCAGGTGGTCCATTGCCGGCTGAATTTGGTCAGGGCCAGCTGGTTTCAAAAGTTCATAGCCCGATGTGCAGGCTACTTTTTACGGCTCTCAATATGAAAAATAATTTAAGGCCGAACGTTTTGAGAGGCCTGGCTACTGCGGCCCATGAGTTTCGTGTTGTGCATACACTTCTGTAAATCTCTACTCGCTATGCTTGTGTTGCGATCTTGCGGCGGTTTGTGTGTTGGTTTGATCTGTGCGCGGCGCGTATGTGAGTGCGGTGTGTGTGTGTATCAGGTGGGCACGCGCGCCGCTTCCAACAACTCCAGGCCACCGACAGCGCAGCCACAGCCGGCGCCATGGCAACCAGACAGGGTAGGCAGCACCGCCAGTCCACAGGGGGTTGGGGGGGTGGGGGGAGCGTCTCGCAGAGAATGTATGATATGATTCGTTGTTTTTTGAGTTCTACCAAAGATCTATAAGCAATTTGCTCAGAAACTTTCCCCTTTATGAGATTTTTTTTGTCTTTTTATGTTCTGAAATTTGAATTGAGATAGAATTTTGTAAAACCAGAGATTTTAGATACTGTGCAATATTTGTCTTTTCTAATTTTGAACTGATACATAATGGAACTTGAAATAAAGTCATAGGTTATTTTTATGCAGTCCGAACACATGTTCGCCAAATGAACGAAAGATTTGAGGGGTTGCTTGTGAAGTAGGGCCTCTCTAAATAGATTTAGAAGGATTTGATATATTTGTGTGTTTATGCTCTTGGATCATGTCATACATTCTCATTTCTGAAATGACCATGATTACAGATTTAAATATAAAATCAAAGTAATGATAACAATATTTTCTTTATCAATTCTCATGCTTGTCATGTATTATTTTTATAATGGCTGGTGTATTTTATTTTGGTTATGCTATATTTTATATGGTGGAAGGTGTATAAATTGTATATATTTTGCTCTGATTGGGGGATGATTTTCTTTGTCATGGTTCAATAAGGTTTGAAGACAAATGAAAATTCTACAGTTAAAATCACATAACATGTACACGACAAATTTAGATTGAAATAGAATAATTTTGCTCTTAACAGCTACCAAATTTTTAATTGCAAATAATTTCAAAAATGAAAACTTATGTAGTAAACAAATATTGAACATGATAGCTGGATTGAATGTCCAGATATTTTGTGAAAGGGTGACAAATAATTTGTCAACTCCAAAGCTGCTATTCTATGTGGTATGATAAATGTATCAACATGATGTTGCCCACACAATAACTAGGAATCAAGTGCACAACATTTTTTACTCTACTTCATCTTACATACAAGTCAAATTCTTCAAAACTTCATAATGCATACATCATTGTTTTCTTTTGTATCATGTCCGTTACTCACTGCTCGTGTGTTTTGTCCTCACTAACTGCCGCCTCCTGTTCTCCTCGTCTGTGTTGATGTAGTGCTTTTCTGCAGCTTCCAAATCACAAACGCCGCGACCGGCCTCACTACTACACTCAGCACAGCAGCAGCAGCAACAGCAGCAGCAGCAACAACAGCAGCAGAAGTCACAAACATTGTCACAAAACAACATTGGTACGCCACAATCGCAGCCCAAGCTGAACGGACAAGCTCCGCGTCACGCAGACGCTAGATCAGCTTTTTTCAACAACTACCCTGCCCCGTCTACGCCTAACACCGCCACCAAGCATCCAGTGTCCGCGGCCGGTGTGTCCAAGTCAGCAGCCTCCACGAACCACTCGTCACCTCACCACGTGTCATCATCATCGTCATCTCACCACACCAATAAAAGTGGCCATCATCACCACAACCAGCCCAGAACTCAACCAGCGCATCACCACAAGCAGCAGAATCCGCCTCACGCGGCGAGCTCAAAACTCGAGCCGTCTCGCACCAAACTGGGCGCGTCGAGCGTGAGCGTCGGCGATGTCCCACAATCCCCCGGCCCCCCGCGGCGTGTCCCCGGCTATGCGGTCAACATCTGGCGGTCACTTCACGCACACGACGCGCGGAGCTCAGTACGCCAGCAGCCGAGGCCAGTCCCCGGCAGGCAGGAGCCAGCGGTCAGAGTCGCCAGCAAGCAGGGGCTACTCCCCGGCCAATAGAAGCCACTCCACAGCCACGCGGGGCTACTCCCCCAAAGGCGCAACACCCCGACGCTCACCCAGTCGCAGTGGCACACAACCATCTAGTCATACGAACAAACAGCACCAGCAGTCACCTGCAGCTGTAACCAGCAGAAACCAGTCCCAGCCAGTTTCAGGCAGCAGCCACAACCAGTCATCTAGTCACTCCTCCCCTTACCCACCAGGTGTGTTGTTCGTGTAGTGCTTATCACGGTGCCGAAATCGGAGTCTGCCCAGTCATTTTAAGTTTTTTTATAGCTTTCTTTAAATATTCTTTTTTAAACATCATTCCATCTAAATTGGCAGTGTTGTTTTTTTTGCTGTTCTAATTTTTGCACTTCAATCTTGGCAGAATTCGATTCCTCACCCAACTGGAAGCAACTATTTTTCACTAAATAATTGCATTCAGTTGACAATGTAATCAATATTAATTTGAATTTGTTTAGTTCAATTTTAAATGTTATTTACTAAATTCAAACTCTGCAAGTGTTACTGTGTTTTTTTGCGTCCACTGACAATGTGTCGTTGTGCAGCTTGCATGATCACTGTGTCTCCTCACTCATCTATAACGTCCTCCTACATTTACTTCCTCAAGTGGATTCAGTGGCAAATAGCTGATTAACACATAAATAACTCCATAATAAAACTCAGCAATCAAAATGAACAAATGACAAGTGAGTAGAAGGAAGGTAAGAAAAATGGAATAGCGTAATATTTGTTGACTGTTTCCACTTGAAGTGACTGAGCATGTCATTAACTTTGCCGTCCACGAGTGAGGAAAGTCAGAGTCTGACATTGTCATCGTGACCCCATTAATGAGATGTGAGTCGTCATGATTTCATAGAATCGTTATTTGTTTATATGTTATAATTAAGATTTGGTATACAGTTTCATGTCTCATTTTAAATTATGTTTATTTTATATTCTTCATAGCTGTTCAAAGGTTCAAAAACAGTCCAAAAATAATCCAAAAATGTTGTTAATAAGACTGATTCGACGCCTTGGACAGGTCAAATTAGTCAAATTTGATAAGGACCAAGAGGTTGAAACACAGTTTAATAACATTTTTGGTTTCTTTTTGGACTGTTTTTGAACCTTTGAACAGCTACGAAAAAAATAGAATAAATATAATTTAAAACGTTATTTTTTCACACCTGTGAGACTGAGGCTGCGGTGTTTTTCAGTGTTCACTGATGAGAATACTCCGCCACCAGACGGCAGCACTGTGCAGATGCGTCAGTCGCCACAGCAACACGGAAACAACCAGCTGACCGGTGAGTGACCGCAGCATTTACACCAGGTCATTGGCATCCTATGTTGCCTTCGGTTTAAACATATTTATTTGTTATACAAAGTACAGCAAAGAGATTCTGCAACAGCTAGAAATGTAATTAACGCCCTCTTTCAAAATATTGCCTATATTGTCTTTCTCAACTCCCTGGGGAGTATACAGCGCAATTGTAGCCGTGCTAATCCTCCACATTAACGTTCACTTGCCTCTCCTGTACCTGTTTAAAGTGTAGGCACTACGGAGCAGTGTGCAAATATCAAGGGATTCTGTTTACTACTCGTGTGTAAACCTCATTTGAAGGCAATCAGAGACTGGTTAAGACTAGTTTACAACCTCAGGTAAATTTCTACAAAAGGAAGAATGTTACTCAGTGGTTCGCTTATTAAGTACACTTATTTTCCTGTAAGTGTTATGGTTTGTACATGTACCGTACGATTTACCAGTAACTGTTATGATATTAGCTGTTAACTAGTTTTCTTTTTAACTTGTCCCTTGATTGGCTTATTTTGTGTTGGTTTCAACCTTTATTAAGTTTGTTTACAATTCTGTGTTACTACTACTTTCAATTATGAATACAAATTCTATTGTAGTCCGAAAAGTGTGATAATCCAGGAAATAAGTTGTGTGGGCGAACAGTGAATGAGATAAGCTTCATTGGTAAAAGGCAATTAAACTGCAGAAGGTATTCAAGTTCAAGTTCTGCTTTAAAAGAAACGTGATTTTGTATTCAGATGCAGAGCGGGAGAGCAAGTTACAGCGACGCACGTCTTATCTCATGGCAACCAAGCAAGTTCCTTCCAAGCAGCAGCAGCAGCAGCAGCAGCAGCAGCAGCAGCAGCAGCAGCAGCAGGAAGAGGAGGTTCCCGCGGTCGGTGCGGTCCAGGACAACGCACAAGTTCAGGTCAGTCACCACTTGGTCAATCAGTGCAATTTAGTCAGTCTCAGAGAAACATCTTGAGTTTTATATTCTTAATTCTTATGAATTTTAAATTAAGTTTCATTTTTGACCATAATCTCATGTATTTAGATTAAGTGAATTCAAATCATTCATAGACATATTGCAATAACAACCTTGGATGCAAGTATTGATACAGAGAATTCTTTCTCCAAGTCTATAGGGCTGTCACTGAACTCGAACCCTGGACCACTACGACTGTGCCACCTATTCACCAAGCACTTTAATAAAGCAGGCACATTAGCCCACTTTACGACATTTAAATCATTTAACTCTTCGCTCCACAGCCGGACCCGCCTTCCAGTGAGGACATGACATTGCGGTTTCCGGTGTCCGATCGGGAGAGTTCCACTTCCTCCATCTCACAGCTCGACATTCCGGACGGAGCTGGAAACGCACCGTAAGTTCTACACTGTACCATATGCTGATTGAAGTGGAAATGAATGTAAATGCGGTAGTTTATTGTCATGATCAAAGTCTTGCTCTCATGACTTTACGTTTTACACCAGGTCCTTGCCACGCTTATTGATCAATTGATCATTTCTAGAAGAATGAAAAAGTGTTTTCACTGTATGATATCCATTGAGATGTTTGTTTGACAATTTCACTTAGTATGATGATTGGTATGATTTTGTTGTTGTTTCGACTGGAAATATTGAAATGATTTTAATCAGTTATGCAAGAGATTGTTGTAAGTGGTGTATTCGCTGATTTTGACGCTGTGTTTTTGTGCTGCTCAATGTACATAGTTTATTGGCTCTTGGTTTCGTACACAATTTATGCACTACTATGATAGAAGGACTGGCTATGTCGTTACTCCACACAAATCTGTACACAATATGTTGCACCATTGGATCATGAAAGCATCAGCCTTTTTGAGAATCTTTTAACAACTTTTATTTGCAATTTTTCGGCAAAAGTTTTTTTACATCAGTGATCATTAAACATCTCTTCGTATCTGTAGACATCGTGCTCAAGTTATTGATGCAATCCAAGCATGCGTCTATCTCCAAGCTAACACACGTTGTACTTTACAACAGGCCATAGAGTCTAGTGGACAAAACTATCACCGAGAGTACATAAATATTTGTCTAATGAATGCTAATAAATATTTTTTGATGGTGCCTCTGCGAACAATTTCGGCACGACGTCTAAACAAGTCTTGTTGTTTGTTTTCGAAAAGGCTGATTGAATCCCCCCGTGTCAGTGTTAGTAGACAAGCACAGCGTGTCACTGTAAGCGTGTTTGCTGCTGTCAGGGAGAGTGTTGGTGATGAGAGGCGCGGCAGTAGCTGTGGTGCCACGGCCTCCCCGTCCCCCTCCCCCACCACCACGCCACACGACACCAACGCAGCCGGGGCCCAGTAAGTCAAGGGCCGGAAACAGAAAACAGAATGCTGGCAGCCAGTTTGTCGGCTGGGTGGGGAGCAACAATGTTGAAAATAAGGCACACTTTTGATGATGGGATCTGAACTGCAGATACATGTAGTAATAATAGACTTTGATGTCTTTTGTACATAGGTACAATAGACAGCATATTGTTACACATTACACACCATGTTTTCGGGGCACGACCATTACCCATGGCAGCAATAAATCATAGGCTGAAATTTCATGGTTTTCAGTCAACTTCTTTGTAGTTCTGCTATTTGGGAAATCTGAACATGGTGGGTGAAATTGTAAAAGTAAGAAGTAACATAAACGTGTTTTGCGACATTGTTGCTCCGTCACAGGCCGAGTAGGATTGGGCTGGTGCATGGGCGTGAGTGAAGCATGGGCGGGTGTTCTCTGTTATCAGTGTGGATTATGAAACAGCCGTATATTTTCAGATTTTGTAGGTGTTTGATTATAGCGCTTGACAGAGATCCTCTTGATCTTTGATCTTTGTTTATGTAGTGTTTTTTATGGGATGGTATTGGTTTATTCAATAACTTTAAACTATGGTCCTCACGAATGTATCAGGCACCATATCACGGTGGAGGTTTGGCATACCCACCGGGTCACCTTTGCCACCCGTGTACCAGAATATTTTGTCAAAATTCACTAAAATTTTGTTTAAACCACTGAAAAATGCCATGAGACGGTTTAAAGTTTTGCACTCGTGAAGACCCTACTTTTAACTATTTACTATGTAAGTAGCACATAGACAAGAATTGACTTGTCCACACCAAGCAGCAAGTTCTTGTCACATGTCGTCATCAATTTCAGGAATTTTACACCAATGACGCAAAATCATTGCTTAATAGGCATTGTTAATGTTGACATCATTTTCTCAAATTAGTTTCTTTTTCTATTGAGAAATGATCCGGATTAACCCTTTATCACGTACGGTTTGAGGGAAGAAGGGTTAAGTGCTTTAGAACATCCTTTTTAGTCCATTGTATTTAGAAATGGAAGTATATAACTTACATAAAATACAAATCTTAATGTGATTGCTAGGTAATGATGCATGGTGACTGCTTTTCTTTTATTGCGTTACTTGAGACATCCTAGTACATGTATGTGGTATTATTTTGAAAGGACATGATTTTTTTTTTCGATTTTTCATATTGTTCTTTTATTTTAATTTGGATTTGCAGGGTGGATTTATTTGATACTTAGACTAGAAAGTTTTTCAGCATGTTTTTTTGTTGTATTTTATTACAAAAATGAATTGATTAATGACACTGAATCATATTTTATTTCAAAATTTAATTGAGTGAAGTTTCAACTGTAGGTTAAAGATGAGAAAAAAATGTATGTAAATTGCAATATCAAAACTGTACATGTGTGCATTGCGATGCGAGTTTTCTAAAATGTTATATTGAATGAAAAATAACTTAGAATCAGTATTTAGTAATATGCCCGAGCTTGTTGGTTTTGGTATGAGTGGATAGCAGGATGGACTTGTGTCTAGAAGGTTGTCTGTTTGAATCCTGGTCAACGGCGGGTTTGAATCAAATTAAACCTTACCGATTAAACTATTTGCATACTTGAAGGCTTCATTGTTATGACGTCTTTTTATGTAAAGTAACTATACAAATATATATATATATATATATATATATATATATATATATAATATATATATATATATATATATATATATATATATGTATAGATTCTCAGGTGAAGGTTATGCAACTATAATTTTTTGGAATGTGAATTATTTCATGTTAGATACGATACAATCAACGCAGTCTAAGTAAAAAATATGTTTTTTAATTTCAGAATCACCCCAACAAAAACCAGCAATATCAAGAAGCTAAAGGCATTTTTCGGAGAGAAGGTATGTACACTGCTTGTCTACATAGGTCGAATTCTATAACAATTTAAGTTATGATTAGGTTGTACAATATGGTACTCGTTCCAACACAGCTCATGGATACTGATAAGTCTGCTTCAATCTCTGTCAGTGTTCAACAATTATCTACCTCTTGTCCAAATTATAATCTATTGTGAATGTGACCGGCCCTAAAAGATGTTATAATATGATAAATTTTGACCTCCCACATGGAAAAGAAATCCATCACAATAGTAACAAAAATATTTTTTTCCTTTCAAAACAGGAAAGTCACCGAAAAAATTCTCAGGTAAAAGAAAATTAAGACTCAAAGTATTTGTTTTGTGTTGTGAAGTTTTAGTAGTGTATGTGTGAATATGTTGCAAATAGATCTCAATAGATTTTATGAAAATCTTCAATCACAATCGAATCCTTGATTGGTTTGGACAGGCCCTAATTACTCTTGAGTGGCCTGGCTGCCCAGTCTACTTCGCAACTGCCCCTCCAGGCCATTTAGTCAATTGGATCTGTTTGACCCATAGCCAGACGTTCTAGATCTTTTTGCACAACTGTGTCTCAGGTCTTCTTTGGTCTTTCCTTGCCTTTCACTCTCTGTATCTCAAGCTTTACGTTATCGATGTCTGTGATACCCAATTTCTCTAGCAGGCTGTCTGAGCTTTCATCATTGGGTTTCACACGACACAATCATCGATTTGAAATTTGAAAATATCAGATTTTCAAATTTTCCTATCACCTAAGGAGGAACGGCTTTCATAGTTTCTGGCAATGCAATGCCAATAGAGATGAAAAAACATTTTCGAAATTTTAAATGTGACCATTTTGTAGAGTTGGTTAGATGCATCAAAGTTGTAGAAGTAGGTGTTGCTGGCATAGGGATAGTACTATCATTATGTGCAAAACCTATGTCAATTACAATCATTTGAATAGCAACATTTACTATTGGATTAATGACTTTTCTCAATAAATGATTTTTTCACAACTATCGACCCTATTAACACGATTGTGCAGCTTCATACAGAAAAAAAGACATGAATAATTGAATAGTTGGACAATCTAGGCATCAAATTATGATGGCATCCAAAAATTTAACTTCCAAATGTTTTTTTGTTTTTTTTCGTTGTATTTTTTGTGATTCATAAGTAAAATTTCAAGTTAAAAAAAGACCCCTTAGTAATTGCGCTTAGTTTCAAATACATTGGACCATATGAACTTCTTGATAATGACTAATGAATAGGTAATGATGGTATTCATTTATGTTTGGTATGAAAAATGTTTCAGAAGTGTGATTTTTATTTGTAGATGTTGTTTTAGGTGTTTACTCTTTATCTTTGTATATTCATTTCATGTTCGTTATATACACATATTTCAGGCTACTGCACATTTTGTAGTGATTTTGAACTTTGAAGAAAATATGTAATATGCTGTTGACTTTGAATATTCATGATACCCAGTAATTCATAAGTATTATACTACCAAGCGTTACTGATGATTTGGACCTGAAAACTAGCCTCAAAAGAAAGTTTTTGTGACCATTTATGATACGATTGTCTTATACTTTGTTTTTAAGAAGCAGCTGTGAAGTTATTTTTTCAATTGTATGATGTTTTCCATTTTCTTGACAGGATTACATTGAAAATTACATCCACTATTTTTACTACACTCTTTCAAAATTAAGAAAGGTAGGGTATGTCAAAATCATAGGACGTAATCTTCAATGCATTGCTGTGCTGAAATCTTGGCTTTGTTTTAGTAATTCTTCTGTTGATCTTAATTATGTTGCTGCTGAAGGTGAAATTTGTAGATATAATTTTGCAACATAGATTTGATAGTAAGAAGTATCATTGTAGTTCAAAATTGAAATCAAGCCTTAGCCAATTTAAAAGATTTGTTTCGAAGGAATTATTTAATATATTGATTATTATTAGGATATCTTTTAAGCAATAATTACGAGCACATCCTTCTTAGTTGTTATCTAATGCACAAGTTATGTTTTATATCTCAAGCTTTCTTTAAAAAAAAAATATCCTTTTGTTGCACCATTGATTACTTTCATCCAGTCTGTTACTCCTCTACAGGTCACATCGTTAGAATTAGGACACTCAAATTCAGTTTGTAACTTGAATATAGTGACCATGTGGCACTTGTCTCACATGTGATTGCGTAAATGAAGAAATAATTTAGTCGCTATTAATGTTTGTCTGAATAATTCCAAGAATCCATTGTAAAACAGGTGGAAAGTCACGGATTTGGTTTGTTTGTCCATATAGCTCTTAGAATTTATGAATAAGAAAACTCGAGTTGAGTATCTGTACCTCTGATGACGCTTTTCATTTGATTCTATTAACAATATTATTAATTCATCTGAAAGCAGAAGAATGCTTGATATGTGCATAATTATAAATTCATACTATTGAGGTAAGCAAAAGTTACATTGACATTGACGACATTTTCATTATCATTGAGAATTAAGTGCGTGCTTTCGAGTGAATTATTGTGAACAAACTATATCTTGCATTTGCTTATAGATTGATAAAAATTTTACTTTATCGATGGAATTGGACTGATTTTTAACCAGGCAATTGAGAGAAAGAAAGGGGAATGATGTCATAATTTCGAGGGGCATTGGATTTCATGTAAATCGATGTATGATAATTACAAAAACTATGCTGTGACATCATATGTTTGGAATCTAGTGTAGGGGAACGATCGCAACATTAATGAAAGATGAACTAATTGTTATTGCAAAGTGCGCTCTTTTAGTGGAATCACTAGGCCATTTTCCGCAACGAGCAATGTCCGAGAAAGATCCTAGGGCTTTTTTTCTGACCATATATATATATATATATAAGTACATGTATATAATAGAGAGAGAGATGCTCAGTGGCCTCTAGTGTCAATGCAATGTGCACATGGTCAAAGACAAATATGGATGTGCTCTGTACTTGTGTGAAACTTGTAAGATCTTTTTCTGGTGTAACAGTGTTAACTCTAAATCATTCCAAAATTGTTCACACTACAGTGGAACCTGTCTACGTGGACACCTTCCATTTAAAGACACATCACATCTCCCAGCGGTGTCCCCAAAAGACAGTTTCCATTGTACAGTGAATGTCCTCAACAATGGAACAATGGAAAAACTAAAGAACGAAAAAAAATTACCTATTAAAGATCTTCGCCAATTATGGAGTAAGCAGAGTAAATCCTCTACAACGGAAGGATTTGTGACCGTTGTTGAGGACATTCACTGTACAGTAAATGTCCTCAACAAAGGAAGAGTAAACGAAGGAAAAACTGAATAACGGAAACGTTTCTCATACATCATTAGCTTTTAATAATGATGTAGTAAACAAGAGAAACCCTCTACAAAGGAAGGATTTGTGACTGTAAATTGGGCCCTGTTGTTGAGGACGTTCGCTGTACTGTGTGTTAGACGATGTGGACCGTGGATGCTGACTCTTCTGCTGTGTTGTAGACGCCGCGGATCCTGGAGGCGACGGAGCGACGGTCACTGTACGAGGTGACCACGGCAACCGGCGGCGTCGCCACGGCGACAGGCGGGGAGGTGGCGTACGATGGCACGCTCAACTGTAAAATCGCCGTCACCGACGGGAAGGTACGACACACGCGGGGTGGAGGGGGGGGTACAACGTTGGTGGTTTTGAATGAGTTCATCGTGTTGGTTATATCCATAGATCAACATGTTTCTTCAATCACAACACTGAATTTACCTTAATGTTTACAGTTTCGGACAAATGTCTCTGTCCATCCTCAGAATCTCACACTGCTCTATGGATGGTAGCATCGCACCACTAGAATCTGAATGTCACTGACCACAATGTCACGATGTTTTTTTTTGTAGATAAAACGTAGCAAAGAACCATCATTTTATTATAAGATTTTTATTACCCAATTTAGAGGCTTTTTTCATGTTCGATAATTTTTACAACACTTTAACTTCTCATAAACTTGTATGGTAAACTTTTTATATACTTATGTCAGCAGGATGATAAGAATATATCTATATTAGAAATTACTTTGTATTTCGTTAAGATAAATTAATGGTAGAAAAGCGTAATTAATGATGAATAAAATGTTAAAAACAAAACAAAGACGCGTACATTGGTCTGTTCTGTGTTTAGCGCGCGTCCGACCGATCGTGGCGACCAATGTGGGCCGAGCTCAGAGGTCACGCCCTCTACTTGTTCAAGGACAAGGCCAATGTGGTATGTGTAACTCATTTTTATTGTCAAATTTGAGAGTGAATCATCTTCATTGTGTGTATTGAAATGGTTTTGAATAACAGAACACAAATTTTTCTACCTAATATAGACTTTATGTGGTAAACTGCATGTGGTCTCATATTAATTGGAGCGTTAAGGTACATGTTGCATGGTAAGAATAGAAAATATGTATATTTAATGTAAGAATTTTTCTGTTTGAAGTAGAGTGAGTGATTAGGTTATAGATAGCCAAATTTATCTGCTAAAAGCTCTAATAGATATGGATCTACATTGAATGCAAGTTTTAAATCAATATGAATGTATTTTTAGAATCCCAATCTGTGTGAAGAGCAGCCATTGTCGGTGAAGAATTCGATCGTGGATATCGCCTACGACTACACAAAGAAAAAGAATGTGTTTCGCCTCACAACGTACAACGGGTCGGAATACCTGTTCCAGGCAGAAGACAACGCGGACATGCTCGAATGGATCCGTGCAATACAGGTCAGTGGATCAGTGGCATTGTATGGAGGTCCTCAGACGCACATGGATTGTGTTGGATGGATTGGCAATTTGGAAATCTTGCTTATTATTCTACAAAAGTTTATAAACCTACCTTTCGTTTGTTAGATTATGTATGGTCAAATGTTAAACCATCCAATATCATTATTTAGTCATTTTGGACGGGAATGAAGCTGGAAGGAGGAGTATGGTTTAAGTTCATCAGGGTTAAGTCATTGGGAGTAACTTAGAGGTTACAACAAAGATGGAGGCTGACTTTCTATTCAAATGTTTTTCTGTTGATAGTTGCACCTGTGGTGATAAACCGTTTGCTTTAGTAGACATCAGTATTTAGAATTTGACTGCACATATTGAGGATATGTCGAATATGTCAAAGTCTTGCGTACATTCTGGCATTTTTTCAACTTAAATTACAGCTACTGTTTAAAAGTTGCTTTGTTCACATATATTGCTAAATGAATAATTATTATGATGTATTAATTTGTATAGACGAATGTTGCATTAAAACGAACAAAGACCTTTGAATCGAGAAACTCAACAGCCATCTTTGTTTGGATAACTCTATAGTTACTGCCAACAGCTTTAGCCCTGGTGAAGTTTTTCATCCTTGCATGACTTTTCCAAACTTCTTTCTCAATCGAATATCTGAAGCTCAAGCCTTGTACTATTGCACTATTCAATTTACTATTTCGTCATTGTTTGAAAATCATACGAAACACCATAATGCAAGTGATAATTGATTTTACTTGATGATAATCAAAACAATGTGATGCACTAATCTAACCATGGACCCCAGCATCATGAGAGGGGGTGTGGGTATGTATAGTATGATTAACAATCGCTGTGCCATACACATTACCATGTATAATAGATATGGTAAATTGTATGGTATAGTGTTTGTAAATCATATTAGTATATAACCCTTGCACCTCTCGTGATGCTAGGGCCCATGAATCCTATCACTGGCGTCTTATCTCTAGAATTATATGCCCTCATTAGAATTAAACTTCATGAAAACAGTAGAGCTAAAACAGACACTTTTACCGTATGTAATCGTACTTTTCTGTCCCTCCTCCAGGCCAACAATAACCCTGATGCTGATGAAGTAAGTAGCGACTGCATGAGTCATCATCGTGTGTAGTAGTGAGGTTGTCAACACAGTAGTTTCCACATTTGTGATCCAATAGAAAGGATTCCAAAACCATTAACGCCCCGCTAAATTCAAGAACGCATTTGAAATATTGAGAATGAATAATTAAAGAATATCCTCAAAACTTAAGCATGAACATGCTTTTGTATTCGAATTTCAATGGCTTAGATTCGGAAACAGTCAAAATTTTAGGGTGGGACCATTGATGGAGATGGGTTCTTGGATGGTTGTATCATGAACATGTCATTTTTAGTGAAACGAAGTCCTAATAGAGTAAATTTGGGGCCATTTATTGGGTTATTTTCAAATGTTCAGCCGTAATTTATTTGATTTCTGTTGGCACAAGTACAGAAGCTATTGTGTTGACATTTTGTTGTTGATTGTATTGAAATTGCATGATTCATATTAATAGTTCTGATGTTCATAACTAACAAAGATATGGCCACTTGGTCATGTATACACATATGGACAGGTTGTGACACTAATAAATATGTGATCACTTTATGAAGGACATGTTATTTGTTATTTGAACCATGATATGACTACACACCTGCATTTTTTAGAAACTCTTAGAACAGTTTACATTATAGATATATGGTCATCATCTTCATTTATGTAGCTTCATATTGAGTACGAGAGATCTCTGCATGTAGTTTTTTTTTAAGTGTAGGACATTTTGTTATTGTATAGTTATTGTATAGATGTAGGATATCATCATATGTGCTGAGTAATTGTTTTAGCTAGCTACAAAGAAAGCATGCCTCATAGAGCGTACATGCAATTAGATGTATTTTGAAGTAGTTTCTTTTCATTGTTTAATATCAAATATATATGTACATGTATTTGATCACTGCCCAGTGATTTCAACACCCCCACCCCCACCCCCACCCCAATCAGCTTTAAAGCTTTGAGCGTTTTAAATGATGACTTGCCCATAGCAATGGCCAGTGTGGCTCACTTTTTATGTTTGTGATCAAGTTTTTCATTATTTTGATCCCTTGCTTAATACAGAGTTGTGCTTATAGCAATGTTATGTGTACCATGTATAGAATTTTGCTGTGGCATCATCAGTTTATGTTATCAGGGCAATCAGTAGGACACAGTCAGCTGAGACTACACATGTCTCCCTCCACCAACCTTTCGACCCCAATGATATGACACTAGGTGGATTCTTGGCATTGCCTTAAAAGCTTCCACCTACAGAATTTTGCTGCCCTATTTTGTTTGGTTTCTTTTCGCTTACATCCTTTTTTTTACCCGACTTATCCAAATCACAACTTTAATATTGAAAATAACATCTGATTCCAAGACCCAAATTTTCGCAGAGAACTGTTCACTGCCTCAGCCAACGAAAGTATCACAAAATGTTAGGGTTCAGCCAAGTCAAACGTACGATCTAATAAGAAAAAACAGATTATTGATTTTATTTGCGATGTTAGTCTAACCTGCAAATTTTTCTACTTTAAAGCCACAACTGAACCCATGGTTAGACAGTAAACACTGAAGATATGTGCAGGTATAATTGCCATACATTGACCCCGCTGTTGACATGTGTTGATGTTGCGTTGCCATGGTTACAGGAGGGCGTCGGCAGCTCGGAGCTCATTGTGCGCAAGACGCTGCAGTACCAGGAGTCGGTGCAGCGCTCGGCAACAGTCACCACGGCAACCACCACGGCAACTGTGGGCGGAGCATCACCGCAGGTACGGGAATAGACCATGCATACACCCCAACCCCTCCCATGGTTTGCTTGATCTTAAAAGGAGTTTTAGCGCAATGTGGCTGTTACGATATCAACTTGTTATACGCAAGTATGGCTAAATTATCAAATTTTGAAATAAATATTGATAAACCCCCTGTCCCCCCAGGTGGTGGTGAAGGCCTCCTCCTCCACGGCCCCGCCCCCGCCTGTGTCCGCCCCGAGGGACCGGCAGCCTGCAGCCCAAGAAGCCTCGCTCCATGCGCTCCAAGTCCCCCGCCCCGGGCACTGCAGCCGCCGGCGCGCAGAGTCCCGGCACAAGACACAAGAAAAACTACGACAAGACGGAGAGGCTCAGAGGTACGTACATGAGAAGCAGAACTACAGTAGCACCTCTATTAGGACCACCTTTGGGAACAGTGTTGGATGGTCTCAATAGAGAAGTGGTCTCTATACCAAGGACCATTTTGGTAGCATTATGAAGGTTTGGGACCGTGAAAAGTGGTGTTATTATAGAGGTGATCTCGATAGACGTGGTCTTAATGGGAGGTTCTACTGTACTTCAATAGAAGTAGAAGAATTAAGACTAACTACATGTGGTCTGATCAGACAGGTGGTCGCTTTATGGAGACTCAATGTGGTTGCTTTATGTAGATTTGAAACTGTGTGAGAAGTGGTCATAGTCTTAGTATAGAGGCTGTCTTGGTAGAGAATAGGTCTGGTCTTAATTGGAGGCTCTACTGTTGTGAATTTACACAAGCATGAGGACACTTTCACTTGTGAAGCCCTACGCTCCATGCATCCAAATTATTCCTCAGTACCTCATGGGCAGCTACATTTATGTACAGTGTACAGTTTCAATCAAATTTTAGACTAGGATGCTTGGTTTGTCCTGCGTACTGTGTGTAGTATATAATTTCAATAATATATTATCATATAAATAAATAGCTACTCGTCAACCACTTTCCTCAGTAGAAATCGTTTAACGGTAGAATTCATCACCAATCATATTCATCAAGTATTCAACCGATTAAAAAGGCTTCACAAAAAAGTTGAATTCCATAATTTAGCTGACATCTATTCTAAAATATTGCCATAAGTGAAGCTATACATTATTACTTTATCGTCATTCCTATTCACACCAAACACCCTTAAACTTTCAGAACAATCCGACTCTCCCAAAGTGAAGGACGGCTCTCGGAGCGGCACCTGGAAGGGCAAGATGGCCAAGAAGTTTCGTCGCTACGGCAGCAGCTCCAGCCAATCGGTGGAGGGGGGTCGGATCAAGTATTGACTATCGATAAAAAGTAGCCCTGGCAAAAAAGTTATCGATATAGGGGTCGGCGGGGTCATCGTCCCCGGCGGCCACCCTAAACTTTCGCCCCCACGGGTCGGTGCAGCATAATGGCATATTTTCATGCTGTAATATAGTAATGGAGGGGGACGTTCGGCGTCCCAGCTCGAGTTCTGTCCGCCTGGTCGCGAGAACGAGGTGAGGGCGAGACCACGAAGACTATAGACATAACATATTCTGATGGAAGTTCATTTATCCTGGATTTGATAGACAAACGTAATCATTATAGTTTTAAACAGGATAATACAAGCAATTTTTACACTTAGCTTTCAACGGTCTCCTGTGTTTTGTTCACAGTGACGTCAAAAATGCTTAAATAACTTTGTTAATCATAATCTGTTATTTATGAATTTATGTCACCACTTGTAAGAAAGGTGTAAGAATGCACAGCTAAAAGAAGAGATTTATTTGGCATTAAACAGCACCGGAAAAGCTTCTCTAAATCGCATGTAAAAATTGTAAACAAAAGGTTTCACCATGACAGAGATTTTTCACCAGATTTAGAGGGGGTTTAATAACAGCTATGTAAGCAGAATTAATCTCTCGACTTCAAATGTGGATTCCTACACTTGTTTTACAATAGGTCACTTAATATCATTCAATTCCAAAGAGAATTAACTAAGTTATTAACTACTTTTTAATTGGCTCTCCGTCAGAATTTCCCGGTAGGTAACTGACAGGTGCTATTGGAACCGATTTCAGACTTCGAACTAATATTTTACAAACTTATAATTGTTGGATTTATTATTTCTTGGTGTCAAATAGTACTACCACGATATTCCGTAGTATCGGTTATATACTCACTAAGGGTGGGGGAGCCGATCCTCGATAGAAAGAGCACAATACCGATAGTGGGCGATATTACAAAAAAAAGAAAGTCCATATAAAAATGGCTTTGATATACTGAATATCGTGATAGTCGGCCACTAAAACCAATATTTGTTGACTTTTCTTCATTTCCAGACTGTATATTCATCCTGTGATTTCATTATTATGGAATATTTTGCATTTGTTTGTATTTTTTCACAAACTTTTTACTTCATGCATTTTCTTACCTTCTCCAACACCTCCTGGAGAGTTCTATTCTGTTATTGTCTCTGGAGTATTCGGTGTTTGGTTGCAAAGTCATAAGGGCTCAGACCACCAAATGAATGCTCAATTTGTAAGATATATAACCAATGTAATAACTGGTTTTCGAAAATGCAACAATTTAGCGATATATATCGATTATCAATTGGTTGTGAGTTACCAATAATCGATTTTAAATTAACAGCCGATTTTGACCACTAGTGACACTCAATCGCATGTTGGTCTCTCGTCATTCACAAATGGTTTGAAAGTGGATGATTTTGATGCAACGGTATATTAGCAGGTTTTATGGCATAACCTTAGATTTTCCTTCTATGTACTATAGCAAATCATCCGTCCATAATGCAAACTTATAACCCCTGACCTTTGCCTACTGAGGTCACTTCTATTTACGAAATGGCTTATACAAACACGAACTCATAAAAACACCTTGGGACCCAAGATATGCGTGGGTGTAGCAGGGAATATCTCTCATTTCAAACACCTCGAGCCAATGTGGCCAGTGCTATAACAGGAGCACTAGCCAAATATTATTGGCACCTGCCAAAATTTGGCAGGTGATATTGAAAGGGCACTGGCCAAAATCTAATGTTGCTGAACAGGGGAGCGCTGAAGGCACGGTTACAAGCGCTATAGGTGGTAAGTATAGCTAGGGGGGTCACGGGGCATCCTCCCCCAGAATTTATTTGAAATGGATGTGTCTAGAAGCTCTCTGGTGCATTCTTTTTTTTTGAGAAATTAGTTTTTTTTTATTTTGATGAAATGGAGGTTTTGTATTTCAATGATTTTACACGTTATTACGGTTAACTTTAACACATACATGTATTTGATAAAAAAAAAAACTGGATAGAAAAGGCACTTGCCAAAGTGGCAGGTGCAAATTGAAGCCCACTCGCCAAATGGATATAGCACTAGGTTTTGGCTAGTGGCGAGTGCGAGAGATATTCCCTGGTATAGGTCGAAAATAGAAGAGGTCATTGTTGTCCATAGAGCTAGCATCACTGATACTGCACATTCTCATGGATTAATGTTGGATGATGTTGGCACCCATGATTTCTCATGGTCTTGAGTTATGGAACACGGACCTCTACAATGATATGTGTATGATAAATATATATACTCTTCAATTTACTATTTCTTAATTCTGCTTCCATTTAGCATAATTTGATGAGTAATTTAAGTACCTTAAGGAAATGATTAGTATAAATTATGGCTTTATAATTATTTGTAAGAGGAGTTAATGATAAAATTGTTAGAGAGCTCAATATGATGTTAATCATGTCTGAAGGGAGAAAATTTGCATTTAAATATTTAGTCCATAAAGCGCTCAAACACCACATATATACAATGCACTCATAGTTCTGCTGCTTGCAAATCATCTGTCCATAATGCAAACTTATAACCCCTGACCTTTGCCTAGTGAGGTCACTTCTATTTATGAAATGGCTTATTGAAAACGTATGTACAGTATTAACATGCAGTTATTAAAGTTACACATAACCATACCACAAAGACACATGCTGTAAGGAAATTCAAGAGAGAGGCTTGTAAAGGTGAAAGGCCGTGGAATCGAACTCAAGGTCTCCTGCTAACACTAGACCAGTCATTATGTGTATACAGGCGCTCTAGTCCACTGAGCTAGCCTCTCTTACGCCTGATAGACATGATTTACTTGGCCAGTATCGATTGCGCAATGCCTATTGGGCCTGTTTCCGCCAGTGATACTATTTATAGCCTTATGTGCAGCCTTAATCCTTTTAACCTCTATGTCACTGAATCTCTCTAATCGTCGAATATACTTGCAACCTAGCAGGACTTTGCTGTGCCGTGGCCCACTTCTTTTACACATGCTGATTGAGCGGTGTTTGTTTCAGCTGATCCCGTTTGTGGTGGAGCTGTGCTGTAGGATTGTTGAAGAGCGCGGCATGGAGAACCAGGGCATCTACCGCGTCCCCGGCAACACAGGGGCCGTCACCCAGCTACAGGCCGCTCTAGATAAGGTACGGACACACCCACGTACACACTCACACACACGTACATGCACGCACATACGCATAGACACGCGGATAACGAGTCTTCTAAAAGACGTTATATCTAACATTGGAATCCACAACTATTAGGCCAGCATCATCTTTTTTTAATTGCACAGCTTAAGAAAAATGAGCATAGTGACTGCTTCTATCTATGATAGATGTGTGTAGAAACATCATGTTGATACTTTACCAGGCATATACATGGTATTGGTCTTGTGATAGGCTACGTGTAACATGTATGCGCACAACATGTGTACGCTCAAGTATGCCTCCAAATATGGGCAAATTTTACATAAACTATGCGCACAGCATATAGTAGTCAGACTGAAATATGGGGTCACGGGATGGCATATATTTCCATATTTAGACAAATCCTGAGACATTTGAAAATTAGAAATGTAAATGTGAATCCACATACATGAATTTTTTAAATTTTATTATATACGTCGATATTGTTACGTTTTAGACAATCCTATTATTTGTTGCTGTTATAGAATATTTTGTCACTTACTATTTATCTTATTTCATGAATCCGCTCCTGTAGATTGTAGATGTATACATTGATGTAATGTTTTTTCTTTTGTTTGCTTGCATATGATATTTATAGTTAAATAAGTTTGCCTTGATACATCTTAGTGTATAGAAACTGGAATCTGGTTATTTCATTGCAATCTTTTTTCTCTTCAATGCATTTTTATTGGGATAATTGATTGCTTGAGATGCATTATTAATCCTTATTTATGTTATTCATCCTTTTCAAATCCTATTATTATTGTATTGCATGCAAAGTCCTTTGATTTGATTGTATAAGTTTTCATGATGTGTTTTATGATTAGAGCTGCAATATTGATCAAGATATTTGTATTCACTGGAAAATATATATATGCATGAATAGATTGATAATATCAACAAATTATTTAAATTTTTCGTCTCGTGTCTACTCTAGTTTTGTTTAAAAATTTACAAAATAATTTCAAAAAGTTATATTGGAATATTTTTTCATTGACTTCAACACAAAGTGTCCAATCTAAAGATTGGAATGAAAAATTAACGATTATTAAACAATATATGCACAAAGTGTTTACTAAAAACGTCAACTTCTAGCTATGATTGTCGTCCATTCTATGGTCAACATCCAAACATGATAAAAATTACGTCTGTCTTGAAGGTAGTGCATACGTTGACATTACAATCGGAAGTAGTCAAGTAAACAATCCTAAAGAGTAAATAGATATTTGTTTAATGAATGTTTATAAATGGTTTTCGATGTTGATGATGTCTTAGGTCAGAATTCGGTCGCAAGCAGCTCTGATCATGCAGCACTCATGCACAGTAGAAGCTCATTATCTCGAATACAATGAAATGACAGTAAACTGCTCGATATGCCCTTCAAACTGTTCATTGTGTTGGTTGTAAAGATATATTTATATATTTCATCGTAAGACAACACAGAATTTTTAATCTTACATCATTGACAGCAAAACTGCCAACAATGTAGGTAAAAATCCATGTTGTGTTACAACGAAATCTGTAAATATATGCTCGAGATACCCAATAATCGAGACAACAAACTGACTTATCTTCATCCTGACCTTTGTGAAACTGAAACAAAACCAACCTCCAGATAAAAAAAAAAGAATTCAAGATAAACAAACTCGAGATAATGAGGGTGTCCCGGTGTTGTGGTTAGTGGTTTTGTGGTGTGTGTTGCTGTTGTTAACGTCCCGCGACCCGGTGGGTGGTGCTCTGACAGGCGCCGTACTTGCAGGAGGGTAACGGCTTCGACGTGACGAGCGAGCGACTGCAGGACGTCAACGTGGTATCCTCGCTGCTCAAGGCTTTCTTCCGCAAGCTGCCGGAGGCGCTCATCACGGAAGGTGATTGAGGCTACTCGTTTTTAGGGGTGTTCAAAATCTATGATATGCCCTGAAAATTTCAACTTAATTTCTTTTATTTAATTTTTACCGTTACTTTTTAGGGGTGTTCAAAATTTATGATATGGCCTGGAAATGTCAAATTGATGTTTTAAGATGCGGTGGGTGTGGGTGGGAGGGGCTTGAACATCTGGGGTGCAGTTATAGGGGCTTATCAGGGAAGGTGAGTGACGCTAGCAGTTGTTTATAATGCAAAGAAATCAAACTCCCCAAACATTTCTGTCCTAAGGTGGGCTTTGAACACACAACCTCTGGGTTGAGATGATAATTGACCAAAGAATGAGTTAGGTTCGTCTGTGTAAACTTTTAACAGCCCGCTGCTTGGGATGATGGTATTAGTCCTGTCAGTGCCACTTGATATAGTCAAATGAATGAGAGTTGAAAAACCTGTCTTCTGCTATGTCGAAATAGTGCTTGCTCATATTGGGATTGAAAACAGTAATGAATTTTGTTTTTTCAACCTTTACAAATATTTTCAAAATATGACTAAAAGTGATGTAAAGAATAAATATTATTCAAATAATTTAAACTAATTGTGCCAATGTTGGTATTACATTACAGTTTACCATCTTGAGCTATGAATCAAATACTATATATACATTGTGATTCATGTGATGATTGTTTTCAGATCTGTACGATGTGATAATCCAAGCAAACCGCATAGAAAACCCGGAGAAACGTATGCTCAAGCTGAAGAAAGTCCTCCACGACATGCCAGAACACAACTTCGAGACCTTCCAGTTCCTGGCAGAACATTTACACCGAGTGTCAGAAAAAGGGGATCTCAACAAGGTGCGTCACTGACACAATCTCTTGAAATTATGTCAGTAGTACTCATTTTTTTTTCAAATTTTCATTTTATTTTTTGCAATTATTTAAAATAAATTTGGAATAGAATTTACATAATAAAATTAGTGATGTGAATGAATCTGATAAGAATGAAATGTTTTGTTTCTTAGTACTATAGATAATAAATTTCACTAATTATTTATAGAACTTAAAGTTTTCTACAAAATATGCCATTTTGTTGAACTGTTTGCATTAGTAAATCATGGCACAACATTTGAACCTGAAATCGCCAAAAAAACAACAACAAAGGAGCCTGACCTCTATGATGTATTTTGGGCCTGAATCCTAGTTTTCCCATGACCTGTGACGAGAGCATGGTTACCATGGTGAAGGATGGTGCCGCATCATCGAGTGTCATCTCACATGGTCAGATAGTTTTCAGAAACACCTTTTAAATCGTTGTTCATTTATTCAATTTACAGTTAGACATAGAATCATTATTTTTAAGTTATTACATGGTTTTTGAAGGACATGTCAGACCAGTGCCGCATCAACGAAATACGCGTTTAATTTCAAGTTCACGTTATTTTGGAATCAAAAATTAAGAACATTGTATAATATAATCATGAGACCAACTGCTTTATACCACATTTTGTAGCATTTGAACTGTCCATAGAATTTGTAGGAATTTGCAAAATTTAAATGCTGAATGGTAGGCCCATATATATGATGCAGAGTATAATGTTTCCAGAGTGTGTGCACTTGGTTTACTTATTTTGTTATGAATCATTTTGATATGTTTTATTTTACTGCATTCAAAAGCCTGTACAAGCTTAAATATTGTAAAATTACAGTAAAAAATTTTTAAATCAAATTTGAGACCCATCTACCTAAAAATTTGAAGCTCAATTATTTTTGTCAGAAGCAACAACACAAAAATGTCTATTTTTTGTATCAACTAGGTTTCTGTTTTCAGTGGCAGTGGTTTTTCGGGGGGTGGGACGAGGATGTGTACGTGCCTGAGGATGTGGAGCCGGAGGGGAGCGTGCCCATCTCAGGCATGAACAAGCAGCTCCTCGACAAGGCAGAAAACCTACGTACGTACCACACTGTATACTGTATGTGACTAACTCATCGGTGGAATTTGTAACATTTTGTACATGCACTGGGTTAGGATTCGATCAGGTGGGAAAGTGCTGTCAGGACGAGTCACCCTCTATAACATGCTTATTGTCATGAAAAATACACTCAGCACAATGTCACACTTAAATTTTTCCAATACTCTAGAAGTTTTTCGTTCCATTTCTTTAAAAAATTTAATCGCAACTGTCGTTATTTTTCTGCCATTTTATCAACTGATATTAAAACTGCCCAGTTCTTTGTGCCTCACAGTTATATTTATAATATCTTAGTTGATGAAAGGGCACCTTTTCAATATAAAAACTCTTATAATGCTAATACACTCCTTAGTTACCTGTATATAGTAGTTGTAAAATAAATTATATTGTGTCCGTGCCCCCCACAGAGCTGACGGAGCGAGGTCGCGACCTCTCGGCCAAAGACCTCGTGTCCAACATTTTCTCGGCGGCCAACAAGAAGATCCGGCGGCGCGACAAGACCAAGTCAGGGACCGGAGACTCGGTCGACATAGACGTCGACTCGGAGTCGTTCGGATGGAGCGAGCGCAACATCGACCAGGTAACCATGGCAACAGTTTAATAAGGTGGATACTCGTTATCTTGGGTCTGTAGGGTTAACAGAGAAGTTTCCAAGTATTTGAGATAACCAAGTGAAATATGCAACATTGACCAGGTAACCATGGCCACTGTCTCAAAAATATGCAAATATTTTCTGTGTATAGTATGGGTTTATATGGTTGTAGATATGTTTTCATGAATTAGTAGTATATATAGTATTGTAATGTAGTATTGAACAATTTTATGTCGTCCATAAGAAAAACGTGCTGCACTGAACGGGTGTCAGGTAAATTGTTGCAAATTTATATAATTCAGTAGTTATTTCAGTTAAAGTTTAAGTTGTATTAAATATCTATATGTTCTTATGTTATTTATGTGTTATATACTTATTAGGGTTTTATTGTATTGTCACATTGCCCAAACAAATAATAGACATTAAACGTACACAATTAGTCATTCAAATCATCATAAACACTGTCAACGAACTTTGTGACATAGACAAAGTTAGTACGGTAGAAACTCGTTATCTCGAGGCTGTACGGATAACAGAGAAGTATCCAATATTTGAGATGACCAAGTGAAATACGCATCATAGACCAGGTAATTCTGGAAATAGACTCATTTAGTTGAGAGTATAATACTCAAAACGTGTAGTTTGATTTTTTACTCAACATGTAGAAATATTCTGCACTGAAGAAACAACCTGATTAGATGCGCACGCCGGCAAACCGACATGCGTTTTCAAACCGACACCTACATATTTTAATGACGTATCGGTTTGCCGGCACGTGTCGGTTTGTTAGCGCGCGCATCTATAAGTCTTCTGTCGATAGATAGTGATTGGTGTGACTCACGGGTCTCATGTTTTCCAGGAGATCCTGCTGCGTAAGGGCAAGGAGTCGGTGTCGCTGTCACACATCACTGGGGCCGATGTCTCCACGGCAACCACCAGGATGTCCATGTCCAGCTCCCAGCTGCAGCAGCAGCAGCAGCGACGCAAAGGTGGGTAGAGTACCAAGCGCAAGTGGCCTCAATTTTACCAGACTATCAAAATATAATCAATGTTCTATCATTTCATGATACTAGAGTACTAGCTTTGTTAAATAAGTACTATAATTTAATTTTTTGACATGGTGATGTACGACGTATAAAATATTGCTCTAGTTATAGGTAGGTCTCAATATTGGTGACTCCAGAGATAGATATAAAAAGCAAATATACTGGTAGATGTAAGCAGTAATAGTGACATTTATTCCTGCAGATTCTCTGGTGTCATCGTCGGTGGAGGAGGGATCGTGGCCCAAGTTTGAGCTGAAGAAGTACCCTGCGGTACCCCACGTGGACTGTCTGCGGGAGGGCACCATGATGCAGCAGACAGAGAACAGCAAGACCGTGGTCACCACGACTACCACGCGACGGTACGCGGGAAATAGGCCTCTTTCTCGCTAGGGAGGCTGTTAATGCTATGCTGTTGTTTTTTGTGAAAGATTCAATTTTCAGAAAAAAAGTTAATAGAACTTGCTTTTTCGGATAGAACAAAAAAAGGTTCAAGATCAAAAGTATTCAAAATTTTTACACCATAATAATGGGGGTGAATAAAGATTTGTAGTTTGATACTCTTATCTTTTGTCTTATAATATAACCAGCAGAACCAAGAACACTCGTCTAAGTATATAACTTTAGATAATAAAAATTCTACAATAAGTTGATGAAGTGCAAAGATTCTGAAAAATTTAGAAGTAAACACTACTTCCAATTTTTATGCAGTTTTAAAAATGAAATCTATACAGTTTTTACAGATTCTGAGATCATAACATTGGACATTTTGTGTGTAATTGACTTGAGAAGTTGCAGAAAGTCATGTATCAGATTAGTCTGATACCATGTCCAGGTTACCAGGCAGTTATAGAGCATGATAACGCACAAAATTATGCGTCAATGTATGATAAATCATTACTTATGATATAGTGGCTGTTGCAGGTGTTAAAAATGAAATCTATACAGTTTTTAAAGATTCTGAAACAGTAACATTGGACATTTTGTGTGCTGGATCTGACATTGACCGGTTGTTTCAGGTTTTCTGAGGACCGGCGCACGTCGTCAGGCAGCACCCAGGGGGTCGCGGGCCACGACGAGCTCAACCACCACCCCAATGCCGGCCTGCAGGGGCTCACATACGAGGTAAAACACGACCTGTTTCTTGTTGAACAAGTTCATTAGCTGTTTAATTCATATAATGCAGTACTTTCTTCAATAAACAGCTATTCAATATTTTGTGATTTTTATATAGATTTAATTTTTGACAACAAATAAGTTTGTCTTTTTCATCAAAATTATTTTGTGACTGGACTTTGGTCCATCCTGGGACCTGGCGACAAAGGCAAATATTTGCTGACTATTTAAGTTTGTGTTTTTGCACCTACCGACGAAATTCGCAAATTAAATCGTCCACAAACATTTCTAGTTTTACAGTATATTATTGATACCATGGCTCTTTGTTAAACAATGAATAAAAAGGGTGTAACGGTTCCAACGGACCTGTAGAAATTCACATTTAAAGCCGGGTTTGTGTACATTTTCATGGTCCAGTAGTAATAAGGCTCCTTCTGGACTCGTGATTTCTCTCCTATGACTTTAGTCGATAGACCCATTTCATGTGCTGTCCATTTTGACTTCAAAACAGGGCCTAAATACAGCAAGATCGATTAAATTACAAACCTCACGTTTTATATGGATTTCAATACATCAAATGATGTTTCTTCATTGTTTGTTGTACATTTCATGCGTAAAGCCTTACTTTGTGTACTCTTACATCAAAACTAAGTGTGTGGGAAGGTCCATAGAACTGGTTTAATGATTTATGCCTATTGCATAATTGTGTCAAACTGAAATATTACGATCAATAGTATTGTATAAAAAAGACACAAGAAAATACCTGAAATACAATCTACCTGCTATAACGCTTCCTAATTCTGCATAATACTAACTCTAATACTAATACGAAACCACGCAATATTTTATTTTTTTTCTATTGCTAATATCTTTACTAGATTTTATGTTTATTCTTACATTTGTTTATCAGGGATGTTTTCAATGTTTTGGGAAATGTGCACGAAGATGACAGTCATAAAACGTAGTGTGACGAATACTTTGTGTTTTCAATGTTTTATTCAGTTTGTATATCATTTTCATAGTTGAGAAAATATAACTATGAACAGGATTATTTAGATCATATTAGAAGTACATGAATACAGAATTTTAAACCTGCATTATTTGTGCAGGTGAAAAGAAATATTTTCTCAATTTATGATTGAATTAAGTTTTCATTGTTTATAATTTTAAGAATAATTTAATTACTGTAACTGCAATTAGATTTTCTTAGTGGCTTAAAATCCAAAAATTTCAACAAAAATTTGACCCTATTTAAATTAAGCAACATTTTAGCTCAGTGAACATTTTATATTCAGGCTCCAAAGTTTATGAATCAATCACAAACATTTTGATTCGCGCTCTATGATCCATGTGCCATATTCATATCATAACCAAATTCCAAACTTTTCCCCCTTCATTGTTCTACATTATATATAAACCATATAGTATAATCAGAAAGTCAAATAAGTTATTGTTCTCTGGTATAAGTATAAAAACAATAAGTAAAGAAAAGAAAAAGTGGCCATTTCAGTTGTAATTATTTTACCACTAGTGAAGGGAAATGTCACTCTGAGTATCAGATGTCTTTATGAAAGAGATCTCTGACACATAACTATTCTCATTAAAAATTCTGACCTATCACAGGCTGTTAATCTATAATCATCACAGGCCGGTGTCATGAATATAAATGAGGTCAAGTGACCAATCACAGCTGGGTATCAGATGGGTGTAGCGGGTTCAACCAATCAGATTGCAGTATTTAAACAGGTCACATAAATTATGTTAATCGACTCTCAGGGGAAACATTTTAGAGGTCAATTTGCTTGACATCTGATACTCAGAGTGGGAAACCCAGACCATTTTTAATGTATACTGTATGTGACAATCCCCCAGGTGGAATTTGAAAACTGGGCACTGGGGGTTTTGGGGAAATTCGATCAGGTTTGGGAAATGCTGCAGGACAGTCACCCTCTATAACATGCTTATTGCATGAAAAATCACTACACAATGCCCAACTTAAATTTTTTTCCCAAAATTTTTAAAAGGTTTTTCCCTTTTCTTTAAAAAAATTTACCAAGCCCATTTTTTCGCCATTTTATCAACTGATTTTAAAAAACTACCCTTTCTTTGTGCCTCACAGTTATTTTTTTATAATATTTAGTTATGGGGCACCTTTCAAATAAAAACCTTATAATGCAAAACACTCCTTAGTTACCTGTATATAGTAGTTGTAAAATAGAATTATATTGTGTCCGTGCCCCCCACAGAGCTGGCGGACGAGGTCGCGACCTCTCGGCCAAAAACCTCGTGTCCAACATTTTCTCGGCGGCCAACAAGAGAAGATCAGTATGACAAGATAAGTCGAGGAGGCTGGAGGGCCTGGTCGTGGCCCCTTAGGCGTTGACGCTTCGGGTCGTTGGATGGAGGCGGCCTCTTGCTCGACCAGGTAACCATAGCCGCGGGTTTATCACGGTGGATACTCGTTATCCTGGGTCTGTAGGTTAGCGGAGAGTCTTCAATATTTGAGATAACCGAGTGAAATAGCTTCAACATTGACCAGGTAACCATGGCAACTGTCGCAAAAATATGCAAATATTTACTGTGTATAGTATGGGTTTATATGGTTATAGAATGTTTTCATGAATTAGTAGTATATATAGTATTGTAATGTAGTATTTAACAATTTTATATGCCACCATAGAAAAAACGTGCTGCACTGAGCGTGTGTCAGGTAAATTGTTGCAAATTTATATAGTTTGATAGTTATTTCAGTTAAAGTTTAAGTTGTATTAAATATCTATATGTTCTTATGTTATTTATGTTTATATACTTACTTATGGGTTTTATTGTATTGTCACATTACCCAAAACAAATAATAGACATAAACGTGCACAATTAGTCATTCAAATCATCATAAACACTGTCAACAAACTTTGTGACATAGACAAAGTTAGTACAGTAGAAAGCTTCGTTATATCGAGGCTGTGCGGATAACACAGAAGTATCAATATTTGAGATGACCAAGTGAAATGGCATCATAGACCAGGTAATTCTGAAATAGACTCATTTAGTTGAGAGTATAATACTCAAAACATGTGTAGTTTGATTTTTACTCAACATGTAGAAATATTCTGCACTGGAAAACAACCTGATTAGATGCGCACGCCCCAAACAGACATGCGTTTTCCAACCGACACCTACATAATTCAATGGCGTATCGGTTTGCGGCGCGTCTCCGGTTTGTTAAGGCGCATCTAAAGTCTTTCTGTTGATAGATAGTGATTGGTGTGACTCACGGGTCTCATGTTTTTCCAGGAGATCCTGCTGCGTAAGAGGCAAGGAGTCGGTGTCGCTGTCACACACATCACTGGGGCCGGCGTCTCCACGGCAACCACCAAGGATATCCATGTCCAGCTCCCAGCTGCAGCAGCAGCAGCTTAGCGGCGCAAAGGTGGGTAGAGTACCAACCGCAAGTGGCCTCAATTTTACCAGGACTATCAAAAACATAATCAATGTTCTATCATTTCATGATACTAGAGTACTAACTTTGTTAAATAAGTACTATAATTTAAAAGTTTTTTGACATGGTGATGTTTTTAAACCTGTTAACGTCACGTATAAAATATTGCTCTAGTTATAGGTAGGTCTCAATATTGGTGACTCCAGAATAGATAAAAAACAAATATACTGGTAGATGTAAGCAGTAATAGTGACATTTATTCCTGCAGATTCTCTGAGGTAATGTGTCGGTGGGAGGAGGGTTTAAGTGGCCCAAGTTTGAGCTGAAGAAGTACCCTCGTACCCCCGTGGACTGTCTGCGGGAGGGCACCATGATGCAGCAGACAGAGAACAGCAAGACCGTGGTCACCACGACTACCACGCCGACGGTGCGAAAATAGGCCTCTTTTTCGCTAGAACAGACTGTTAATACTATGCTGTTTTTTTTTGTGAAGGATTCGATTCTCAGAAAAGTTAATAGAACTTGCTTTTCGGATAGAACAAGAAAGGTTCAAGATCAAAAGTATTCAAAATTTTTACACCATAATAATGGGGGTGAATAAAGATTTGTAGTTTGATACTCTTATCTTTTGTCTTATAATATAACCAGCAGAACCAAGAACACTCGTCTAAGTATTTAAATTTAGATAATAAAATTCTACAATAAGTTGATGAAGTGTAAATAGAAAAAATCTAGAAGTAAAATTTCCCAATTTTTTATGCAGTTTAAAATGAAATTTTATACAGTTTAAAAAATCAATGACAATATGGGCATTTTGCATGCTGAATCTAACTTTTGAGTAAAATCATTGGATTAGTCATGTGATACCATGTCAGGTTACCAGGCAGTTATAGAGCATGATAACACAAAATCATGCGTCAATGTATGATAAATCATTACTTATGATATAGTGGTTGTTGCAGGTGTTCCGGGACCAATGATTTTTTATCCGTTTTAAAAATGAAATCTATACAGTTTTTACAGATTCTGAGACAGTATTTGCGTGCTGAGTCTGACATTGACGGTTGTTTCAGGTTTTCCGAGGACCGGCGGACGTCGTCTGGCAGCACCCAGGGGGTCGCGGGCCACGACGAGCTCAACCACCACCCCAACGCCGGCCTGCAGGGGCTCACATACGAGGTAAAACACGACCCGTTTCTTGTTGAACAAGTTCATTAGCTGTGTTAATTCATATAATGCAGTACTTTCTTCACATCAACAGCTATCAAAATTTACCAATTATAATTTAATATTTAGACAACAAATCTGTTTGTCTTTCTCAAGTGTGTGGACTCCACACTCTTGAGAAAGGCAAACAGATTTGTTGTCGAAATATTGAGTTGTGTATTGGTAAATTTTGATAGCTGTTGATATGAAGAAAGTACTGTATTATAGGACCTGTTTCACACACATGCTTTTTTATATATTACTGTAAAACTAGAATATTTCGTGGTTATTAAAATTTTGCGATTTTCATCTACAAATTATTTTATGACTATTTAATTTTGCGATTTCGGTCCATCCTGGACCTGCTTTACATAGGCTATTAATGTTTGCTGACTATTTAGGTTTGCGTTTTTGCGCTTACCCACGAAATTCGCAAATTAAATCGTGCGCAAACATTTCTAGTTTTACAGTACATTATCATGATACCTTGGCCCTTTGTTAAACAATGAATTAAAGGTGTAACGTGTTCCAGACTACGGAAAAACAGCGGTTGACCTGTAGAAATTCACATATAATGCTGGGTTTTATGCACATTTTCATAGTCCAGCAGTAATAAAGCTCCTTCTGGACTCGTGATTTCTCTCCTGTGAGAATAGTCGATAGACCCATTTCATTTGCTGTCAATTTTGACTTCATAACACGATCTTAATACAGCAAGATCGATTAAATTACAAACCTCGCATTGTATGTGGATTTTAATACATCAAATGATGCTTCTTCATTGTTTGTTGTACGTTTCATGTGTAAAGCCTTATTTTGTGTACTCTTACATCAAAACTAAGTGTATGAGAAGGTCCATGGAACTGGTTTAATGATTTATGCCTATTGCATAATTGTGTCAAACTGAAATATTACTATCAATAGTATTGTATAAAAGAGACGCAAGAAAATACCTGAAATACAATCTACCTGCTATAACGCTTCCTAATTCTACACTAATACTAAACCTAATACTAATACGAAACCATAAAATATTTTATTTTTTTCTATTGCTAATATCTTTACTAGTTTTTATGTTTATTCTTACATTTGTTTATCAGGGATGTTTTCAATGTTTTGGGAAATGTGCACGAAGATGACAGTCATAAAACGTAGTGTGATGAATACTTTGTGTTTTCAATGTTTTATTCAGTTTGTATATCATTTTCATAGTTGAGAAAATATAATTATGAACAGGATTATTTAGATCATATTAGAAGTACACTCAAATTTAAAACTTTGCATTATTTGTGCAGGTGAAAAGAAATATTTTCTCAATTTATGATTGAATTAAGTTTTCATTGTTTGTAAGTTTAAGAATAATTCAACTACTGTAGCTTTTATGACTGCAGATTCTCGGTAGTGACGAAAATTTGCCAGTTAAAATTTGCTACAAAATTTGACATAAAAATTAAGCAACATTTTAGCTCAGTGAACATTTTACCAGTCTCCATAACGTTAATTAACAAAGTTAATTTCTAGCCCTCACCATGGGACATGCGTCATAATTTACACTATACCAGTATATAAACAGTGAATGTCGAAAAGAAACTGGTAATTCATCAGTCTCCGTTGTAATTTGCAGTCTATGATCCATGTGCCATATTCATATCATAACCAAAGTCCAAACTTTTTTCCCCTTCATTGTTCTACATTATACATATATACTAGTATAATGTAAACAATGAGTGGGGGAAAGAGTGGCCATTCACAGTTGTAATCATTTAGCCATGAGTGAAGGGAAATGTCACTCTGAGTATCAGACGTCCTGAAGAGACCAACTCTGACACATAACTATTCTCATTAAAAATTCTTACCCATCACAGGTTGTTAATCTATAATCATTACTGGTCGGTGATGAATATAAATGAGGTCAAGTGACCAATAACAGCTACGTATCAGATGGGTGTGGCGGGTTCAACCAATCAGGCTGCAGTATTTAAACAGGTCACATAAATTATGTTAATCCACTCTCAGGCAAAACATTTCAGCGGTCAATTTGCTTGACATCTGATACTCAGAGTGGGAAATGTGGGTGAGAATACACGTTGTCGGGTCCCTGTCTCCCCTCCCTGACCGGTCCCCGTCTCCCCCTGTAGGCGGCGAAGCAGCTGCGCGCGCTGGAGGCGGAGACGGCGGCGGCGCTCGCGGCGCGCTCCGCAGACGCGCGGAGACACGCCGCCGAGCGCTCGAGGATAGAGGCGGAGCTCGCGAGGACGCAGCAGGAACTCATCGCCGAGGACGACGACGACGACGAGGAGAGCGACGGGGACGAGGAGGAGCACGGTGAGTTCAAACGTCTCTCTCTCAGATTGTTTGGAAGCTCTACAGATACTATGACCTTATATATCGCTCGCAGAAGCTGTCAAATGAATCTGCGATTACTCGAAATTGTCTAAATTGAACTTGATGCTCTATGTATCTTTATTTATAATGGTGAAAATAAGCAACTAGACCGTCTCCTGAATGTGTACTGTAAATGTGAAAATGTTCTGATGAAAAACCTAAGAGAACTTGAGAAAGCATTGAAGATGCAAAAATTTGTGATTTTAACAAAATTTCCTACCTTTTTGACTCTATTATCTGTTCTGTTTTATTATCATATGCTACGAGCAGCTCCAAGATTTTTTTATACTAGGATTTCTTTTCTTCTTGTTTCTAATTTATTGCTAATGTGTCCAAACATAAACTATCAAAAGAAAATTATTTTATTTAAATTTCGAGTACACATACTCCTTATCAAAGATCCAAAAATGATTTTTGGATCTTTGATAAGGAGTATATGTACTTGAAATTTAAATAAAACAATTTTCTTTTGATATTCTATGTTTGGACATAATAGCAATAAATTAGAAACAAGAAAAAATGAAACCACCATATGCTATGTACCTAATCAACAGAACATTGAACTAGGATTTCTATCCCGCAGGTCGGGCGGGTGGTGACAACGTGTCCATCATGTCCGACTTCTCCACGGCGAGTTCCACGGACGCTCGCATGAGCGCCGCGGGGCTGCAGGCGCAGGCGAGTCGCGCCGGCGGCGCCAGCCACCTCCTGCCAGCCCTCAAGGTTAGCAGGACCGGCGCTTCTCCGTCCTAGTCATAGGATCATGTGTGTTTTATAACCTACTTACAGCTTTCAGGGCTTCAGATTCAATGTTACCGCGCTTTATTTCTTTAGTATAAAAACTTTTTTTTTTAATTTAGATAAATTTCGTACTTTTTTGACTTTATAATCTGTTCTGTTTTTCTTTGTTTCTTTGTTGTCCGAATGTTTCATCTTGTAAAGCGAAAGTGTTCCCAGTGCTAAGTTGGCATATATTTTTGGCTCTACATTTAAGCAAAAGCTTGGAATAGTGACTCGTAAAACTTGTTTGCAAAACGGGAAAGATTTAAAACTTCCACGTTATGTGTTTTGTACTATGAATCTGAAGCCCTGAACTTTATGCATGCTCGCTTGTATTTCGCTTTGTTCTCATAATGTAATGAAACTGCAGTTTTTCTATCATAAGCTTGATTTTAATGATGCACTTTTTCTGGATTTAGATTAACGTCTTAATTATCATCATTTGCTTTTAATATAAATTATCACCTTTCCACACTTATTAAAACAAAATAACTTTTCACAATTAAAATGCAAACTATCAGTTTTTCAAGCCCCATGCACAAGACACAAATCCCCGCGCTATCTCGCTGCTTTGCTGTTGTTTTGTGGCCAAAACCCACCGTCCCCCGTATTTCTACAACCGCCACTTTTCATTGGTTGCAGGAAGATTCGTCATCGTCGCCGTCTCCGCCGGTGATTCCCAAGTCTCCGCCTCACCGCGGCTCCCTCGACTCCCTGCTCAACCACTACGACCCCAAGGTCGCGACCTCCGCTGACCCCAAAGCTGGCGACCCGGCCATCACGTCGACCTTTGACCTCAAGTGGCGGATGCTGCACGAATCGCAGCCGCCACCGTCCAGCAGCGGGGACAAGTGGACGAACAGCGTAACAGTAACGACGGGCGTCAATCACCGCAGCGGTGGAAATAAGGCAGCCGGGAAACTCAACGTGTACGCGAGCAAACCGCCCGAGCCGGGACTCTCACTCGCCGCCACGAAACAGCAACAGCAGAATGGGGAGTGCCGGCCGCGCAGGCAGGACGAGGATCCGTACGTCGCCGCGCTGCGCAAATCCACGGAGCGTTTGTACGGACGCAGCAGCGCCGAGTGGGAGATCGTGCCGGAAACCGCCACTCGCTCGCTCAGCAAACCACCGCCAGCTTCTTCGTCAAGCCCCGCGAGTCACAAGTCGGCTGTGAGTTCTGGTGGTTCCTCGGGTTCCCCGGCGCACAGACAGACACGCGCGCCGTCGCCTCCCGAGCGGAGTCGGAGCGAGGGGAAGCGCGTGAAGCGGCGGCGCTACACGGTCGGCGGAACCCAGGACCTCGAGCACTTCAAGGCGCTGCTCACCGTCGTACCCCCGGGAGCCAGCACCAGCGCGAGGACGGAGGAGTCTGCGTGGGCGCGGCTCGTCGCGAGTCCCGCCGCGCGGCAGGACACGCCGCGCGGCACCGTGGATATACAGGACTGGATCCAGCAGCGGCGGCTGCTGCGACAGTACAAGTCCACGCCCTCACTGCTTTCGGACAGCGGTGTGGGGGTGCCACCCCCGAGTAGTAGGTCGCAGAACGGGGCTGGGTGCTACCAGCAGCAGCAGCAGCCGTTCACTTTCGAGTCGTCGCTATAACACAATCCACCGCCGCGGGATAGTGTATGTCGTGTCATTTTCTCAGCATTAAATGCGCATTGAGATTTTCTTTTTGGAGGAAAAAAACTATACATGTGCAATTGGTGATAATTAGTGTACTTCTTCGCCGAGAGTCATTTTTTTCATGTTACATGTGATATGAAGCGTGGTCATCATCAAACATTGCCACAAACCCACATCATTGACCACACCTCGCCGCCGCTGGCATCATTAACATTGCTGTCCAAAGTCATTCGCTTCACGATGTTCATTATTTAGCCCCCGTTCATGGCTCATGTGTACATAGGACAAGTGGATTTTAGTCATTGAGCGTTCTCTATTTTGTTTTGAAGGGATTAAAACTCTGCATAGTAATTTATCACGTGGATTATGTTGTCGTGCAGAAATAATGAATTATAGAGCTCATATGGACCAGGATGAATGACCATATCTATGGTGGTTTTAGCTTTTTATAACCTAAAAGATTTTAACTGTGTGACAATGTCAACATATAGAAATTTTCATTCTAACGGAATAGCCCAAGATACAGCTTTATGTCAATACGATGAAGAAATTGTTATTAGGAGTGGTATCTTAATCTTCTAACAGGTTGTACAAGTCCAGTCACTGAACTGTACAATAGGATCATCATGGGTCGTACTTGCTTGTACAAGTACTCAGAAGCCCTAGCCATTTAGGTTTACTTTTTCATTTTATGCAAAAGGAAATTTTATTCAATTTCATCAAAATCAGAGACATTATTTATGTATAGTTTTTACCACTGCTTTTAACTTGGATCACATTATGAAGTTATTGAAAATCAAACTCAGCCATAATATCTTATTTAATTAATTTATTTATTATTTTAACATTTTAGTCGTAATAAATATTATTATTTTTCTGTGGATAGATAATTTTTCAGTACACGTGAAGAGTGTACCAGAGACAAAAATAAATCAGTATGTTTTTATAGTAAACCGTCTTCGATTATTTATTCTATCAAATAGTTTGAATTTCAATAACTAGTGATTACTATTTATTATCAACAGTTTTTAGATTGATCGCTGAAATGAAATATTGTTTTAAAGTTGTTAATTCCTCAATTTTTACGAAATGTTATTTTGTAATTTATGAATTTATTTTTCTATTTATTCAATGTTGGTAATATTACCACAATAACGTTGTTGGTTTTAAACTGTGAACGTTTTTCGTTTAATGACACAACCCTGATGTATGGATTTTTATCAACAGTCGAATGAATTTGCAGCCAGTGATTCGTATACTTTTGTATTTTGGGCCTTCAACTTGAGTAAGTTGGTGTTTTATGTTTTTACTGTTGTTATTGGTTGTACGAATACCTTTTAAAATTTACGTTACAATTGTAATGGGAAACGCCAGTGTCTGCGTTTTACCATGTGCCTTAATGTGTAAAATTACATTCTAAATTCATTGTTAATGTGTTTCTTGATACTACAGTATTAGTGATGTGAATGTTTGACAGCACAATGTGTACAAATCTGACTGCGGCTCGCAGTAGTCAACATCTACAACACCATGTACATAAACATAGGAATCTGCTGTTGTAAAACTTGGAATCTCCACCAGCTTTAGATGTAAATATTTATTTTACGGCACTGAACTTATGGCTAGAACGAACAAAAATCTGCTTTGTAATCGTCATTATGAATGATCACCTGCTAAAATGTTGGTGCCAAACTTGTGTATGAATTTGTTCAAATACTGCCTTACTTCTCGACTACCATTGGAGACGGGAGGTTTCTGTAGCTGCTTGTTGTGTGCAAGAAGGTTCTAGCGGTTCTAGCTTGTGTGTGGTTCTAGCGGCCACGGTGTGTGCGTAGCGTGCCAGTGACAGGTGGATGTCGTTATTGTGTTGGTCCCAGTTTGTTACTGTGATAAATGTCGCGTTGTCATCATCCTCGCCAGCTGTCGTCTGCCCGGCGACTCCCCCTAGTGGTCAATAGACAAACCGTCTACAACTGTAGGCTCTCTGCCCCCCGTGGTGATTTTAAGCATACTGCTGGATACAATTCTTTCAAGACTGTCATTTTAGAAGAGTTTTAAATGTGTTATGAAACAAAGTATAGTCCTATTTTATGGCTTATATATTTAGCGGTTTTAGTTGAAGCGATATTGGATAAATAGAAATGTGATATTAGTTTTCATTACTAGGAAGTCTGAAGAATTTTGTCCAGTAAATATTTTTCTCGCACAGCAATGTATTTTTTTAAGTATGAAGAACATCTTTTGTTTCCTTGTTTGCATTTATTGCTACAACTATTTTAGAAGCAGGATTATGTCACCACTGTGACCAAATCCTCGCTTCACCTCAATCCGATCTTATGATTTGGAATAGTCATGTGAATGTGTTCAAAAGCACACTGCTGCCTGTCATTGCAATGTCAAACACTTCAATTTAATTAGGTGTCATTTTATGATTATATACATTTGCATTTATGCTTCATAATATTTTGAAAGAAATATACACTAATTGAAGTTAATAAAGTTTGCATTTATCATGCTCATAAGATGCAACGTGAAATATGATTTATTTCTTCCATCTTAAGGTGTGATATTGTTCACAGAATGTGATCCATGTGGCTCCGAAGATGATTTTGGAAATTGTTATATTATGGGCTCAACTGATCAGACTAGTCAACGGTCACTAATTTGTAATGTGCATTAACAACACCAGCATCATTCTTTTACACTTCTAAATATAATGTTTTAAATAGATGTGAAAAGATATTTAATTTCTTCTTTTTTTTTGAATAGTGTACTAATGATGTACTTGTATTTCTGTCCACAGACACTGATGTGTGATGTGCACAGTCTATTCTTCTGTTTACACATTTCAAAATGACACCTGACCTATATTGAAGTGATTTCCACCTTTAGTTTTATTTGCATTTGAAGTTGAATAACTAGTTTAAACGTTCGTCCGGACTCAATAATTTTATAGCATGGATACAAATTACTCTTAGGTGGAAAAAACTGTTTCATGGGGCATTTTATTATTAGTAAAGTACCATTGTAAGAGTACAAACATGCCATGTGATATTTTCAGAAGTGTTTATTTTTTGTTTCCTTGCATCTGCATTTATCTGCTAAATACTTGGCTTTTTTTTCCTCAAGGGTAATTTTTTTATTAATGCAATAATAGTGTACGGATTACAATCAATTAAGTTGAATGCTAATAAATGTATTATGCTTGAAGACGTTAGCGAAAGATTTCTTTTTTAATTGTATGAGAGAAGATTGCGATTGAATATGTCAACTTCATGTCATGATTTAAATAAAACTCAGAAACTGGAGCATTTGATGTGATGCATTTGTCAATCACGCCACAGAGTTTCTGTGCTGGGAATCATTTATTCAACGGTTTTTACTGTCATCTCATAATTATAATATCCATTGATCAATTTTCTAGTCTACTAGCGAAGTTATCACTCAACAGATGTTTTCATTTCTCTATACATGAGTATACAATGTTACATTGTTCACTAGTGTAGAGGTCAGTCTTCTCGCTTTATGTAGTCTTTTAGGGTGTCTAATTAAAATAGCAAATATGTTGAACTTAAATTATTCAACTTTTACCAAAATTTATCAAAGGTTTGAAACTGCATACTGTCGATAACATTATCGTCAAGAAACAATTATTGAAATGAATACATTTCTCTTGCAATAGTGATTTGATGGACTATGACGGGTGTAATTTTTAGAGCTATTGTTGTTCAGTGGATTTCGATGGTAACACGTTTAATTAACCTGAAAATGTATATCTAGCACAAAGAAAAAGTAGTTTTATCTAGCGATGTAGTCCCTATGTACAAAGTGCTGTAACATTGTATTTTTGCTATATTTTTTGTGACCTGTGCATAGAAGTGAATGTCATTTCTTATAAGTGATCCCTGTATTCAAATACTGGAACCTGTTTTATCAAAAAAGAAAAATATAATGCATATAAAAGTGAATCTAGTTTGTTATTTTTTCTAAACCACAATAAATGTTGCCTGCATCAGTTACAGCATCTCATACCCAAGTGATGACATGTAATTCAAATATTTTCACATTAATAACATAAATTTTCAATTACAAGGGCGGATATAATTATCAGAGTGAAACTTTGCTAGAAGTTCAGTGAACTACTGTAAAATTCTTAATATTTGTTACACATATATTTAAACTTTTCACGGTTTGATATCTATTGAATAGACATGAAATTAAAAGTTATAAGGTTATAAGGAAGACGTGGTCGATTTATTGGCTATTTCTGCTAGCTATGCGTACCTACATGTTAAATAGGTATAGGTCAGGCCATCTTCCCCTGAGAAGGTGGCCATACGGCTCTGAAATGAAACACTAGGGTTAGATACTGAAATAAAATGAAGTAGCATCTTATACTGAATTCCATCATCCACATATTTCATAACTTGTAAGATTCATTCGTTGTTTGGGCTTTTGAATAAGTATATAGAAAATATGTTTTATAAATCGACTAGATTGATTAATGTAATTTGTTGAAAATACACAGATTTCACATTGTTATAATATATATGTTATTGTATATAGTAATATAAATACCGCACACAAAACATCTGTTCTTGAGTTCTGATTTCATTAACTAAGAACTTCATTGCATCCATTATTTACAGATAAGATAAAACTCTCTTCTATGGACGCTCAAAATGTCTTTTTCTCATTCAAAGAAAAAAAATGCATTTCATAAAAACGGCACCCAGCAAAACTGGGGCACATCACTTAGTTCTTATATGTATATTGCCACAGAACTGGGGTGAAAAACGGCAGATTTGTACATCAAATATTTGTCAACATTAAACTCCTCAGGTCTGGACAGTCATAGAGCGCATTATGTTTAAATTCTTAAATAAATGATCAAGCTTAATTTTAATACAACACTCACACAGAATTCATAAATTGTAAAACTCATCCATTATTTGGGCATCTAGATAATTATATACAAATTATTACATAAAAATTGAGTATATTACGTTTAACAATTGAAGTGGATTTATTGAATATACACAGATTTCATATGGTTATTGTATACCAATATAAATACTGCTTGGACATAAGGTATTGTAGAGGTCCGAATTCCATTACTATGAACTCACGAAATGAAACCTTTGTCTATAATAAAACTCTCTTCAATGGACATCTCTAGACCTCTTTTGTTCAATCTCCATGAGGCAAGATGATAGCACGTCTGCGCTACGGTTGCGATGTGCTGCATGCTCCCCGGGGAGTTCAGAAAGATATAATGTGATGACCAATGACTTGGTGTATATGTAGTCGCGACAGCATGACAAACTACCGTGAGGCTCTATTGAGCACACGACCGCCCAACCAAAGAATAGGTCGTCACACCACTTTGTTCTGTCCACCCAGCTAAAGGTTAGGTTGTCATGTCTGTTTTCTCCACCCAGCCAAAGGTTAGGTAGTCACATCACTTTGTTCTGTCCACCCAAGCAGAGGTGAGATAGTCACATAACTTTGCTCTGTCCTCCCCCCAACGGAAGGCTAGGTAGTCAATTCACCTAACCAAAGTTTAGGTCGTCATATCACTGATCTGTCCACCCAGCCAAAGGTTAGGTGGTCACGTCTGTTCTGACCACGAGGCAACAAAGGGATGTCATTTAACATAGTAAGCAGGTGACTTGAGGGATCCTCGTTAGCCATGAATACATGCATCCTTTACCACTAATAAATATGCAAATTCGTTTTCTTGTAACCAGTATACTCAGAACCCTAATGCTAACACACGATTGCCAAAACATCTACATCAATCCAGAACTCTAGAAGCTCTCCCACCACACAAAGTGCAACCCTAAACCATGCATCCAATCACAATGAAACGCAGGCAAATATTTGTTCATATTCTAAGGGTGGTTTTCATTCTTCAATTCCCAATTGCGCAGAAAAGATGCGCACTTGTCTTTTTTTAATTGATTTTGAGACACAAAAATCCATGGGTACTTCCGGTGTATGTTCTAAGCCCATTTAAAATAGCATTTATTGGTATATCACTCAAAATATGTGTTCTACATAAAATTGATGGCTGTCACGCTGATAGGCGTTGGAAAATTAAGTAAATACATATCTATTTGAGGCGTGCATTCTTCATAATAGTGAAGTTCTCAACTTTGCTCCACTCACGGCCGTCTACAAATTTGACCAAGGGCCGGCTTTTTGCCCATAACTTTGTCAATTTTCAAGCTAACTAAAATCCGTTTACAGAGTCGTAATCTTCATTCAAAATTCTATTAAGAATCCTATCAGAGGCGTGCATAAATATTGAGGTTTGCAGGTATGTATTAATCGCAGCCTACACAGGTCGTCAGTAGTCTGGTCTTTTGCCCACATCTTCGTCAATTTCAATGCTAACTAAAATCCGATTAGATTCACAATCCTCACACAAAATTCTATTAGCAAAGTACTTTTCATGAATGACATAGGATAAGTGATACGCGAAAATTAGAATATCTGTTAGTCTACATGACGCCGGAAATAGTAATGGGACTATTGATATTGATTAATTCTACTGCGCATCTGGTTAGTGAAGAATAGTCTAAAAATTCATAAATGCAATGTTATAATTCCCGCTGTCCAGGACTTAAGTCTTTCAAGGTAGTTTCCAGTTTCTCCCGATGAGTGAGAATCCTGATTAATGGAAATTAAGATCACTGTAAAACTAGAAATGTTTGTGCACAATTTAATTTACGAATTTCAGTCAGTAGGTAGATGCAAAAACAAACTTAAATAGTCAGCAAACATTAATAGCCTATGTAAAGTAGGTCCAGGATCAACTACAATCACAAAATGAAATGGTCACAAAACAATTTATAGGTAAAAATCGCAAAATGTAATAGCCACGAAACATTATAGTTTTACAGTAATTTAATTATGGGTTCATAGAATGTTAAGTGTATACAAATAAATAAACCTCAATGCAGATTTGAAAAAAAGAATGTATGCTTTCATGGTTTATTTCCAAATGAAGGGTCAACAGCTAAAATGTAACAACTTAATATACAATTTATACAGAAACAGTATCAATTTTTTTTTAGAAGAATCAACCCTGGAAATCTACATCATGTACCCATTTTTCTTGATTTCTTTGAATGATTTGACAGTGGACAGAATTTTTAGGATTGATAAATTACGGCACCATTGATCATTAAGATTGAAATGGTCAAACCATATTTAAGTTATCAATATTTTACAATTAATTGCAACATCACAAGCACTTGTACAGAGGTAATTTTTTTGTGATGTGAGGTGTCTTAACACAATGTGTGATAAATATAATACTATATTTGTGGTAAAAACATCATGTTTATACGGCTCATGTAAGTCATGCCTGACTCATTCAGTCGAACTCGTCAGATATGTCTATGCATTCAATTTCACACAATGACATTTTCAGTACTAACATGGTATTTCATATATATTTACCTACTACTGTACAAGGATCGAGAATCAGCAAATTTAAAAGACCGATAGTAAAAAATTACTACATGCTTGATTCATGATCATACTACTCTAAATTTATACATGAGGAAACAGCTATAACAGAGACGGCAACTAATACTAACTTTGACCAATCCAAGTTTTAAAAAAACTCTTGGAGAACTGACAAGCTGAGCTATCATTTCACATTCATATTACACAAGCATACAAATTACAGCAAAATTAGCTGCATTCTATAAATACAATGTTCAATCTCTTGTAACATAACACTTGAAAATAAATAATCAATCCTAAATATAAATGGCAAACAGCAAAGTTGCTAACTAGATAAATAACGATTATTCTAAAATGGATCTAATTTCATATACTTAAAATAATTGTTTTGATTTACAATTAGGTCATCGACCAATAAAATACTTAATAAATATTATATTACAAAAAAATCCAATTTGGCAACATTAGCATGTTTCTTCACAAAAGAACAAGATAATTGTGTAATCCATAATTAAGCAATTCTTTCCTAATATATTATGATCTCAAACAGCAATCATGTGCAACATAAGATTTTCAACACTTGATTGAATGTTGTCGACTTATTTTGATAAGCATTACCTTACGTTCAACGATTCAACATTCCTATGCCAGCAATACAAATTGTGTACTACATAGTACATTTAGAATAAAGCTGCCATTGTTTATAATACACAATTGGTTATTATTGGTATGATGATGATTTTCTCATTCAGGTATTCTATCCAAACCATGATCTATGCGGTTTGTGTTCTTTGTGGAGTAACAATCGAGGCAAATGCTGAGCCCGGGAGAGGTGACAATGGAACTTCTTGGTCACAAAAAACAGGAACAAAATGCTGAAAACACAAGTTAAGCTCATAACATTAGTTTTATACATTTGATATTAATTCTGATGATTTAATAATACAATTAAGAGCATTCTTAAAAGAATATTACATCATTAGAACGAGATACTCTATTTAGTTTAGTGTGAGCAAAAATAAAGAAGATTGAGCTATTGCACATTCTAGCGACTCACCATTTCGTCTCCATGCATCAGTGTTTTGGCCACTGGGTCCTGTATCCGTGGCAACATCTTTGCTGGACTTGTGCTGTGAACACGGCAAGCATACAGCGCCACCTCGTCATCTAGGAGTGCATCATAGAAACGAGAAAACGCATTGCTGAGAGCCGTGTTGCGAAGATTGATGGGTGTACTCGGAGGCTTTGAAGTTGGCTGCAGGTTGCCAGCTAGCGACAGTGAGCCTGGACTGGCAGCAGCAGATGTCTTCAAACCTTTCTCAGGGGTCACGTACGAAATGCTGTTATCCAAGCAAGATTTCACGCTACTTTTCTCATCAGAGTTTGCGCTCCTGCTGACAGCGATTCTTTGCGGTGTGGTGTGCATGTGGGCGCCTTTGGCGCGTGGCGATGACACGACCGACGTGGCGCTGATGGTGTGTGTCGTATGCGCCGTGTGAGCGCCGATCAGCGGAGTGCTGCGTGTGGAGAACGTGAGCGTGTTGGTCGGGATGCTGGACGACAGCACTTGACCCCCACCAGGGGTGGTGGAGGAACGGCAGGCTGCTGCAGCCGCCGGAGACTCCTCTGGGGTACACGAGATATCGCCAAGGCTCGTGTTGTGGAACGAGTCGCCACCAATGGCCATGTTACGCAGGGCGAGGGTCGTCTGGATGGGAATGGGTGACGGTGATGGCAGCAGCAGCTGGGCCGAACCAGACATCACAGGCTTGGGCGAAAACATGGCCGGACTTTTACAACACGGAGACAGTGGGTTGAAGATGTTGTAAGATGCAGTGGATCTCACCGGTGTTGTGATTTTAGACTGAAGAGGCACAGTTTGGTCGGGAATATTTGGCACTGGGAGAGATGGCTTGGCAGTGGATTTTTGTTGCGGAATATCCTGTTTGTAAGACAGCAATGGAGAAGATAGATCGCTATTATATACAGAACTGTTGGTCTGTGTGTGTGGACTGGCTGTCAGTGGCGAGATGTCAACGACATTGGCGGCAATGAAGTCTGCATAACTCTGTGATCGATCATAGACTTTCGGTGTACATGGTTTGATATTTTCTTCTGCCGAGTCCTTTTTGTACTGTGTTGCAATACCAGTAGTCGACTCTTTACACACTTGTTCTGCAGCCTTTTTCTGTTCAAGTTTAGCTTGTAGTTTGATCTGCATGTTGAGCAACTGCTGTTGCTTTTTCTGGATCATCTCCAGTTGTTTGAGAAGGTGCTCTGTGTTATCATTTGTCGACTCTTCACATCTTGACTGCAGCAAGCTCATCTGGAATTCAGTTAATGCACACATACTCACACATGTAATTACAGGCTATTAAAAACAAAATTCAATAGATGCATCCGACTGGCAAACGCTATTTAGATTTTGCCTATTACTTGCGAGGAATACACAGCATATATCGAAAACTGTATGAGGAGTCCATATCAATTAGGTGCTCAAAATTGCTAGTAGCAGCTGGGCATTTATTTGTGAGTAGGCGCTCAAATGAATAAACATACAAAAATAATTGAATAAAATTAAGAAATCAGTGGATTACCTGTTCATCTAAACTGATCATTGATTCAGAGATAGTGATGTTGAGTTTGTTCAAATCCTGCTCCTCATTGGACCGGACTTTCTGCCTCTCAGGTGCATCTTTGGGAGACGACAGCCTCCTTTTGGTACTTCCTGGAGAATTTGGCAGTGGTTCCTCCAAACTAAGCCTTCTGCGAGATAAAACTTTTGGACACTTTGAGTCCTCAACTTTGTGTGGTACTGGTGATTCTGGCGGTGTTGGGGCCAGTCTAGTGGCCAGTGGGCTTTGTGGAGTAGAGTCAGAGTCCGTAACTGAAGGTGATGATTCTGATGAAGACGATGCCAGCTTATCCTTGAGAGAAAGCTTGCAAAGCGGAGACACAGGAACCTTCTCAGATGGATTACACGACATCTTGTCACTTAGGGACAGTTTGGCAAGAGGTGAGAGAAAGCCCACTTTCTTATCAAACTTGCCCATTTTAGGAGAGAGTGAGATATTATCTTTGTCTAGAATATACTCCGCAGATGACAGATTCTCCTTATCTAGAGAAGCAGCAACACGCATTACCTGAAGCAAAACACAAGATTTTTTACAACTTTTTAAAGCATGAAAATAGACAGTAACTCTTTTCCTTCACTAAATAATTACAAACTTAAATATTACACTTCAATAAAGATACAAACTAACATATAAACAATATATGGCTGATTCTTATCTTATTACTACAATACTGCCAAAATTTTAACTACATTGTGCTATAAAAACAAACCTGTTGTTCTAAACTTCCATATGCTTTCAAAGGAGACTTCGATCCCACGTTACCCTTCTGCCGATCCCCTTTGTAGTGCTCCACGTTAGGAGAAAGTGTGCGCAGTGGTGATGATTGCAAGGATGAATTCACAGATTTGTCCTTCCCATTGAGGATGCTGGCATCGCTATCCGTGGCGTGCACAGTCACAATATCCAGAGTCTCATCCAGATTGTCTTTAGCAATAGTGAATTTCTTACAGTGACGAATTCTGTCAGAAGAGGTGCTGTCTTTGACAAGAGGCGACAAAGTGCGCTGGAAACGTGGTGAATTGGGGGAGGCACGGCGAAGTGACCTTGGTGAGCGTGACTTGTGCAGCCTTTGAAGAGGCGAGTGAGGTTTAAGCATTTCTGATTCAACATCCACGTTAAACAGGGAGTTTTTCTCATCCTCTACTTTGCTTTTGTAAGGTGATGTCGGCTTATACAATGGATTGAATGAAGGAGACGATCGTCTGGCTATTTCATTGTCGGAGAGGATGCCAAAGACCACCCGTTTGCCTTGCAGAAGAGGTGGTGGTTTCACTCCCGATTCTGTATTTTCTTCATTTTCTTTGTCATCCATTTTTTCTTGTTCAATTTCCTCTTCAAGACGTTTCTCAAGAGCTGCAAGCTCCTAAAACAAAGATAATACACCAATAAAATGAAAGTATTGAAAACATGGGGGAAAAAAATGGATGAAATTCTTAATATGCACAAACACATCACATTAATTCCTTTATCAAAGCGCAAAATCTTTCATAAAGTCCAAGGTTTATCTCTTACATTATTGGATTCATTGCTAGGGCCCTTCTGTTTCGATGTCAAAGTCTAGCCTAGTTGGCAGTGTATCCTTTTCATTTGTGGGTTGAAGACTGTCATCATCCAGAATGTCTCTCCATTTCCTGGTGCATCGAGCTGTCTGAGGGGTCCGCTGACAAAAACAAACAACCCCAATCACAAATCTGAAAGACCCATTGTTTGAAATGGAGGTAATTTTATAAAATCGCACTTACTTTGAGTACTCTCAGAGCTGGTGATGAATTGGAAACCGGCTGCTCCTTTTTTAAAACACGCATGGCCTACAAATTTGTGTTGATAAAAATACATTAAAATGCTACAGTTTGTTAAGTGCCTTTTAAGAAAATATAAAAAAAAAATTGAAAAATAAATAAATTTGTAGTCTGAAAAGTATGAATAAATATTAGTAGATGTACAATATGTACGTAAGAAATATACATTATGCTTATTACAGCTAAAAGCAAAACAAGTAATAACCTTAGCTTTGGTAGGAGATTTTTCAGTATTCTGCAACTTTGGATATTCGACTTTGCAATAGATGGAATTTCTCATGGGCACGACTTTTATCTGTTGCAGCGGAGATGGTGCTAAAAATAATCAATTAAGCTGAATTAACATTAAAATACATTTCAATTAGCTAAAAAATGCAATAATACATAAGATTTTTGTGACTACAGATATTAGGTCAACTAAAAAATCCATCTTTCATACCTGATTTGTTTACGTCTGGTTTTTCAGCATTCAACGTAAGCCTCGAAACAGTCTTTTGTGCAAACTCTGTGTAAGCAGTGTGGCGCACATGGGAAGGTTTCTGATCAGTATAGTAAATAGAACGTCTCATATCCTAAAAAAAAATATTTCGTGATAAAAATTGGGTTAAGGATGAAAAGCGCATAAAATCATTGGAAAGGAAACATGTAAACATATATTCCAGAAAAAAATATCTCGAATTTCAACTGTCGTTAACATTAACACTCAGACAATGCAACCCTGCTGGATTTCTTATATATCGGCAATTGGTAAAACATTATTCAGAAAAATGTCTACATCCTTATCTGTTGATACTGTTTGGAGGGACAAGTAATTTTAAGCTACATACTTTCACTATAGTTTTCCATTATTAGGTGGATACTTTCTTTAAAAAAATGTCAACATGTTAATCTTTTTGACATCTTTCAAATCCACTTTAAAATCAACGAAAAGGAAAAGTGTGTAGATTAGGAATTTACTAAATTTCATACCGTCCCAGGTTTAGGTCTACTTGGTGGTGCTGATGGTGTTTTGAATGTGGCCATCGTCTGTCTGCATTTGATAGGGGACTTCTTTTGGATAGCGCCTTCAATTCCTGTATTATCTAATATACTTTGCAAAGCACTTTCATCCTTTTGAAATTCCAAGCCTATAATAAATGTGACAAGTTTCAAATAAAGCATATGCAAAACATGAAAAACTAATATGGCGAAAATACAATGCTCATGAATAGATTTACAAGTTTCTAGATGGTATATACTCACCAGTTGACTTTTGTGCTTGTGCTAAAACTGAAAAATCTGGACTAGCAAGTTTCTTATCGACTTGGTCAAACCCTGAATCTTGACCGGTTTTATCTTCCTTGCGGCTTATTCTCATTGCCTGAGAGGTTTTCAAATGCTTATCTTGCCTATAAAAAGAATCATAAATCGACTTATCTAAATAAACTACATAACATAAGCTCATTTGCATCTAAAATGCGTCTTTCATGTATCGAAATGACAACACTTTGATGAATCTTCACAAATACCTTGTTGCTGCAATAGTTGCTCGCCCTGTTAGTGCTTTTTTGTTGAGGCCTTTACCGCTTACTATACTAGCACGTGCTTTAGTATCTGTTTTGAATTTCACTAGTGAATGCTCATCATCTTGATCAATATCATTTAAAACTCGAGTTGTTGCTGGACGAAGTTTGCCTCCTGATGTTGCAAGATCAAATGCTTGAACCTTAAAAAATAAGAATGAAAGATAAACCAGGAATTTCATGAAGCAGAAGTATTCTACATAGATTTGATAGCGACTATGTATGTTAGAAGTTGAATCTATACTTACAATTGTACATGGCTTTTTAGCACACGCTTTTCTTTGTTCTAACTTATTTTCCCATTTCTGATGTAGTTTAGAGAAATCAGGAACAGCTCGAACTTTAGATTTACCAGTGCGTTTAACCGAGCTTGAACTTTGCATATTGGGAACACGTGATACTCTGTAAAGTGAAATATGAATTAAATTTTTAGGCAAAATAGCAGTATAAACAAGAGTCCATACAGTTTAAAATTGCAGTACAGTAGTACTTGAACCACTAAAACAACCCGTGAATAGTTGAGTATTCAAAATTTCTGGCATTAAACAGATAGGATGAGTGAGAATTTTAACTATCTCATTCTCCAGTGGCCATCTTTTTATCATTAATAAATGTCAATACATGATGCACCACACCGTAACCCGGCGGGTTACCGTGATGACCCGGCCCGTGAAAATAATAAAAAATTCATTTTTAAGCTAATTATTATTTTTTTTCCAAACATCAATACCCGGCATGCCTTGATGATTAAGTATGTCGTTTGTATCATTAAAATTGCACCAGAACAGTCAAAATCACGGCAAAATGAACGTAAACTGCGTTTGGGTGTATAGAGAGTTCAATATTATAATAATATATATAATGTTTATAATTGTGCTTAAAATAAGGCCAATCATATAAAAGCTGTTATGTCACCAAGTACACAGTGATATCACGGGGAAACCGGGGCATCACTGCATGCTGGGGTGTGCATTTCACGGCACTCCGGGGTATTATCCGCACCCCGGGTCACAGCGTGGTGCGTCACATAGAGAATCACAGCCAAAAAGATTAGCACTCGCCCATGGCTACTAAATATTCATCTGGGCGAATGAATCTGGAAAGTTAGGGGCCCAGGTTGCGACTGACATTTACTGCCACCATTTTCTATACATCTTTTCATTTCTTGCTCGTCTCTTTTTGCCGCCATATTGTTTACTAGCAGTCGGAACTCTCCGACATATTTTGGGCCCAGCCGGCAGCGAACATTAGCGGAAGCATCCGGGATTGCCGAAAGGTAAAAATCACATGATCGGAACTAGTATGGCGGCATGAGTTTGTTCTTGTGAATTGCGTATGTTATTTTGTAATTTGTGCTTGTACGATAGTGTTTTCAATCAACTTATGTTCGAAATGGAAGGTGGAGTATTGATATTTGTTTGGATAACTTTATAGTTTGAAAATTGACAAGTATGTGGCGTTTTTTATAAATGTACCTTAAGCCAAAACAGACAGAAAAACAAACTGAGGAACAAAAACGTAAATACTACAATATATATGATAAGTCAAAGCGCCAAAGAACTTTTGAAGCATGAATGGGCAAAGGACCGGCCCTGGTTATCAGATTCTGAAAATGGTTTACAATGTTGAATCTGCATCGAGTTCAGCATTGATAGAAATGTTCAATTTATTTTGAGATGTACTAGTTACAAACTCAACAGTATTTTAAAGGTTTTTTGCACTCTTAGACCTGGGCCCCTAACTTTTGAAAGTAGGGGCCCAGGTGGCCCCTAGAAAAAAAAGTTAATATTTTTCACTGGAATCATGGATATATTTTAAAACAAACAAGGTTTGAATAACTGGGTCTTGCCTCAGAAGTTTATTGTTTACCAAGAGTCCAAGACCTAAGACTTATCATGGGTGCATAGAAAAAGTGTGTTTCATATGAAAGACGAGTAACATTACCATGTAACATAATTAAATATTTTAGAATGACTAGTAACATTTTTGTCATACTTACTATATATAGTATCATCTATGAATGTATCTGATTATTGAGTGGGATCTGCATCAACCCTAGTATCAGTATAAACACACAAGATATGTTACAAATTATTTATTATATGAATTACATACCTATCTGAATTCTGAGTCTTGCTAGAGTTTCCTTGAGGATTTGTTGGTTTCATTTTTAATTCTGAAATGTATGACAATGCATAATAAGAACTTAATAACTGAAACTTGGATGTATTACACTTTGTCCAAAGTTGCTGAGTTGACCAGAACGAGTAATGTGCTGACAGCAAGTTCAGAACGATACATTTTCTATCA
>CM032659.1:3291640-3334378 GCA_019095985.1 Streblospio benedicti | reverse complement strand
TGCTGTTTGGCTGGTGCAAACTAGCTTGAGAAACTAAAACATGAAGATCAGGAGAAGGGTTGAATTGAAGCACAACTCTGGTGGTTCAATGTAATTTTGTACATATATGAAGACAAATCAAATTTTCAAAAGATGATGCCAAACTGAACTTCGTCATTCTATGATGTAGCATGTTCTTATTATTACTGGATTCGATACCATAATGTATTTGTGATGCTAGTGGTTAGGTGCTGTGAATAGAAAGCCTTTTTTTCGTTTGCTGTTACTAGAGTCACAATAGGCAGCGTAGTATTGCGACTTTCAACGGAATAGCCATCGTGACAGGTGTAAAGTCACTATTTTTTTTACCTTAGTACTTCACAATCTGTGACCCTCTGGTTTATCTGGTCACAGCAACAAAGATGGCGCAGCCAATCAAAGCAGCTGTTTCAAAATTCTATTATGTAAATATAATAGGACTTTACTCAAATAACCTTGGTTAAAAAGTAATATTGTAAAAATAAACAGTGAATTAGTTTGTTTATGTGAAGGCTGCTTTCTTCATTTTTATTTCATAGGCAATCGTTGGTGGTATAGTTATAATCAAAGGCAATTGGATCAATGGATGTGATCTTTTGAAAGTGGTTTTTATTTTTGTTATTTATTAGAATGAAAAAAGGTAAATATCAAGGGATTACAGTTAATTAGAGCACAAAATGTTTTGTCCCCCTTTTGTTCTCTACATTGAGCTCCTTCAAAATCCATCACCCAAAATCCCTGGCTCCCATTGTGTACTTTATAATTGTGCATTTGCATTGGAAATTACAGCCATGTGTACAACATAGCACTTAAAGAGGAAGTAAGTGTTTGTGTCTCATTTGAAATGTGTTAAATCTATATATAAAACGCAGTGTCTGTATGATCTTTATAGCCTCCTAAACCATACATGAAATGTGGGTAAATCTTTGTGCATATTCCAGGGGTGGCTTTCATCAAGTCTAAACATTCACAAATTGACCCACCTTTACGTAAATTGCAATTTATTTATACAACTGCCTTTTCACCCTCTGCCTTTTATGCTATGATCACAGTAATAAATTTATATTTTCATATCTTTATATCAAGTTGAATCACCAATAAAAATTGACCAATCTACAAAGCAGTGTGTGCGTTCATCCATTGTCCTGCAATGTCCAGTATAATTTGTTTTGTTTTTTGTGAATCAAAGAACCAATATTTGATAATTTTACAGATATAAAAGTATGTATTGTCAGCAATCGCATGTAGCATGATGTAGAGTGATGTGTACTAATCTAGGAAAGTTTTTGGAATAAAAACAAAGATTTTAAAAAGAAGTGCTCTTACAAGGAAATTTATATTTGAAACGAACATTTTATTTTATTTGGCCTTAGCACTTCCAAATATAAAATTCCTTGTAAGAGCACTACTTTTTATAACCTTGTATTCTATATTGTTTCAGTACAGCTATTCACCAGTAAATACGTTGTTTCAAAAACAACACAGCAGACAGCAAGGCATGCCAATCACAGCCAAGGCAACGCTGAAAGTCATTACTACACACATTCATCCGTTGTCCATCGCATAAAATAATTCCACAGGTTACTTATCATAACCATTTCTCAAGAAGAGAAATTGATAATGTGCATAATCCTCAGCAGTGGTGACAATTAGCTCTGCTGCTTTGCATACTCATGTGAATTGTGCCGCATCCTGCAAGACTCACTCCAGCTGAATTGGGTCACCAGAAAACATGGCACGAGACGGCTTCATACTTTGAGAATTAATTTTGTTCACCTCCCTCCCATGGTTTGCCAACCATCTTAGTCACTAACAGAAGCAGTCTGTTCTTGTCCAGAACCGCTGCCTCCTTGACGGTTATTGCGGTTTGGGGTGATGGCTGGCATTGGCTCAGCTTTGAGACGATTTATAAAATCCACCTCTCAGTCTCTGCAGTTCTTCATCATGAGCCTCTTATCTTATGGATTTGATCATCATCTTGGGACCACTTTCAGTACGCCGCGGCACCCAATTATTTCCACGCAGTTCGATCACGTCTTTGATCACAAAACGGATATGTGAGGGAAGACGCTTCTCAGAACTGTCAATTTTTCTTTGTAGATGCAAAGTAGGCATCCATACGTTGTGTATTATTAGGAGTATCTAAGTCTTTGCCAATAACTGAGATTAACATGCATAAACATTCCAACTCATCAATTTCGTCATCACAATTAATCAGACGCAAAATACAGTCGTGCATGATCTTCTTGCTCAACATCTTGAGCTTAAAAAGCTCACCAATAAATCTAACATTTCCAAGTGACTTTCGCCTAGCTTTCTTAATCTTCTCTTCCATAAGAAGTTTCATGTCTGCACGTTTCTCTTTGGTTGTGCACGCATCTACTTCCGCCTGCATACGCATCTTGTCAACTTCAGTTGTTTTATCTTTCTCAAACTCTTTTTGACACAGATTGAGAAGAATGTTTCGGAACAAGGTAAACTCCTCAGGATTGTCCTTTCTTGGTACTTTAAGCTGAGAGAAAGCCTTACACAAATTTGCATAGGCCACAGAGAAACGAGGCTCATTTACAGCTTTCTTAAACACAATATCAACGACACCAACAAGACGGTCTTCAGTATCAATCACACAATCTGCTATCATTTGGTCCACCAATTTCCTGAACTTCTGGGGCGTCAGTTTGTTCAAGAATCCATTGACCTTTTTGTACAGTTCCTTTGTTTTAAGCTCTTCTTCTGATAATCCAGACTTGTCTTTCTTTGAATCCGGCTGCCAAGCCTTATCGCCAATGCTATGCAATTTGACATCTCCACCAAGAGGCCTAGCTATGGATGTAACCTTCACGTCATTGCTGCGAGGGTCTCCTCTATGTTTATCCGACGCACCGTTCTTTCCACTTGCAGGAGAATGAGTTTCTTTATGGATTTGGTCGATCATCTTGGGATGCTTCAATGCATCTGCTAATTCTTTGACCTTATCGCCGATTTTGCCCATGTCGTCATTTTTGTTAGAACTCTTTACATCTAATTTTCTTAAAAGCAATTCAGTCTTTCCGCTAAAACAAGGCGTAGACTTATTTGGTTGGTATGTTTTCAGGACATCCGTAATATTTTCTGTAACTTTGATCAAACTTGTGGCAGTGCCCAACGTCCGTCTGGCGGAAAAAATAGAATTTTCTTCCACAATGGCTTCGTTAACCTCATCGAGTATTTTGTTTAAATCTGTCATGCTCTTTGATGTGTTCTCTCTTTCAGCCTTCTCCAGAAAGTTGTTCAGGTCGCTATACGACTTCATTTCCCATTGGTCAATTTTTGTGTGAAGGTCTTTTGCTGTGCTTTTTATTTCAATTTTCAGTGAATTCACATCCCCTTTAAGTGACATCAGTGCCTCAGAATCCCTTCTCCCCATTAATGCCCTTACTTCTTCCAGCGATGCTTTACATTGTACAAGCTTTTGCTTCTTGTCATCAAAGACTTCCTTAGCCAGCGCTATTTCATGGTCGATATGCTTGTTAGCAGTCACTGTGGTGAAACATGTTGGACACATTAACGAGTCGCAAGTTACGCAAAAGTTTGTTGCATCCATGTTATGGGTTTGACAATGACGACCTTTTTCGTTTTGTTGATCTTGCTTAATTTTGCCATAGGTTCCTTGTTTGTCCTGATCTTTATCTGATGGGCCATTTTGTGCAATTGCAGAACGCCTGATGATCTTTTCCATTACGTTTGTTAAATATATGTTTATCTGAAGGTTTGCAACATCTTGCGATCTAATTTTCAAAGGTACGTCGCACAGTGGACACCTGAATTTACCTTCAATGTCATTGTCGAGGCAATCTACCAAACATTTCGTACAAAACGAATGACTACATTTCAACAGCCGAGGTATTTTATCCTCTAGGTTATAAAGATCTAAGCAAATACAACAACTGAACTCATCTTTAAATTCCTGCAACATATTTTCATTAGCAGTCGCCATTTTGAATAAAGTAGTGTCTCAATCTCTGATGTACTGGCAAAAACATAAAACATGTAGTGTCATCTATCTACTCTATAGTACACACAGTCCCCGTTTTAAGGGGTGTGATAAAGGACTTGATAAGTACAGTAGAACTTCCAATCAAGACCACATCTATAAACAAACTATATCTACCATAAGACCACTTCTTGCAGTCCCAATCTGCATAAAAGGCCAACATGAACCCCCATAAAGAGATTGCCTCTCTATTGAGACCACTTGAGGTCATTCTCGTTCTGTTTCATTAGAGGGGTTTTATTGAATGTCTAAAACGCTGCAAGTATACATTCTGTCATCATGATCCGTCGTTGATCCACTGTGATATTTTCCTATTCAACCACTGATACACTGACTGTACTAGTTTCATATACAAATCGTGTACTTTTGTGACGCTACACCAAAACGGACAATGTCCACTGTTTTTGCTACTTTTTTTCAGGGTTGCACAATCCAGTCTCATGTGCCATACACATAACTACTATTATATAGAAATAATATACATAATCTATATGATAGAACTAATGTGTTTGGTATAGTGTTTCTGAATTATTGTAGTATACATACCACACACCAGCAACACTAATGGTAGATCCAGGCTTTTATTTAAAAAATAAGGGGGGGGGGATTTCATGGGGTTTTGTACTCAAGATTGATGGCGGAAAAACCCAATGTAGTTAAGTATTATGGTGAGAAAGGGGGGGGGCCTCCTATGGATCTGCCTATGGGCCACACACACCCTCCCATGGTGATATTGAAACGATTGGGGGGAAAAGTTTTGTTGTCTAACTTTTTTCAAAGTGTATAAAATACTACCACCAAAGTAATACACCATACACTCGATACTGTTTGCATAATCATCAAAATCAAGCAAGCAAATGACAGATCGGATCCAGCCACACGAACACACATTGAGCTTTCACAATTGATCGCAAATGCAAAATGTTGTCATTACAAGTATTGAGAAGGTATACAGCACACTGGTGCCTATAGATCCAGTGTGTAACACAAATCTTGAAATAAATATTCAGTAGGCTGCATATCCAGTTTGATTGGAAATATATACAATTGTAAGTTGGATTATCGTACTGAATGCAATCACATCCGATATTGTTGTATGTATATTGGGATTATTGTATGTCACATATACGTAAAACATGGGAAATATAGGACATGTGAATCAGAAACAAATGGGTAATTGTCCTGTGTCAGTTGATATTCAACGTAAAGGGGCCTATGTTAAAAACTGTAAATGCATTACCATGTATTTGAATTTGACTATTATATACATACGACTATATATCAGTCAATTAACCTTTATGTAATAGCAAAATATAACATTACAACATCCTATGAGAGCAACAGGCCCATATTTGTCCATGCATAAAAACCACTGTGCTAAAGCAGAGGCAGTTAGTAAATTAGCAGTAGGGTCCTCAGAGGTAGAAATTTCACTACTCAATTACTCGCCACCCTGTACTCGTCTCGTTTTCGGGGTACTTGAGTATTGTAGACGAGTGCTTGAGGTATCCTAATTAAGGACTCTATTGAGTACCATAAGTAACAATATAACCTCTAATTGAGACCACTCAGAAAAGGGCAGGAAGTGGTCTCAGTAGAGAAGTAGTCTTTTTAGAAGGTCTAAAGTGTAATTGATTATCATTATCTGGTCTTTGATTCTGCTGTATTGAACTTGATCTAACTTATTAACGTTCTACTGTGCTCACTAACACTCCTCAGATATGCTAACTAATCGTTTATAAAAAAAATAACAACACCACCACCACTAGCAGCCATGCGTGTCGCCGGGCGTTGCCACGGCCCGCCCAGCCCGGCCCGGCTCCTGTTCTCCCTCCTCCTGGTCGCCCTGCTGCCCAGCCTCACCCCTGCTACCACAACAACCACAGAGGACTCCTTCATGGCACCTTCACCAAAGCTGCAGTCGTGGGCGAAGGAAGACTTCCCCAACCCGCAGACGGAGCCAGCTCGGTGCGGTCAGACCGAGCCCTCGTTCATCTGCGATCCTGCAAAGTTGCTAAGTATGGATGTTTTTAGGATTGAATTGATTGATTTTTAGGATAGCAGCGTACAGATATATATTGCTTATTTTCAATGTGGTCCTTGTTTGTTTCATTTTTCTATAGTTTAGGTGTTCTTTTTGCAGAGGAATGACTGTCCTCTACACGGGACACGCCTTTGAATTCTGACTTCATTTACATTCCGGTGGATCACAATAATATCAACACAAATATTTTTTACTATAAAATCTAGCCTGAAAATGGGTGTTAATATATATTGTTTTCATTATGATAAATTGTTAAAAATCAGAGGGCAAAGTTGATTGTCCGAGATTTTGTTTTAATAGAGGTCCTGATCATCCTTCAGAAGGATGATTGTGCACCACTAACTCTGTCAACAGGGACTATAGTCACTCCTACTTTTCCCCAGATGCCTCGTCCACAGAGAAGCTGACCAGCCTGCTTGCGACTGTGCGTGAGATGCGACCGTGCCCTTGCAAGACGTCTAGGGCTTGGTGCAAATCATATATCAAGGTGTGGTAGATCTGAGATGTGAAAACTCACCTGTGTAAAGGGAAACGTCTTTACATTGTTTTGGGCAGTAAATATTGTCATTTATGTTAAAACAAAGACGGTACAAAACCACTATTGGTAGATAGATTTCCTTTCTTTGCACTAACTTGTGTGAACTACACAATGATGAAATAATATACCTTCATGGAGCTGCAACTTATCGTGGCTCATGGAGTGGAGGCCTGGAGGGGTATGAGAAAACTAGGTGGGGGTTCAAAAACTCATCTGTATTTTTCTATTAGGGGCTTAGAAATCTCGTGTGAAGTTATAAGGATAAGCCAGAAATTAAGTAGTATCTTTATTTATTTTGGGGAGGGGGATTGGGAGGGGAGGAGAAAATGTCAAACTTTAGTGAAAAGTGTGTAAACCAGACCATAATGGTTTCATTTTTTTAATACCCACTTAGGCCATGATAAATGGTAGACCCTTAAACTACAAGAATCTCCATCATTTTGCATCTACGTACGCTAGTTAGGAGTTGTAATGAGGCAAGCCTCTTTGAATCACAGACTTTGGTAACATAACTATATGTAGATCAACAGCGATATGAAGGAAACCCGTTGTTAGTTTTAGAAAAAGTTTGTTGGAGTCAGAAAATAGTATTATGTCTGGAATTATACAACCTCTAATGTTTTTAGACGTTTAACCAAAATAGGGCACGAGATAGCCATTTCTCTTGATATAGAATAAAAACTGTGATACACGAATATTTAATTACATTACTTTGCAAATATTTCAAATACAAATATGATTTTCTTTACTATGTTCTGTATATAGCTGTACACCCTCTTGTTTCATGGATATGATCTTATGTTCTAAAATATGTAGAACATATGTGTGAGAGTAAAATTGAAAAATATGTAGAAGATATCTTAAACGAAATACTGTTATCTGTTATCTGTGTGCCCACCAGATCGGCGTAGCTGTCGTGCCGGACATCGCCGGCGACGAGGAGGGCAGAGACGAGGACGTTGTAGAAGAGTTCGCCCGCTACCTCCGGTTCTATACCTGGGACTTCAACGAATGTCCTGATGACGACGCGTACATTGTGTTCTCGGTGGCGAAGCGCTTGCTGTGGACTGAAGTTGGTGCGTACATGGCTCTAGCAGGAACAAATATGTACACGGATAATCTGTGTAAAGAGGTCAACTATTTAATGAGATCTTCGCTTTAATAAGATAGCCTCTGTACTGATATGTTATATGCATTTAATGATATTTATCTCTATAATGATTATAATGATAGAGCATTTGTCGTATGAAAGAGACGATTTGTGTAAATGCAGCCGTATATGTCTTACCAGCACCTATGTAAAAAGATCACCTCCATAATAGGGTCACTTATCTAAACTAATAAAACACCTCTGCAAAGAGTAGGCTAAAGTCGTTGTATTTTTTACACCTCTGTAAAGAGACGACGTCTATCAGGTTCACAACAATTCCATCATACGACTACCTTTGTAAAGATACTTTGTAAAGATAATCTGCATGCTGCAAGGATTACTCAACAAAACCATGAAACTAGCTAAAATGAACCACTTTGTGTACTGAATGGTCGTCTCACCCCACTGTGTAGGTAACAGAGTGCGCAAAGAAGGCCTCAGTGACAACTGCACACAGAAGGTCTGGGAGGAAAACCGCAGCTGGTTCAGTGCGGGAGACTACGGCACCGGACTCATCAGGATGGTGGGTCTCATTTATTTATGGGGGGGGGGTGGGTGGCTATAACGAGTCAAGCAATCTCACATCCCAACTTTTTTTGGCCGTATTTCCCACATCCCTACTTTTTGGGCATGTTTCCCCATATTTCCCACTAATTTGTTGGCGTTTTCCCCACATCCCACTTCCATGAGATCCCATATCCCTCTTTTTTAGCATTTTTACCATATCCCTAATTTCTTTTGACCTTTTCCCATTATACCACTTCCTTATAGACCCGCCCCATTTATCACATAGTATGTAATATGTGAATGAAAATATATGGTGCATGTTTAGCTATTTGCTAGTTTTGAGACGGCCATCTTGAATGTTATGCCATATTTAGTAAACGTCACGATGCCCCAGTAGATGTAAACACTCTAATATTGAGCATTTCTCGCTTCCGAATTCCACACATGAATATACCAATGGTTCAATGGGAGCCTCTGGAAAGAGAACACCTCTCTATTGAGCCCCACTTGTGTTTTTTTTATAGAAAGTGTCTGCTGTATACAGACGATATATGTATATAATTTCCCATCTTTCTGCCAGGTGACCACATACAAGGACGCGTTGCTTGGCGACTATTACTGCCCTCCAGACCCAGTTGACAGTTCACAGATCGTCGCAGCTGTCTCCGTTGGTGCTATTGTGATTCTAAATGTGATTGTTGTATTTGGTGTCATTGTGTGGGTTCGAAAAGTTAGGGGTCAGAGGTCATCATCAGAACATAGGGAAAACCCCCATCACAGCAGCGGGGTGGGTGATAGTGCGGGTGGGGATGGTGGTGACTCTACTGGGGGCTTTGGTTCGATTTGATACCATTTAACAGTAAGAACATATTGTTCGCAGATCGTCATAGCTTGTGTCTTTGTAGGTGCTTTTGTGATTCCCAATCTGATCGTTGGATTTTCCATTGCGTTGGTTCGTGTTAGGGTCAATCGTCAAATGTCTTTATCAGACCAATGGTGCTTCTGTGGCCGAGTGGATAGGGAGTTGTAGACTCATGAGCAGAAGGTCATGGGTTCGATTACTGGTCGGGTCTGTTTTTTAGGGTGTTGAGCAAACTCAACTGTGAATAGCTGCACACAGCTCCGTGGTACCTACACGTTAAACGTGTACAGGTCATGGAGTTGAGTGATTGATTGTGTGAGTGATTATAATTATGCGCTGAATGGGTAGGGCGGATTATAATGGGGGTGGGGATGGAGGTAATACCTTTGATATTATTTAACAGTGAGAACAAACCAATTAATTAAATAATATTATCATGGTTATGAGGGGAGATTCTGTGAAATGATACAAGAACGGCTAACAGTTGAAGATGCAACTGAAGGTCTCGGCGTGCATCAGCAATCTACATGAAGGCCTTTTCCAGTGTGTAATGCAGTTAGAGTTAACACTTAATGATGTATGAATATAATAGAAATCGCAAATGTCTAGGTGGTGTCTTGCAACGAGAAAGTTGTGTTGTATCTAGATCTGTAATGTGAGTTCAGTACCACCAATGGTGGTACATATGGAACCAAACACTTTAAGAAGTTTAGATCAGGGTGGTGATCTAAATATGATTGCTCACAGCATGGTTGTATCACTTTACAAAATTTATGATTTTGATGCATTTTGTAAGCAAACTAAGTTCCTGCCTGAATTCAGATGAATTACCGTCAGAATGCTATTTTTGTGTAAGTTATTGAAAAGGCATTTTAATAGTGTTGTAATGTTTTAATCTGCAGAAATATTAGTTTCTAATGGATTTTTCGTTTCATAATTTTGTCAACAATCAAATAACATACAAGAAATGATTGGACGTGGTGACTATTAAGCCATCAGTATGAAACGTATTTATATATTGTTATTGTTTGAAAAATAATATACTCTTTGTAAAGAATAACTATGTATTTCTAACAATTTGTATTTACCTACTTTTAAATACAATTAATGTTTGAACAATAAAAAAAGTTTGGCCAAAATATAAACTAGCGTCTTGTTGATCTATCATCTTGTAAAGTCCAGCATGAATTGTTCTTTGTCAATTAAAGAATTAATATTTAATAATTCTGAATAAATAATAGTATGTAAATGCCAACAGTGGCATGTAGTGATGTGTATTGTTTTATGAAAGATTTTTGGAATACTAGTATGCAAATAAAGAAAGCTTAGAAATTAAAAAAAAAATCTAAATTACTAATTTTTGACCATCATTTCAAACAGATGTTAAGATATGCACAACACAGAATGATAGTGAGAGGAACCTTCGGCCGTTCAAATAATGTTAGCCTAGATAAAATTATAGGAAAATCATATCAGCAACACAATAACAATAATTGGTTTAATACTAGCCATACAAAAATACTCACTCAAACATTACATTAAAAGTCGTAGGGTGACCCAAAATATAATGACAAATTTCATTCTCCATGGTTCAAAGAGAAAATACAAATGCAAATTAATTGTCTGGCAATATATCGGTGTTCCTCTTGATGTTGCACGCTGCTAAGGGACCATTCATAATCTATCACAGGGTGGTGTAGGAGGATTTTAGGGTGGGCCATGAACTTTTGTCACAATGTTTGGAGGGGGCTATCAATTTTTTTTTCACAGAAAATTTACCACTATTTTTAGAGATTCTGCACTTAAATTTGCGGTTTTTCAATACTATGGATTGGATATCAATAAATGATTGCGTTTACTGTTGTGGGTGGGTGGGTGGGGGCGGGTCATCAATTTTTATCACAGAAAATTGAGGGTGGTTACCATTTTTTCACAGAGATTTGAGGGGGGGTATCAATTTTTTAACATCATTTTTAGAAAACCATCCTACCCACCCTGTCATAAATACTGAATGGTCCCTAACGTTGCATGTCGCACGTCACTAAGTGCACGTCGCACGTGGCTATCGCCGCACGTTGGCGCGGTTGGTGGTGGCGTAGATGACGGGCAGCAGCACGAGGATCACGTGAGCCCCCAGACGCAGCAGCCACCAACAGCGGCCGGGGGTCTGCAGCAGCAGCAGGGCGAGACAGGTTATAAGTGGTTGAAACAATCCCTCAGCCCTCCCTCTCTCTCTCTGATTCTTTTTGCTTTTAATTTATCATTTTCATCTTTCACAACACAAAGAATTTCTTACTGTTTGACAGTTTCGTCTGCTTCTGCAGACATTTTCAAAAAACACTACTGCGCATGTCAGGTCATGATTGATGGCCGCTGTCCCCGCCTGCAGCAAGCACAGGGTCGTAGACTCTCGCAAGCTGGTGGGCCCCCTTGTCTCTGTTCATGGTCTGAGTGTGACCTGCTTCTTTGATAGCTCTAGTCCTACCATCACTCTTTCTGTCCAGAACTGACCGCACCCCCCTCCAATCAATTTTGTGATTTTCTTTATTGACGTGATCTGTGATGGCACTTTTTTCTTCATGACCTGACATGCGCAGTAGTGTTTTGGAAAATGTCTTCAGAAGCAGACAAAACTGTCAAACAGCAGGAAATTCTCTGTGTTGTGAAAGATGAAAATAAAAAATTTACATAATTATCAAAAATATGAACTCATTCAAGAATTCTTTTTGCTTCGTTTTTGTTTTTTGTCTCTTGGTCATATTTCGCACATTTACGTTTTTACCCATACATACCCTAATTTTCAGGCTTTCTCCCATGTATTCCACTTCTTTAAAATTCCACATCCCCTCTTTTTATTTAAAAGCCCCCCCCCCCCCCACTTCCCTCCCCTTACCTTAGAAGACCAGTGCGGTGGAGTTTGGGAATTATGTTTTGTACTATGGAGGTTTTGCATACTATTCTTTTGTCGATCAATCAATCAAATCCTAAATTTGTTTAAGCAGGTAATGATTCCTGACTCAGATGGTGTAGCCTGGCTGCCCAGTCTACATCTTAACAGTCCCGTCAAACCTTTCAGTCATTAGGACCTATCAAACCCATGCCCAACCATGCATGATCTTTCTGCAAGATTGTGTCCCATGTCTGTTTTGGTTTTTCCCCCGGGGTTTTCCCTTGTATTGCTTTTCTATCCCTCTATTACAAGTTTTCCTGGTCCACAATGCAATCAGTTATGGATGTAAAATGGTATTTACAATTAATTTTCATTAAATACAAATTTTTTTTTTTTTTTTTTAATTTCAAAGGTTGTTCATTGTGGCGAATAGTAAATGCTGTATGACAGGGTATATTGCATCACAGCCATCAGCATCATTCTTTGTACACTTCTTAACATTTCTTTTGAATAGATATGAAGATATTTAATATTTGTATGATTTTTGTTTTAATTCTTATTTTCACTATAGTGTAGTAATGTTAACAAAAACTGATGCCAGTGCCTACGCAATGCATTAAAAATTGTACTTTCAATAGTAGACAGGGTTAAACTTTAACGTAATCAATAATATGAATGCCTCATTCATGTTGTATTTGCCTGTTTTGTGTTAACGCTTCCTTCAAATAGATGCCCCACTCCAGACATCTTTTGAAAACAATTAACGCCAAGGTTTTTAAACATGGAATTACGGTAATTGAAGGTGACCATACACCAAACAATACCCTACATTGAAATATGGAAAGCTTCAATAAAATATATACTGCCACCAAAGTTGTAATTTTCAAGAAGAAATATGGTTTGATGACACTGATTAGACTAAATACTAGTTCCCTGAGAAGTTAAATTAAAAGATGTACCCAGTATATGTAAATGAAGAAGGAATACATAGTGGTCAGAAATGTTGGTAAATGAATAAGGTGAATCAAGAAGACATAAACCGGGAAATATAAGTCATTACAATTTATTCTCTGTCCACCACTTTCAACATTTGATTCTAGTTTAAATAGATAAAGAAAATTAAATTATAATGTAAGAAAATACATTCTAATAAAAAAAAAAATTGAACATATCCAACAAACTATACAAATCATTATCCAAATTTCAATATATCACAGGACATCAATAATTCATTACATAATAATGTAAAAATAAAGAAACAAGAAAAGGAATGTGACACAAGCTTTAGTCAGCACCAGATGAATCGATTTTTGATACGAAACGTTTACATTAATCAGTAACCTTCTTTGGGAATTATTTTAACACTGAAAAGCATCCTTCACATGTAACCATGTCAACATAACAGTAACCATGCCGACAACACAATTGACCAGAATTTCTGCACCTCAAACTTCTTGCAAGTTATCCACCATCCAACCAACACCGACACAAACTTATACCTTGTGATGTCGCTCCAGCCGATACAGATCCTTCCTGCATCGCTCCACGGCGATATGATAATGACAGCGAGCGTTCATTTTCATTGTGTCCGTATCGGCGATACACCCACAATCGAGCCGCACCTTGCTATCCCCGATCGACCCCGTGCTGCCGTGGCGATAAGCCTTGCTGCTGCGACAGCGCGCCGTCAGCGATTCGGCAGCCAACGGCGACGGACAGTCGAAAGCGCTCTCGCCGACTTGCACCCGCACGTCGCGGTACCGGATCTTGCGTGTGATCGCTGCTGGCACGTCGCTCTGCTCTCGCTGCTGACACAGCGAACATGGACCCACCAGCCTCGACGCGCCAGCGTCACCTCCAGAGTGATCGACGACGTCCGTCTGCTTCATCTTTTTGTTGACGATCACTTCGAGCCGCTGGCATTCGCGTATCTGCTTCTCCAGGTTGATGCGCTCCTGAAGCAGCTCGATTTCCAGCCTCTCTTTGGCGTGCACGTTTTCACGCGCGCTTTTCTCCGCCTGTTTGAGCTGGGCGGCGAGAGCCTCTTTTTCGCGGATGATGTTGTCGTACGCCGACCTTGAGGACAGCGACTCGTGAAGGTCGAGACGCAGGACACTCGCCTCTTGCTGCAGGTCGCGCACCTGACCTCGTAGCGTTGCCATGACAACCCGTTGCCATCACCAACCGGCGCCGTTGCAAATGCAGCTGCTGAGTTGCTCGCTGAGCGTGAGCACCTCACTGGCACTCCTCGTGGCATTTGCCTGCAAAGTGGCGTTCTCTTCTTTCAGTTTTGCGATGGTTTGGTTCAGTTTATCGATATGCTCTTGTTGGGATATCACTTTCAGAGATAGCTCCATGATATTGTAATTCTCATCAGTTTTTAGCTGGGTGCTATCTACGAATACGGAAGCGGACTGCTGAGTTTTTTCTACCTCACAACCACCATTATTAGCATTAGATTCCTTGTCTACTGCACTGTCACAGTCTGGTTTAGCAGACTGGTAGCCTGGGTCGTCAATGGAGTCCACCCTAGGCCTACCTTCGTCCATGCTATTTACGCTGAAAGGTCGCGAGGCTGGGTAACTGTTGAGAGACATTGATATACTCGCACTACATATCTGAGATTCAAGACTGGCAATCTTGCCATCAATGCGCGCCCATTCTCCAAAGTTCTGTTGCCGTAGCATTTGCTGCTCTATTCTCATCTCCGCCATGAGGCTTATCGTTTCCTTGTGCTCTTTCATTGCCTCGCGGATCTGAACTTGTTGCATTTGCACTTCCTGCTCCAAGTCATGTATATGTCTCTCGTACAAAACACATTCCTGCTCATGATGACTCACTTTGATTTGCATTATATTCTTCTCCTCTCGCATTGTTCGTAACTTATCGTTCAAAACCGATATCTTCTTCTCGGATTCCGAAATCTGCTGAACTATGCTCTCTTTATCACTTACATCCGTCACATTCTGACTCAACAGCTCCCTCCTCAACTGGGCCACCCTTTCCTCAAACTCCTCTCTCTGCTGGTACATATCCTGCTCCACGGCATCTTTAGCCTTTTGCGTCGCCTCCTGAAGCGACTTACACCGACTGATCTCATGCTCCAGATCGTCACGCTGCCTCTCGAATCTCTCCTCCAGCTCTTTCCACCTGTTCTCCGCTTCCAGGCAATCAGACCGTGCCTGTCATCACCTGATTCTCCAGTTCAGTCTTTATCTTGTACAGCTGTGCATTCTCTTCCCTCAGGTCCTCCACAACAGGGTCTTCGATTTCGCTGGCCTGACCCATCTGCCTCTGCAGCTGGAGCAGCTTTGCCCTCAGAACACGTGCTGGGCAGCTCGCGGAATAGCACCCTCCAGACTCAGCCCCCACACTATACAGATTTTCTGTTTTAACAGCCTCAACCTGATTGATTTTGTCCATATTCAAACCCTCCTCACATGGTATATTTTCAGACTTGACCATCAGTTCTCTACTATTTGGGGAACTGACTAGATTGATTTCATCAATGAATCGCTTCTCATCAATATTGGATTGTGAATTGAGCAGCATCATTTCTTGTTTTAGAGACTCATTCGTCTTTTTTAGATCTTTGATCTCTTCCTCTCGCTGGTCAAGTTCGTCGATCTTTTGTTCCAACTCCTCGCATCCTTTTTCGTGTTGCACAGTTAACTTCTTAATATCTTCCAAAAGATGCTTGTTTAATTCTTTCAACTTGACTCTTCCAGTCAAGCACTCATCGAGATCTTTTTTCAATGTTGAATTATCATCCGTAAGTTCCTTCAATTTCTTTCTTAACTGCTCTAACTCTTCAACCAGTTGCTCCTGTTTGTCAGTCAAATTCAGAACCTTGGAGTTAGCCTCTCGCAGCTTTCGACTAACATCTTCTTTAGCCTTTAACAACTGTTTGTAGTCTGCTTGTTGCGTATCATCATCACCTTCTCCCACTGAGGATGTCTCGGAAATCTCCACCGATGCTTCCTCCAGAAGAAACTTTGCGTCGTCCAACTTTTCTTGCAGCATCTGCACTCGATGTTGAGATCGCAGCAGAGCACCTTCCAACTGTCCTCGTTTCTCACTCTGCTCTTGAGCTAATGTTTGAGCTTTTACTTGTTCACTGAGTGCCATTTCTAAGTCCTGTCGAGTTTTTTCTAGCTCTATTTCTATCAGCTTGAAATTCTCATCATAAAAGTTCTCTGGAGTTTGATTGGATGAATCTCCTTTCAGCTCTTTCAATTGAGAATGTAATTCTTTGCATTTATTTTTTTCAACCTCAAGCAGATTGCACACACGATTCTTATCGTCAATTAACAGTTTGTTTTGAAGTTTTATACTTTGAATTTCATTAATATGCTTCTCATTGGCTTGTTTTTGATCATCTGCCTGACTTTCAAGATCTCTACAATTTTTGTCAACTCTTTATTTTTTTCTTTTAAGTCATCGTATTTGATACAGATTTGCCACTTCTCTTGCATCAAAATCTCGTACTGTATTGCAAGTTCACTATGAGACAAGTTGGCATATTTTTCTCTGGCACTAATTTGATTTTGATTGTGCGCAGAACTAGCTTCAGCTGGTTTACTGACAGGTGTGCTGACAGGTGTGCTTTTCCCAGACGGCATTGGTGAAGAAGAGTTAGAATTTACACCTTTTTGCAGCACATGTAATTGACTATTCAATTCTGTATTAGTGTCACTTAGCTTTTTATGTTGTGAATGCAGTTTCTGCATTTGATTTTCCATGACTTCAATTTTCGTATTTAGGTCATTTATTTTTTGCTGCAGTTGTATCTTGTCATTCATTAACCTTGTGCACGCCTCTCTTTTTTCATTCGTCACGCTTTTTACTCTATCTTCATAGGTTTTTCTTTCTTCTTTAAAATTCTCATTTTCTTTGCTAAGCTTATCCACTATTTGAACTAACTTTTCACTGTCCTGATGTCCATGTTTATTGCTCAATACATTTTCAACATCATTTTGCAATAAATCATTTTTCTCTGTTTCAAGACTAGCATTTTTCTCCTTCAACTCTTTCATTTCTTCTAACAGTTTCTCTTTTTCTCCTTCAAAATTGGCAATCATTGTTCTCTTCTCCGCTAACAATATTTCATACTCTAATTTTAGTTGCATCTGATTAGATGGACCCTGTTGCTGAGTTAAGTTTTCTAACCATCTCTTCATGTTGTCTTGACTTTTCCTCTAGCTGCCTTTTCAATTCGGCTATCTCCGTTGATCTATCATGGCCAGTATTAGAAATCTTCTTTTTCTTAGACGCCATTGGGCCCGACGAAATTTTACCTTGAAGCTCAGACTTTTCTCTCGTAAGAATTTCGCATCTGTTTTTAAGCTTCTCCAGCTCATTTTTCTGCTTATTAAACATCACAAGTTTTTGAGTTAATTCTTTGTTATCCTGTTTCAACCGGTCTACTGTCTTTTGAAGGTCCGTATTACTTTGTTTTCCTCGACCTGGAGCAGATTTGACATTTCTCGTCTCCTCTGCAATGCGAACATGCTTGCCTTTTTTCACGGACATTTTTTCACTGCTAACAGAATCAGTGCTATTCGTTCTTCCTTGCTTGAGCAAATGCGAATGTGCCAACTCGCCTTCCAAATGATGAATGCGATGAATTAGAAGTTTGTTCCTTTCGCGTAGCTGTTTGATCAATTCATGGGGGTTTGTGTCTGTAACGTCACTCTCGATACTCAAACTTTCACAACTGGTGCTGACTGGTTCAATTTGCCCCACCACCTGATTATCCAAATGCCCACAACCATCTGTGTCAGAACTTACCAAATTTCGCGATAAATTCGTTCTTGAGCTCGCTCCTGATGGTTCTTCACTAGTATCTGAAAATGAATCATTAGTATCCGCGTGCCCACGTTGCTTCGACTTGTACTTGTCAATTTCACTCACATACATTTCAGTCTGTTTCTCGAGATCTTGTATCTGATTTTGGAATTTCGTTTCTAAATCATTTTTCACCGATTCCGCCGAATTTAATTCCTTCACTAGTCGCTTATTTTCATCGATCAAAAGATTGCATTTAATTTCAAACTGATCTTTTTCTTCCTTCAGAACATCCACTAATTCTTTCTGTTGGTCCTCAGATAAATTAATTGTTTCCTGTGATTTTGATATTGTGAAGATTTCCTTTTGTAATTCAGAATTTTTGGTATCAAGTTGAGCCACTTTCATTTCAAAGTTATCAATTTCAGAGAGGTGGCTTTGGCGAAGCGTGTCCATTTCTTTTCTAGCATCCTCTATTTCCGTTTGATATCTTTTTTCTACAATTTCCATTGAAGATTCTAATTGTTTCACCTCGGTTTTGAGTTTTTCATTTTCTATAGCTATAGCTTTTCTATAGCTATCATTTTCAGTCAATGCAACATCATATTGTTTTTTCAAACTGTCAAATTCAGATTTAACATCTTTTAAAACTACCAAATCACTTTCTGTCCTCTGCTTTTCCTCAACTTGTTTCTGTAAATCACAAATAACAGTATCAAGATCAACAATCTTTGCTTTATAACCATTAACTTCTAACAAATGATTTTCAGAGGCCTCTTTTAAATTGTCTTCAAGCTTTTTTATTTCAACCTGATGATTATTTTCCTTCTCCTCCATACTTGTGTTAAGGCTATCTATATTAGTTTTAATTGCTTCATTTTCATCCTGCAATAGTTGTATCTTACTCTCCAATTCTGCCACTAGATTGTCTTTAGAATGAAGTTGATCAATTTGTTTTCTATAATTATCGTTTTCTAATGAGTGGACCTCAGTGGTTTCTTTTAATTCTTTTCTTAATTTTTCAATTTCAGTTCTTGCATTACATTCAGAATCAATCATATTGTTCAACTCCATATTCAACTTTTCATTTTCCTCTGTTAATGTGTTACATTTTACAATATAATCATCTTTTTCAAGTTTTGAAATATTGTACTCTTCTTGTATTTCACTGACATCCGATTGCAATTTTGTCACTTGCTCTTCATTAGTTTTGATAATATTTTCGAAATCATCAATTTTTACTTTGAACATTTCTATTTCTTCAACATATTTTTCATTTTGTTCTTTTACTTTTTGCAGATTATCAAGTTCGACATTGTGCTCAGCTTTAGCACTTTCCAAACTAGATCGCAATTCTATCAGTTCTTTGTTTAAATTTTCATTATCTTTGGCAAGTTGATTATTTTCAGCAACATAATCACCTTTTTCTGATTTTAATGCATCAAATTGTTCTTGCAAAGTTCCCAGTTCTGTTTGTAAGGTTTGCATTCTGGATTCTGTTTCTGAATTATTCTTAGAAAGATTATTTTTCATTTCAGAAATTGTTGATTGAAGTTGATCAATCTGGACTTTATAGGCATCAATTTCCACTAGATTTTGATCTGTAGTTTCTTTTAGTTCATTGTTTAATTTTTCAACTTCTGTTTTTCTTTGACATTCTGAATCTTTTGCATTGTTCAACTCAATATTTAGCTTTTCATTTTCTTCAGTCAATGTTTTACATTTCTCCAGATATTCATCTTTTTCTGTTTGTAAACTATCATATTTCTTCTGCATTTCATCAAGTTCTGTTTGCAATTTTGTAATTTGTTCTTCGTGAGTTGTAGCTATATTTTGAAAATCAGTTATTTTTCCTTTATAAAGTTCTATTTCTTCTGAATATTTTTCACTTTGTTTGTCTTGTATTTTTCGTTGATTGTTGAGTTCGCTGTCATACTCTTTCTTAGTGTTTTCCAAGATAGATCGCAATTCCATCAGTTCTTTGTTTAAATTTTCGTTTTCATTAACAAGTTCATTATTTGAAGCAAAGTAACCATCCTTTTCTACTACTACAGTATCAAATTGTTCTTGCAAAGTTCTAAGTTCTGTCTGTAAGGTTTGCATATTGGATTCTGTTTCTGAATTATTCTTAGACAGATTACTTTTCATTTCAGAAATCGTTGATTGAAGTTGATCAGACTGGACTTTATAGGCATCAACCTCTACTACATGCCGATCTGTTGTTTCTTTTAGTTCATTGTTTAATTTTTCAATTTCAGTTTTTCCATCACGTTCAGCATCTTTCAAAACTTTTACCTCAACAGTCAGTTTTTCATTTTCATCAACTAATGAGGAAACCTTTATTTCAACCTCTTCCTTTTCTAATTTTATAGCATTGTATTGTTCTGTCAGTTCTGCCAGCTGGCCATCTATATCTTTCATTGATACGTTATGCGACTCAGATTCCTTCCTAACCATATCTTTCAAATCTGAATTAACACTTTCAAGTTCTGAAACTTTGTCTTTCAAATCAGAATTAACACTTTCAAGTTCTGAAACTTTGTCTTTCAAATCTGAATTAACACTTTCAAGTTCTGGAACTTTGTCTTTCAGGTCTGAATTAACATTTTCAAGTTCTCCAACTTTGTTTTTCAAATCTGAATTAACATTTTCAAGTCCTGAAACTTTGTATTTCAAATCTGAATTAACACTTTCAAGATCTGAAACCTTCTCTTTCAAATCTGAATTGACACTTTCAAGTTCTAAAACTTTGTCTTTCGATTCTGAATTACCACTTTCAAGTTTGACAAGTTTCTCTTTCAAACCTGAATTACCATTTTCAAGTTCTGAAACTTTCTCCTTCAAATCTGAATTGACACTTTCAAGTTCACCAACTTTGTCTTTCAAATCTGAAATAACACTTTCAAGTTCCGTAACTTTCTCTTTCAAACCTGAATTACCACTTTCAAGTTCTGAAACTTTGTCTTTCAAATCTGAATTAACACTTTCAAGTTCTGAAACTTTGTCTTTCAGGTCTGAATTACCATTTTCAAGTTCTCCAACTTTGTCTTTCAAATCTGAATTAACACTTTCAAGATCTGAAACCTTCTCTTTCAAATCTGAATTAACACTTTCAAGTTCTGAAACTTTGTCCGTCAGGTCTGAATTAACATTTTCAAGTTCTCCAACTTTGTTTTTCAAATCTGAATTAACATTTTCAAGTCCTGAAACTTTGTCTTTCAAATCAGAATTAACACTTTCAAGATCTGAAACCTTCTCTTTCAAATCTGAATTGACACTTTCAAGTTCTGAAACTTTGCCTTTCGATTCTGAATTACCACTTTTGAATTGACAACATTTTCTGAAGTTACCATTTTTCAACTTTGAAACTTTCTTTCAAATCTGAATTACCACTTTCAAGTTCTGAAACTTTCTCTTTCAAATCTGAATTACCACTTTCAAGTTCTCTAACTTTGTCTTTCAAATCTGAAATAACTCTTTCAAGTTCTGTAACTTTCTCTTTCAAACCTGAATTACCACTTTCAAGATCTGAAACCTTCTCTTTCAAATCTGAATTTACACTTTCAAGTTCTTTAACTTTCTCCTTCAAATCTGAATTACCACTTTCAAGTTCACTAACTTTGTTTTTCAAATCTGAATTACCATTTTCAAGTTCCGTAACTTTCTCCTTCAAATCTGAATTTACACTTTCAAGTTTGGCAATTTCTGCTTTGTAGCTCTCAATTTCAGCAGAAGTGTTGTCTTCTGCAGCCTGTTTTAGTTTCTCCAACTCGTTTTGGGTACTGGCACAAGAATTTTCATACACAGATTTCAAGTCTCTCAACTTATCTTTCAGCTGATCATTATTGTCTTTAATTGATTTCAATGTGCAAACATATTCTTCATTTTCTGCTTTTACAGCATTACACTGTTCTTGCAAATTACTAACGTCGTTTTTCAAAGAATATACACATTCCTCGAGAGTTTTTGATTCAGAATCTTTCTCTTTTAGACTTTCTTGCAATTCAGAATTTACAAGTTCAAGTTCTTCCGCTTTTGCCTTAAGAATTTTCAGATCCCCTTCAAGCTGTTCGTGATTTTCTGACAATGTTTTGTATTTTTGTGACTCAGCCTTGCGCTCAGAAACCAACGTATCCAGTTTCTCCTGTAAAACTTTGACAGAGGCTAAATCAGACTCATTTTCACGTGAAATTTTCTCTTGCAGGTCATTATTGATCTTTTCTAACTCGCTAATTGTCAAATTGTAACGATCAACTTCCTTTAAGTTTTGAACAGTGTTTTCTTCAATTTCTTGGCGTAACTTTGCAATTTCATTTTTGTAACTCTCCGATGAACTTTCAAGCTCAATTTGCATGTCTTTTAATGTGTCATTGAGTTTTTCATTATCACATATCAAAACATTGCACTTATCTGCATACTGTTCATTTTCCACTGTCAAATCCTCAACCATTTTCTTCAAATTATCACCATCCTCAGCTCCACTGATCTGAGAGTCAGACTTTGATTTTAATGTGCCTCCTTTTAGCTTTTTCAACTCTGCTTCAAGCTTCTGTTTTTCTTTCACACTAGAAGTCGCTTTGGCTTTTTGCTTCAAAATATCTTTCCTCAATTTTTCATTTGATTCTTTGAAACTGCCCAGCTCCAATTCAACTGTGCTTAACTTCTCGATGACATCATTGTAGTCTGTCAGTTTTATGGACATCTCTTCCACTTTTTCTAACAACAGCAACTTCTCACTTTCAAGATTGTTAAGTTGCTTCCTCAAAGTCTCCGCTTCATTGACAACACAATCCTTCTGAACTTGCAGCATTTCAATAGTCAACTGAATGTCGTCATCATTTCTGGAAACTGGTAATTCGCGGTGAATGTCGTCATCATTCCTAGTAGCACTTGCGGAACGCGAGACACTTCACTTTGTAACTTGCAGTCAACCAAATCATGTTCATTGTCATCGCCCACACTTTTCACAGTAGCCGACTGTGGGTCTACATTGACAGCCTTGATTCTCTGGCTGCTGCTGCAGCTGGAAAACGGTACAGGTTCGACGAAGTCCGTTTCGTCTGCTGGAGGCTCTGAATCTGGATCTAGCTGGTTGAGTGGGTGGACGGATCGTAGCTCAGACGGTTGGGCTCGGCGATTTGAACAACGTAACAGATTGGTAAATAAACATAAAGGCAGACTATATTTCACAATATCGACCAAAACGCCATTACAAGATACCGGGGGCGCCAGTGGGTCATCTAGAGAAAAAATGTTATCTACCACCAGATTTTAAAAATATGATTCATTGGTAGTGTAAATAATTATCCCCAATGCTGGTGTAGGATTTACGGGGAAACATGATAAAAACAACAAAGCGTTAAACGGCTTTATTTGATTTTATTAATAATCAACCCGATGATGATATGTCATTTTTCGATATCCCATAAATTTAATAGTATCTCTATATTGCTCACTTAGAGTTTTCTCCATCTAAGCAGACTATATTTCACAATATCGGCAATACTACAAGAATTTAGGCCAAAACAAATGAGTCCATCATGGGAGGGTCATTAAGTAAACATATAGCCAATTTGCTATGATTTACAAACACTCAAACATGTCGTTTCACATTAATAATACTATTAGGATGTGTCAACTGGAACACTTCCTCTAAGATTGCAGATAGTTTCTACTCTAATCAGTGCATGGTTTGTAAACATTTCAGGTCTGGAAACACTATGATTTCCCGAATACTAGATTCACATACTAGGCCCCGGTCCAGTCACTAACATGGTAAGTGTTGGAACCTGCTGGTTTAAAAGCTAAAATGGTACTGACCACCCCTCCGTCACCTTACGGCGCCACTCTCCTCTGCGGCAACACGCGCCAGGGCCGCCTCCAGCTCGTTGGACAGACGCTGTAAACATGGAGAGGAACGTTAGGGATCGTTCAAAAATGACGTCAGCTAATTTTTGGCCTTTTTTACCCCCTCCCCTCCACCCCATCACCTTTCGTCATCTTTGCAACAGCCCCCAACCCCCCCCCCCCTTCCATCCCCCTCTCCCCAACCCCATGACATCGTTTTGCAATGACATTTAACATTGATTTAACTCTACCGCTATATAAATACATTTGAATTATATATGTCCATAATTTAGACATAATTTTACAAATGTATTTAGGACTTAAAGCAAACATGGCAATGGGATTTCAACTAGTAGATATATCACAACTCACTTATCATTTCAGAAAGTAAGTTCAATTACTGTTCAATAACTACAACTTTTTTTGCCGATGAATGTCCAAAATTAAAACTGGAAATATTCATTCGAATGTCGGTACAATTGCTATCCTTGTCAAAAAATATAAGGATGTTTTTGACAAGGATGCTATTGCTTTGAAATTTGAATAAATATTTCAATTTTAGGTTTTGATCAGGGACATTTATCAGCAAACATAGAATACTACAAAATTATGAATCTCTCTATTTTAATTGACGTATACTTAGGAAAAAGAACTGTTGACTGAAATTATAATATCTCTCTCTTTTATATTCATTATTGTAACTGATATCACAATAACTCTAATTTTACTTATTCAAATAAATCTTTTAACGTCAAACGCTGCTCTTCCTTTATTGTGCCCAACAAGGTGACATATATACAAGAGAATCGATATCATAAAACCGAAACGAGTAAAAAACATGTGTGTGAAATTTACGTTCACATGCAAGCGATATGGTTCAATAGCAACATAGCGACAAGACAAGACAAGGCAAATGGCGATTATTCACATCACATACATTTGAATAGCAGTTTTCACAGGCAGACGATCTAGCATTTGTCGCTTGCATGTGAACAGCATCATTCCAGTTCTAGTTCTAGTTTATCAATTCAAAAATAAGCCAGTCCCAGTTATGGGGACTGGCCTCCACTGATGAGGCAATATGATATGAACGAAAAATCTCTTCCACGCAAGTGTACGCTAATGTGTTTTACCTCATTTATAGAAGGTTTTTAGATACCATACCATAAAATCATGAATAAAAGAACCCAGGATGCGTTCAGTTTACGTGTGTGTGTTTTTTGTGTTTTTTTTTTTTTTTTAAAATTAATGATGAAAAACTCATCTCTTTTGCATTGTAAACATAATCTTGATAAGTCTATATTATATCTTATTCTAACTAGTTATTTTTTCTTTAAAAAAAGCTTATATATTGTTTTATCATTGTAAAAGGAGAAAAAGTTTATATGAAATGTTGCAAACGTTCACAAAAATTTTAAATCATTTCGTTATTTCTTAATTAAGAACTGGTATGTATCGATTATTCAGCAAAGTTTCCGTGTGTTACCTTGTTTTCCTTGTACAGCGTGTCTATGATGGGGGCGAGGCTGCTGTCTGGCTGGGCAGGAGACTCTGTGGCTCGAGGCTGCTGCTCCTCTAACTCTCGACGCACCTGGCAGTCATATTCACAACGATAATTACACAAGATTCTTGAGATTCGGTCGCATTTGATTCTACTCTTTGTTCTATTTTTGCTGCCTTATCTTCAAATGTGGTCTGAAGCGTTCTTATAAAAAAATATTTTTCTTTTTTATGTTTCAATATCACAGTATCTTTTTCAAAATAATAAAAGTTCAAAAAAAAAAAACAAAAAAAAAAAAAAAAAAAAACTATTATTATTTTGAAAAAGGATACTGTGGTATTGAAACATATAAAAAAATAATAATAAATTGGACCAACAGGTATTTTTGCATTTTAATATAAGAACGCTTTAGACCACATTAGAAGATAAGGCAGCAAAAATAGAACAAAGACTTGAAACAATGATAATTGTTTATATATGTAAAAAGAGTACAAAATACAGCCTTTTCTCCGTGCCGGCTGGTTTCAAAAGTTCACGGTCCGATGGGTAGGTTACTTTTGGGTGTTCTCAACATTAGTATGCTTAAGGAGCAGACATTTAGATTTTATTGATGCTGGCCCTGTGGTCCGTGAGTATGATTCATATCCTCATGTAACTGGGAATATTTTAGCCGTGGCAAGCTTTTTATATAGTTAAATGGAAGATTGTCTTCAGATACGTCAATATAATGGTGGGACTGTGCTTGCTAGAGAGAACTGACAGAGAGAATGGACTTCAATATGTTAGCAAAATTTGACTTCTAATTTCCACGAATACAAATATAGTTTCTTTTGTAATACCATTCGTCTATTGAATATGCTTCCTATACAAATATTAAATGCAGGATCCATTGACATTTTTAAAGTTAAGTCATTAATATAGATGACCCCTTTACATTGGGAAAAAATATGTAATACCTGGACTCTTGTGTAGTATTCATTAGAAATGTTGTTGTTTTTGTTCTCGTTCTTTTTCTAATTCACTGCAATTGTTTTTTTATTATTGCACTTGTTTATTCATGTATGGTATGTCACAAATGCACAAAAATTCCTGTACGGCCACTGGCCATTTCATTAAAAAAAGATTGAAGATTGGATACCTGAAGAAATCCAACAAGTTTATTTTCAGCTTTAAGTCGAGTTCTCTCAACACTGTAGAGCAGTGCACACCCATCCCTTAGGTCACACTCATCCCGTATTTTTTTATTTTTAAATATTTAATATCCAAACAAGTACTACTTTGAACACAATAGGTTTCCCGACGCCAAAGTGTAAAAAGAAAATTTCTTGTAAGATCTAATGTAAATAAACATGTTCAAATCGCATAATATCACCACCTACGGGATGTGTGTGCATACGCTATTTCATAACAAAATGCATCATAGATCATGTAATTTTAATGAACCATAAAAATTGTGTTTATCTTACGAAAATACAACTAAGTAGTTTCCTTTTGACACCTTAAACGGTATTGTTGGTTCATTAAAAGCTGTGCTATGATGCTTTAAACAAAAAAATATACGGGATGGGTGTGAGGTGCTCTAACTCGTACCTTCTGTAGCTCTGTGATGAAGTCGTGTTGTTGTTGAGCCTCGAGCGCGGAGATCCGCTGCTGCAGCACCAGGTCGAGCTGTGCCTGTCGCGCCGCGTGGGCAGAGGCTGCCTCGGCCGCAGCCTTGGCCAGCCCTGCGCGGTACTCCTCGGACAGGCTGAAACACAGCCGATAGAGGCTGATGAAACGTGATGAAAAAAGAGCTTCCTACTGCCCTTGGTGGGCACACTTTATAATGTTGGGCCATGGCACATGACCCTCTATGTTCTTCCCAAGTGTAACATAAAAAACTAGCCAATCAGCACAAAGCTCTCGCTAATTTGGAGACTTTTGACCTGTTAATATCACCTAATGCATTATGCATATTCTGACCTAATTGGGAAGACGTCGAGCAAGAAAGTGAGCTCTTGATATTCAGGGAGTTGGTTGACACATTTTAGTCAAAAATATTTCAGAAATTCCACATTTGGACATATTGTCTCCTGTTTTTGCCACATTGGATTTAGCTGTTTTGGGAGGTCTGCTCCAGGAATCCTTCACTTGTGGAGAAGGCTCATATTACATTTTAGCTATTGCCAAATCCATTTATTGCAATAAAATATGTTTAAACCAAGTGCCTCACTTGGTGATGGTAGAGCTTTATTGCTGTCAGTCCAATCTGTTCCTCCTTGCCATTTTGAAGGTGTCCATTGGTATTTCAACATTAAGGGTAGATTTTGATAGCTTACAGGCTACAGAATAATTGATAGACAGCTATACTTCTCATATACTAAATGACTGTGTAATTTTTACTAATACTTCAAAGAAACATGCTCAATTTGAAGACAAGTAGACCTACCTAAATGCTTGTATTTTTAGCTCTGTTTCATATTGCTCCTTGATTCGCATTATCTTCTGTTCATATTTCTCTTTCAGAGCTTCCAGTGCCGATGTTTCTTCATGGTTTTCAACAGCAGCAGTCTGAAAACAACAAATTCATATTATAAAATCCTTGCAATACATGAACTTGGATATAATTTTTATTTCAAACCCGATTGCAACCAACATGACACGTAGTGACTAAAATCAGGAGTCTCAAAAGATGGTTGATATAGATTTATTGGATTTTTTTAAAGTTTTTTTTTAATTTTTGAAGCTTGAGATTACAAAATATTTGAAAGGACCCAATACTGACATCCCGTCTTATCAAATTTTTACTGAACACTAGTTATCTTCTGCATTGAAGCTATGCTCAAAAGGATGTCCTTTAACACACACTCAATGGTAGATCCAGGTTTTTGGAAAAGGGAGGGCGCACTTGAGGCTTTATACACGCAATCGATGTCGCACATATAATAAAAAACTACGAAAATGAAGTATTTTGGTGGGAAAAGGAGGGGGTGCGATCTGAATCATGGATCTGCCTATGAGTCACACACACTTGTAGCCTGATTCTAGCCATAATCATCCTAGCGCGCCTCATTACCTGAGAAGCAGCTGTATCGTCGTCATGGCTACCAGAATCTGGCGACTTGCCAGCTGCCCGCTGCTGTTGTTGTAGTTGTCTTGGAGATGATGATGAAGCACCCACGAGTTCCCTCGAGGGAGCTGGCGGTGGCGCCGTGAACTGCACACTGTCCGAGAACAGGGCCGGCGTCTGCAGCTGTAGGTACTGTCGCAGCTGGTCCTCCATCGCAGTACTGCAGTCCATCGCGTCGTCAGCTGTAGTACTGCGCAGGTGCTCTGTACCTTGGATTACTAAACCTACAGCAGATAAAATGAACATATAGAAATCATTTATGGCATACAACAGCCAGGATCCTCTTCAGCTATAGACTTAAAAAAATCAGGGTCAGGATGCACTTTGACCCATGTAGAAAACATCTTGTAAGTAAGATACGTCTGTAACATCCATATAACGAAACACTATGACACGTAAAGTACTGCACTCTGTAAAGTTCACCGAAAATACACTAACACTTCAGTATTTTTGCAATGTATACAACCATTTGAGTTATTTTGCCATGAATTCTATTTAGCATTGCCACATTCTGCACCAAAGGATGTAGTTTTCATTGGAATGAGTTTTGATGGAAGGAAGTTATAGAACAAAAGGTGGGTGGTGTGACGAATTTCTGTCCAAACTATAGATGTGTTTTGCAAGCCTCACCTGTAGCAGCTGTCTCCGTGATGCGAGCCGGGCTGGTGCGACTGTGAGCGGGGCTGTGTGTCACACTGTGTGTCGTGCTGTTTGTTGTGCTGTTTGTCGTGCTCCCCACCCCACTGTGAGTGCTCATCGGAGTGCCTGAACCATACAATAATAATTTGTATAGCACTAATGAGGTGGTCAGATAGCAAAAATGTGATTGGTGATTTTCCCTAAATCTTCACTCTGAGTATCAGATGTGTGGAGGGTTCTGACAACAGGTTAACTAGACTCATTAAAAAATTTCTGCAAAACATTTCACAGGCAATTTGTTAATCTATAATGTAAATCTTGGCGTGAATTGTGAATTGTTTGAATTTAAGCAAAATGAGGTCAAGTGACCAATCACAGCTAAGTATCAGATCAAATGGGTGCCCTGATGGGCAATGTTACCAGAATTATTATATTTTATTTAAACAGGACCATCATATCCACAATGTTAATTCCCTACTAAAGGCAAAACAATGTATAAATGAATTTCATCTGATAGGAACTATTTTTTTTTTTTTTTTTTTTTTTTCATTTTGCCGTCTGCAGTTTAGCTAAAATTTCAGGGCAATAAAAATGAGATCAGGGTACAATTTGGACTATCACATGCCCTGAATGAACTAAAATTGTCTGTATTTAAGTGTGTGAAATGTGATGAAAATGAGATGCAACCTATTCAATTACAATTCCTGGGCATTGGTGACAGATCATGAAATGTATTGGTGACTGGTGATTTAGGAAAAAAATGTTGGTGAATTGATTTTCATCAAGGCTAATACTCACCCCCTCACTAATAGAAAAAAAAAAGAATAAATAAAATTGCAATCCACAAGACTTTTATTGTTGAATCGGTTAGGATTTTCATTGAAAAGGTCTCTATAGAGGTGAAAGCGCTTTTTAAAAATATATTCTGTGTTTTGTCGTTACTATCCTTGTCACTGTCATGCATGATTTTACACAGAAAGAGGAGTCTAGATCGATTCGTTTATTGACTACTGTGTACAGCTCTCCATAATCTTATATACTCGAGCTCTTCTCGATGTATAGACTAGTCTGACCTGGCTTAGACGTATGGGCCAGAGGCCTGTGGATTCTTGAGGAAGCTTATACTAAAACAGAACAGATTATAAAGCCAAAAAGGTGCAAAATTTTATTGGTATCACAAATTTTAGCATCATCGATGCTTTCTCAAGTGAAAAATTGACCAAAATAACATTTTTCACTTGGGAAAGCATCAATGATGCGAAAATTTGTGATTTCAATAAAATTTCGTACCTTTTTGACTTTATAATCTGTTCTGCTTTTAATATAATATGGTATGAGCAGCCTTTATACGAAGCTTATAATGTATGTGACCTGCTTACCTGGGAGGCTGGGGCTGTGGATGCTGGCTGGCAGGCTGCCTACAGGGCTGGGCTGGAGGCTGAGGGGCCGGCTGGGGGAGGAGGAGGAGGAGGGTGGGGAGAAGGCGGGGAGGGCGAGGTCCGGGTGCTGGTCCCGCAGCCACGACACCTGCTGCTCCAGACGCAGCCTGAAATACACAGATGAGCATAGCAAAATTGTAATAGACCATCGTAGTACCATTTTTGCCGCTAAGTGGCTACAATTCTGTTAGTCTCAATCAACCAGACCCTGTGAATACTGATGGTCAAGATTAGGTGGAGCAATGCTACTAAAACTAGTCAGCAGGATGAGTTACGCTCAATGATATATACTTATATGTATGAAAAATCCACTGCTCCTCCTGTTGCTGCTGGAATACAGCAGCACAACTGTTAGAAATCAACTCGATAGATAACAGACCTATTGTCGTATTTCTTTTTCTACTGTTTATGTTGGGTTAAAAATATCTAATATAAAAAGTTCTTAGAGCTGCTCGTACCTTTTTGACTTTATTATCTGCTCTGTTTTAAAAATATCTAATTAAATTTCAAAAGTTTTATTTAGTATAAGTTGCAATGGTAAACGTTTTCACGTTCCAAACACTATGAACACCAGCTTGGAGATGAAAGTGTTTTTTCTGTATTTGTTTACCTGTCGTGTTCGACGTCGAGCACGTGTCGTGTCATGCGTGCGAGGTCGTCGTCAAACAGCTCCTTCATGGAGTCGCGCTCCTCTCGCACCGTGGCCAGATGACCGCGCACACGCGCCAACTCAGCCGCAAACCTGCAAGGGGGGATTATTAGGATTAAGGATAGACCAGGGTCAGGATTAGGTGGAAAAGTGTTACTCATCAAACCCTCAAATATCTACTCATCCTGCAAAAAATGTACTCGTCCTCCTTGTACAAACTCTATATCTGTATGACAAATTATTCAGAATTGCTCCTCGTCAAAAAGATGAGTTTCTGAAAATTAGCACTTGTCCTCCACTAGTTTTTACTAGTCAATACGAGCGGACGAGTGGCTAATCCTGACCCTGGATAGATAAATGAATCCATTTTCAATCTTCTATCACATCTTTCTACCAAGCATATTTCTACCACAATTGACCTTGGGGTTGTGAGTTTGAGTCCCATCAGGGCACATGATATTACTGATATAGTCAAATGGAAGCTTAGGGTTGTAAAACCTGTCTTTAGCTATGTCAATACAGTGGTAGGAGCTTGCAAGGTGAGATGGGGGATCAGTAAATTAATCCATCCTGTTCGTTAAAATATATTTATTTATAATAAAAACTTGTCGTATCGAATCTGTATATATATAACGGTAAAATACTTGAGATCGCCAAGTGTTTGAGAAAATTAACCTATATGCTGTGGTTGAAGGGAAAGGAAACTAACATCAAGATAACATTTGAGATAAGTAATATTGAGATAACGAGGTTCTACTGTAGTTGGCTGCTGTTACTGTGAAATTAAATGAACATCCAATAATCATCAATCATGATTCGTTAAAATTTAAATTCATTTTAATGTAAATTTTATGCCTTCAGTCAAATCCTAAGGTTCAGTCCAAAACAAGGTGTTCAATCGATCTGCAGTTAATGTGCGAAATCACAAGAGATGGTGCGGAAATCAACAGTTTTAGTGCAGTAAATGTTTACTTTTGAAATAGGTTTTGATTTTTCACTGTAGGTAGTATAAATATCTGTCTTTGGCACAAATCAAAACCGCCGATTTCAAAAGTAAACATTTACTGCACTAAAGCTGTTGATTTCCGCACAATCTCTTGTGATTACGCACGTTAATTGAACGCCATGCAAAAAGATCTGTGTTATTAAGTCTCACCATTCGGGTGTTTCACCATCAGCCGGCGGTCCCTGCTGCGTCTGTGTCTGCTGGAGCGCCAGCATCTCCTCCTCCAGAACCTCCTTCTCTGCCTGCAGCATGTTCCTGGGGACACACAATGATCACCATCAACAACAACATCACATATCATGTTCCTGAACAAACGCACACAATGATACCATCCCCAACAGATGATATAGCCTATACATTAGAACCTTGCTATCTCGATATTGCTTATATCAAATTTTCTGTTATCTCGCCGTGTAAACATATGTCCTAATAAGATTTGAGATAGCAAGGTTCTACCACTTAAATTTTCATCCAAATACGTCACATCCACATGGTTGACCATTTCAAAATTATACTGCTAGTGAAGTACCCTGTTTACCGTATACGGCCATCCAAGTGCCCACCCTCTTGTAACAGCCCACCGTCAGTTTGAGAAAATTTCAATTTAACGGCCCTGGCCGCTTGGATGGTCGTATACGGTACATTTAAACTCGTGGTGTAAACAAAGTGACTGGTTCTGGTGTGTCTCTACGCTCATTATCGAGCATTGCACAACACTACCCAGGGTCTTGATGTCATAGAACCATCTATAGTCTGTCTCTTTTTTATTTACACCATGAAAATAGCAGTTTTCAAGAACATGTGAACTTGTACCCTGAGGTCAAAACATACATGATATATTGCACACTAAGCACTTTGACCACTCTAGAAAATATTACGTTACGTAAGATACGTTTGACGTAACACTATGACACGTAAAGTACTGCACTCTGTAAAGTTTACCAAAAGTACACTAACACTTCAGGATCTTGCAATGTATGCAACGATTGGAGCTAGTTTGCCATGGATTTTATTTACCCTTGCCAATTCTGCACCAAACGATGTCACTTTTATAGAAATCCATTTTGATTAAAGGAAGTTATGGGACAAAAGGTGGGTTCGGTGAATTAAAGTACAAACTCTAGCATAAACATACCTCTCCTCCTGCATGTCGTTGAGGCTGGTGTGCAGATTGTCCAGTGAGGCACCAATCAGTTCCCTCTCCTCCTCCATTCTCTCTATCTCATTCTTCAAGTGCACTGAAATACAATTTTTTACAATACCTTGTAGATTTGCAGGTTGTTGGATTTTTGATACTACCAATCATTTAATTGTTTATTTAGCTGTTTATCACACTATTACATCTGTATCGGGACTAAATTTTGAATTACATTCGAAGAATAGAAAATTATAATAACATATACGGTTCATTTCAGACGTTTTGACATACTAGCACCCTCCAGGAATAATAAAATTTGCATTACTTGAATATATTTATCAGCGATTAAAGCATAACTATGAACTTATCGAACATACTTACAATGTTTTTCTACTAGGTCCTCATCCTGTGATGCGCTGGCCTCACCAAGGTTGGCCGTTACACTCTTTCCCAATTCTTCCTTCAAGCGATCGCACTCGTAACTCCGCGATTCTAAGTCCACTCTGAGAGAAGCAATGCTGGTCTGCGCATTTTCAAGCAATCGCTGCTTTTCTTCCAACTCTTCCACAACGTCCTCATACGCCTTCACAGCAGAGTCTCTCTCTCCGCTCAGAGTGTCAATCAATTCGGACACACTATCGCCCATATTTTCCACCGTTATATTCCATTCTTCGCCCATCTCTTGTAGAGAGAAATCACTACTTCTACTGTCGTTAGGGATTTCGAGAAACCTCTGCTTCACTTGCTCCAGCTGTTTTTCCGCGTGCTCTTTAACTTGTTCCTTGATGTGCTCAATCTCTTTCATTTTCTCTTCTGTCATCTCGCGTTTCATATTCTCAACAGTGATTTTTACTTCTTCGTCCTTATCAAGTTTCGCCTTTTCTATCAATGATTCTCTTTCCTGTTCCATAGTCTCTCTCATGATTTCCATGTTTTTGGTATGCGTCTCTTCCATATCATTCTTCAGAGCATCAAGAGCAGCTTTCATATTCTCTTCCATTTCAGTCTGGATGGCTGAAATCTGTTCCTTCATTTTTGTGTCCATTTCGCTCAATTCTGTATTATTTTCAGCTTCAAGGTCTTGATTCAGCTTCTCTAAGACCTCTACATGTTGTCGGGTCAGCTCAGCTTGATCATTTTCATGTTTTTGACTCAATGTTTCCATTTCTAACTTATATTGCTCCGCCTGTTCATTCATGGCCATTTCAATAGATACACATTTCTGTTCATGCTTTTGTATCAAATCTTCAACGGCTTCATTTTTTTCCATTTCAAGCTGCTGTTTCATTTTTTCAATTGCTGCCAGCTTCTCTTGCTCCATGGCTTCTTTTAAATTCTCTAATTCTGAATTCTTTTCCTGTAGTAGTTCATCTTTGGCATTTTGGAATTTTTCTTCCATTTCCTCTTTTAGCGATTCTATCATCTTCGAATGCTGTGTATCAGCTTGTTCAATAGCCAAAAGTTTCTCTTTCTCCATCTCTTCTCTCAAGGACGACACAGTCTGTTCCAATTTTGCATCATGTTCTAACATAAATTGGTCTCGAATTTGCGTTGCGAATGAGCTCTTTTTTTGGTCCATCTCATCTTTTATGTCAGCAACTTTTATTTCAATCTGTCTATCCCTTTCTTCATTACTCTCTTTTATTAATCTTTCTTTTTGCAGCGTTAATTCATTATTATATTTTTTTTCAAGCTCTTCTTTCAAAGCATTCAATTCCACCAATTTTTCTTCTTGCATCGCTTTTCGTTCGTTTTCGATAGTTATCAATGACTGGTTTTCTATTTCATTTCTGATTTTTTCACATTTTTCTTCCACAATACTCTCCATTTCTTCTTTTGTATTTTTAACAGCAACTTCCTTTTCTTTTGTCATTTCATCTTTAATTTTGTCTTCTGCCTCAAGTTTCTCCTGCAGCAATTGCTTTTTCATGTTTTCTATTTTCAAATTCATTTCTTCTTCTAGCTTGCGTAATTCCTCATCTTTGCTACTTTCATCAAGAGTGCCCTTTTCAGCCTCTTTCCTAGCTTTGTCTACTTCTCTTCCCATGTCTTCTTTGATTTTAGCAATGTCTTCATTCTTCTCACACAACTGTTTCTTGTAAAATTTCTCAACAGATTTCAGCTTTCCTTCCAACTCTTTAAGTGTTCGTGCACCATCAGCACTTATACCCACTCCATCATAACTAGAAACATTAACTTCAAGATCATCTGATCCTTTACTATGCGTCATTTCTTCCTTCACCATCACTTCCCCATTTTCATCCATTGTCGTACCGTCTACACCATCATCTCCACCTATATTCCGTGCATCTAAACCACTATTGCCACCTTGCTCATTCACAAAAACGCATGTATCCGTCTCCTCTTTTTCAGCGACATCAACCAATCCAAGTTGCTCTTTCAGATCACTAATAACGACTTGATCTTCGTCTATTCGGCTACACAACGAGCTCACTTCAGCTTTCAGCACATCGGCCTCCTCCCGAGATTGCCCGATCATTTTCTGCAAGACCTTATACTCATTGTCCACATGCTGGAATCGCGCATCCACAGCCTCTTTGTCAGCACGCATGTTTGCAAACTCACTCTTGTAGCCTGCTAACTCTGTGCGCAACGAGTCAAGTTCTGCTTGTCGCTTGGCTATCAACTCATCGTGTTCCTTCTGAAGCTGAGAAAGCTGTAACTTGAGTGTGTCCACTTCATCAGCAGATGGTTCAGACGTCGTCACTGATTCCTGTGACACCATTTCTTTGGTCTGACTCGAAGCAGACGCTATTTGTGCATCAAAATCAACTGCTTCTAATTCCTGATGCTCGGTGGTTGCGTTACTAATGGACTGGCGTGTGAAAGCTTGAATCGCCGCCATCATATTCGTCTCTAGCGAGTCACTGTCGTCACTCTTTCCCACTGGTTTTCTAATACTGGTAAACATCGCTGCTGCAGAGTCAATCACAGCGTCAAATTCTTCCTTTGTTTTGCATGTAGATTCTTGTTGAGTTGTCGAATCTGAAGCAGAATGACCAGCACCACATACTGTCGATAGGAGAGAGCTCATTTCCCCGTCAGACTCTGATGGTACTGAACTTTGTTCATCAGATCCGCGAGCTTCTAAACAAGCACTATCGTCACTTTTTGGCGGCATGTGGCCAACCTCTATCACAAAATCGTTGTCACCTAACATTGTCTGTAGTTGGTCGAGCAATGAAGCACTAACTTCTCCCGTAATGTCCCTACTCACTATTGCAGCAGCAGATTCTCCTCCTTGTTCACCTGCAGCTTTTTGGTCCTCCTGTTTCGGTATCTCTAAAATACCCTGTTGTTGCTGCTGCTGCTGCTGCTGTTGCTGCTGCTGCTGCTGCTGCTGCTGCAGTTGTTGTTGAGCATTTGTTGTCTCAGTAGCCGCATCCGTATCTACCACAGAAGCACCACCACATCGCTCGCTATCACTAGCAGCAGCACCTTCAACCACACCATTTGGATCTGCTGTCGGATTGATCCAGGATTGAAGAGCTTCAATAACCTGACGATCCCTCTCCAGATCCGGCTCCCCGACCTGAACAGGTCCGCCCAGATCCAGGTTATTGGCAGCAGCAGATGAAAGCAGACGCATCACGGACATTACATCCTGCTCCAGACTCGGTTCAGACACAGTAGTTGCGGTGCTCGTTGCCTGATCTTCAACCAAATGCTTCTGTTTGTAGTCGGCTAGTTCCGCCTGCAGAGTATCCCGCTCTTTCTGAAGCCTAGAAACTTGTGACCGTAGCGAGTCCACTTCAGACTGTGCTGCCGATGATGCACTATCATTGTCACTACTATTGAAATGTAATCCTGTGCCCGTTTGTCGGGACTCGTCAGACGCCGGTTTTTGCTCGGCGTTTGTTTCTGAAGCTCTACGGTGGGGACGTTGTGGCTGCTGCATGTGACCGACTTCTATCACAAAGTCCTCGTCACCCAGGACAGTCTGCAAGTGATCCCTCAGTGACCCACCAACCTCCCCTGTGATATCCGTACTCACTACCTGTGCATTTTGTGGTGGCCCGTCGGCAGCATTATCATTCGAAGCAGAAGCAGTTTCTCGCTGCACCGACGAATCACCATCTGCATTGTAATTATAAGTCAGTGCACTTGGCTGCAGATTCACGAATGACTGCAATGCTTCGATGACCTGCTGATCGCGGGCCGGGGACGGTTCGCCGACGTGAACTTGACCCAAATCCTGGTTAACGGCAGCAGCCGACGAGAACATGCGCACTGCGGACATTATGTCTGTCTCCAGATTCGTTTCTGTTTCATGAGAAGCACTTGCTTCTTGATGTTCGTCTAAAGAGGAAGTATTTGAATGATGAACAGCCATTGGACTTTCCACAATGTCACACTGACTTCCAGATTCGGTTTGCATTATGTCACACTGACTTTCAGAGTCTGTTTGCATTATGTCATGCTGACTTTCAGAGTCTGTTTGCTTTATGTCTGTTTTCACAACCTGAACCGCAGCTTTGTATTCCTCTATAATAGTTTTACTATCGTTCACCTCAGCCTCCAGCTTAGACACTCTCTCCTGATATTTGTTTCGCTGAGCGGTCAACTTACCCAACTGAACTTGCAGAGCACGAGCCTTTTTCTTCAACTGAGCCACTTCTTCAGACTGCGCTCCTTCCTTACCGTTAGACTGACTATTTGACTGTACACTACTAACACTGTTCATTTCCTGATAGAGACGCTCTTTTTCCTCATTTAAAGCAGCTATCCTCGCTTGCTGGGAGCTATTCTCTTCCGTTAGTGCACCAATCCTCAATTCCTGAGCGTTCATTTCTTCCCTCAAAGCGGCCACACACAACTGCTGCTTGTTTTTTTCCTCCCTCAACGCGGCTATACTAGACTGCTGACTGGTGTTCTCTTCTCGCAAAGCCGCAATATTCGCCTGATAGATGCGATTCTCCTCTTTCAAATCACCTATTGTACTCTGCAGCTTACTGATTGTCTCTTGGTACGAAGAACTTGCCTGCTGACTGCCTTTCTCTTCTATTAACGCCGCGATATTCGCCTGGTACGCAGCATTCTCCTCTTTCAAGCTTGCAATACTCTTCACGTGCATGCTATTCTCTTCCTTTAACACAGCAACACTAGAGGCGCTCTCTTCCATCAAATCAGCAATGCTCCTCTGCAATTTGCTGATATTCTCTTGATAAACGCTATTCTCCTCGCGCAAAGTTGCAATGCTGCTCTCCAACCGACTGATCTCACCCTGATAAGTGCCATTCTCTTGTCTCAAGGCAGCGATTTCTCCCCGGCAGACCTCATTCTCCTGCTTCAGGACGTTCATGTCCTTCTCGGTACGACCAAGCATCTCCTGGTGGCGCTCGGCAGTGTTTGCATGAGTATCCACTTCCTGTTTGACGAGTTGCACCACCTCCCGTTCCTCCCGAGAGCCCGTGGCTGCCTCTTGGAGACGCGAATTCTCGGTCTGGAGCTGCGCGACTTGCTCCTTGAGACGCCTAAGTTCCTCCTCCTCCTGGGCACCTGAGGCGTTCTCTTCCTGGATACGTCTTGCGAGTTCCACCTACCAATACGAAAGTCAAACTGTTAAGCGTCTTTTAAATCAAAATGTGAAAAATATTATATGGACCATTTTATAAAAAGAGTAATAAGAATATAGTTGTGATAAAAGGTTAATCGGTGTTAATGTAATTATTATGTTCTATGGCATTGTCATTTCTAGTCAGTTGTTTTTCCATGTTTCGCCGCGGTCTGCTATGGAAATTAGACAATTCATTTTACTTGGATATCGTTTTAGTGCTCCTTGTTTGTCACATGGTTTATCTTTTTATCATATGTCTATATCTCTATTCAATTTTACTTCTATTCATATTTTTTATCTATTTGTAATCTTTTATTTACTTTGTGGTATTAATATACCTGTGATAAACAAAATAAATCAAATCAAAAACCTGAGAGCCCGTGGCTGCCTCTTGAAGACGTGAATTCTCGGTCTGGAGGCACGTGACTTGCTCCTTGAGACGCCTGAGTTCCTCGTGAGAACTTGTGGAATCATCCGGAGACGCGAGTTCTCGTTTTGGATCTGCTCGAGTTGATGCTGGGTGCTGGCGATCTGGTCCTTAAGAACCTGGAAATGAGATATGATATGATATTATTTATCGTAATTCAACATGTTGATGCACAAACACATTAAAAATAACAATATGAAATAGACAAGCAAAATATTAAAAAACTTGAATAATACTGACCACAGAAGGTTAACAATCAAATTAGGCTAATACATTACAACTTTGTAATGTTTGTGTGTCACAAATAAGTTGCCTTATAATGTTGAGAAAATTTTGAACATGTTCAAAATATTGCAGACGATTAAAACGACCAAATATCGANTCCCGACGATCAACAGAGTGCAATCAACTTTTATCCAACGTCAACATGACTAAGTTGACGATAAATCAATGCACTTAAACATTATATATGTATTTTTCGCAAGTTTGCTTGTGAATTCAATTCTACTCTCACTGTTCTGGCAAGCAAGCTCCTACCACTGTATTGACATAGCTGAAGAGACATCTTCCATTTTACTATATCAAGTGGCCCTAACGGGACTCGAACTCACGACCGCAAACAGCCTGTTGCTTGGGATGATGGTATCATTCTGGTCACACAACCTTAGGGTTGTGAGTTCGAGTCCCGTCAGGGCCACTTGATATAGTAAAATGGAAGCTTAGGGTTGTAAAACCTGTCTTCATGTATGTCAATACCGTGGTAGGAGCTTGCTTGCAAGAACAGTGACAGTAGAGTTCAATTGAACATTACTTGATCGTTACAACTATGCGGAGCGGTGGTACAGCACTTTAACACAGACAAGAATCAAATAACCCTGCACCCACCTGCATCTCGCGGTGGCAGTCTGCGATCTCGTCCTTGGCGGCCTTGAGGTCGAGTGCGAGGTCTGCGTCTGTGAGTGCCGGCCGCCGGAGAGCTTGACGTACATCGCCTGCCAGTCGGACACCTGCCGCGTGAGCAGCTCTCACGCTCACTCACCACCTGCCGGGGAGAGAGGGCGGTCAGTGGGGGTCCAGTGGGGTCAGTTGGGGACGGCGATATTTCTTGTGTTCATGGGTTTTGATGGGTTTATACTGGCCTCTTATTGTGTGGTATTTAAATAGAACTTCTACACACTTTAATAAGCTGTTTAAGTGAATGAAACTGCATGGAACACATCATATTGTTTCTGTTCAAGCATACTTGTTTGGCCACTGAGCAAAACCTTGAAGATATTTGTTTTGAGGTGACCTTTCTGTCTGATATGGCCTCTGATTCTATGAAAAATGGTAACTGACCGTGTTGAGTTGGTGTTTGACGCGGGCGATCTCCCCCTCGTAGCGGGCGGTCATCTCCTCCCGCAGACTGACCAGCTGCCGCCCGTGCTGCTCGTCCAGGGCCAGCAGGGACGCCTACACACACACACATAATTGTGCAGAAACATGAAAAATTACAAAAAGTGTAACAATAGAGGTACTGAAACTAAAAAGCCACAATTACTTATTTCTGTATTGACCCTTCGTAGCTATAACAAAATGACATCAAATAAGCAGCAGCTACAGCAGCAGCAGCAGCAGCAGCAGCAGCGGCAGCAATGTACAGAAACTGTCACTTGTAAGCTTTCACACATACTTATGGGGCTTTCGTATACTTTTTGTCAACTCGAAAATACGAGCTTCCCATATGGTAAATTTACTCGAATGGGCATTCCAAGTCATACTTGGCAGTCGTGAACTCGGAGCTTTTTAAGTAGACTGAGCTTCTGACTGGTAAATAGTATGATTAAAACGACTGGGAACGTCCATTCGAGTGAATTTTCCATATAATAGAAATTTTTACAAATTTTAGTTGGCAAAGCACGCGAAAAGTTTTTAAGCCCATAATGCACCAAATTATTTTTAGGATTCCCAAATTTTCCCAAATGCCAAATGTAGCGAAATTTAACCGTACGCAAATTTTTTTTAGGGTTACAGTAGGCCTAATCTGCCCATATGGGCAAATTTTGGGGGCGAAATTAAATTCCATGCAAATTTCTGTTAGAATTCCCAAATTTTTACAAATGCGCAAATGTAGCGAAATTAAATCGTATGCAAATTTATTTTTCTAGTGTTACAGTAAATCGTCCCACCTCCGCGTCGCCGCTGTCTCCACCTTCTGCTGTCTGCTGCAGCGTCTGTCTGAGCAGCGCAGCCTCGGCCTGACTCGCTGCCAGCTCCGCCCGCCGCGACGCCGCCTCGCGCACCGCACACTCCAGCTCCTTCTGTAGCCGCGTCTCGAGGGCCGTGGAGCCACCTGAGGCCGCTAACACACGCACACGTTACTGGGATTGTTCACAAATGACGTCACCTCATTTTTCGCCTTTTTTTTTAACCCCCCCCCCCCCACCCTTGTCACGTTATTGTGAGTGCCAAATAGTGTGCAGACAGCTCTGTACAGTAGGACCTCCAATGAAGAACACCTCTCTTTTGAGACCCCCTCTATATTAAGACCACTTTTTACGGTCCCTTTATAAGGTATATAGGTACATTGTCTGGGGATAGCGAAGTCTCAATAGAGGGAGGTTTATAGTGTCTGTGGACAGGGACGAGGACGTCTCAACAGTCGCGCACAGCACACTCCGGCTCCTTCTGTAGGCAGCTCTCGAGGGCCGAGGAGCCACCTGCAGGCCGCTAACACACACACACGTTATTGTGACGGCCAAATATCACAGTACAGTAGGACCTCCAATGAAGGCAACTACTTTGGGTGAAGTTTTTATCGAAAGAAAGCTGTAGGATTTTAAAGTTTTCATTTATGGCCCTAAAAAGACTAGGATGACTACTATTTTCTAGATAGGCCTGGTTACCGGAAACAGACTTTCAATTTTATTATGCCTTATAATAAAAATATTTTATGTAATGTATTTCATTGAATTAGTTCATCTAAAGTTGTACAAATGCAATCTAAATACTGTGTGTTATCTCGAGTCATCTCAATAAAACACACTTGTAAAGAAATTATTGACTTTGATGATTATCAGTCAGCAACATGCTTTTAAAAATGGCCAAGAGCTTTTGTAAACAAAGCAATACTATAATGATAATGATGTGAAATGGTTATTAGGTTTAGTTATCCATAAGTTTCCATAACTTAAGTACCAGAGTTTGAAATAACAATTTTACTCTCTGTCCAATATATAGGATCATATATAATGAGGCTAATATAAATTTATATAACAAAATATTGCTAATTAATAGATATAACGTAGACTTCAACATACAAATCTAGAATCTCATTTATGTATATAAGCATACAAACATATATACATTTACATACACATACATACACACACAGCATAAACAAGTATAAAAGTACAAATATACACATACATACATGCACATATATACACATATGTATTAAAAATATTGTATGTATTAAGTAAGTAGCGAGCGGTCGTATATTGCATTTAAAATGTCTTTCTTACCAAAATCTATATTGATTTTGAATTATAAACTCAGTGTTCAGAAAGACAATATAAACCTAATATATACACATAA
>CM032659.1:3262240-3291540 GCA_019095985.1 Streblospio benedicti | reverse complement strand
TGTCATTATTAATGATTTTCTACTAATATCATGCAATGATTTGAGAACTCTCAATTTGTGAAAAGTACGAATTTTTGTCCTACATCAATCGGACCTTTTGTTAAAACTCGATAGAAGAATCCATTTTTTATATTCTACCCCAGTATCACAGATGCTTGGTTAATTTTACTAATATTTAGATCTAGTATTGCAACAAGTTTATAGTCCTCTGGGTCAAAGGAGGGTGGGGGAGGCTTGTTGTCCTGCATATTTTACACTTCACAAAAAGTCTAACCCTGTGAAAAGATGATCGTCTGAAGGACGAGTAAGTAATAATTCTTACGTCTTGGCGGATGACAATGGCAGATCAAGTTTTAAAAATTCGGGGGGGGTTCAGGGACGATGACGATGAGTGGCAAAAAAACCTATGAAAATGAAGAATTTTTGGTCAGAAAAGGGGGGGGGGGCGTCACCTGTCGATGAGTTCATATACGTATCACTAACACTGCTACCTTGTAGATGGAGTGGGGCAGAAGTCACACCTGCTGGAGAATAAGACCCTCATCAGCAGGATCATCGACCAACTGGCTGCACAGGTGAGGATCATTTTACATGTTTCTATTGGCAGCTTTCTTTTGCTGCGCCATTAACAAATCAGGTAGTGATTATATAACCCTCGTTGGTGGGAATCTCTTGTAAACTACATATTTCCAGTGTTACGGTAACTCCCTGTAGGTTAATTTGTGTCAACGTTTGATGTTGCTGATTCGTATGAGAATAGATCAACCTGGGTTGCAGCACTCTGTCTGTCATGCATGCCTTACATGATTCTTGTCGATTAAACAGATGATGATTTCATACTTATTGTGCTCTAGCTGTGATACATGTACAGATGATGTAACTTACATGTAATCACATATCTTACAATTGCATACGTATATTGCACAATATCTGTAGAACAAGTGATCTTTAATGTCTCTTGAAACGTACTGTTCATTGCATACATTGTTTAGATCTATATGTATGACCTGTGGGTAGATTGAGGTTTATGCGATAGGGCAATCACCGCTATTTACTGTTTGCAGTCCGCAGTGTACTACACACATGGCCGACCCCAGCTAGACGGCAGTCCTGCTAGAGCTGCTGGACCACAGAACTTCACGGGACATGCTGCATACACACCCAAAGGTTTCACATGCATACCGTTTTGTTTTTTTTTTGTCTTTTTAATTGAAGCATAGAAAAAAGAAAATTCATTCCAATTACATTACATTATTAACATCATTAAATCCATAACTTCACACATGAACTATAGGAATTACACTTCAATTACTATATTATATTACATTATTAACATCCGCAAGCACTGGGAAACACATATATAACATCATGAAATCCATAACTTCATATAGTGATATATTTTGATTATATGATATATGGAATGTATTGGTAAGAAAGGATACTGGGTTTTGGAAGACTATTTTGGATAACGATAATGAATGCTGATGATGATGGTAATGAAGGTGAAATTGATGATAAAGATGCCGATACATATGGTCTATTTGTACACACATACCGTATTGCTGCATTTCAACCCTTTGGTCCAAATTGAAGCAGCCGGTTAGAGCCGATACTAAATCAATAAACATTTTCATATTAGAGCCCCCACGCCTCATCCCTGCAGTAATCCATGCGTTTCTTTTGTAATGTTTACATTTCTTGGACGTCTATAATCACTAAATAAAACGTTTTATGTTAATTAACCGCTCATTGATATAGTCGCCCGGCTTAGGAACTTATTCTGGACACATTTTAAACAGAATTAGCACCTAGCGTTTAAAACGTGAGAATACAGTTGTTGATTTTTTTTTCAAACTAAATTAAATTATGTAACTTATTGAACTATGGAAATTTACTCACACATGTCCCTATTAATCACACATATTGTTCTTTCAGATATAATTATCCATTACAATCTGAGACTAGGGAAATAGTGTGCCCTTATTTGTCTATACTAATTCAAATGCTGGACCATTCTAAAATGCTTAAATTGGTTATTAAGATACATATGTAATTGCATTATTCTAAGCATCATTTGATTTATTTTCTAATCAAATTTACTTATTAATCGATATTGTTTCAGTGTATAATGACACTGCAGAATACCTGTCGAAAAAGGTAAGAAAGTTTTAGATACTATAAAATGCAGTTTTATGGACAATGAAATGCCTTCGATTAATTTTTCTGTGTTCAATCAGATGTAGGACTCTATAAAAACCCATGCCCAGTGCAACCACAAAAATAGATGGCCAATCACAGGGAATATCTAACATTTCAAACACCTCTAGCCAATATACAGGCATGGTGCAATGAATCATAACAATTGTGTTTATAATGTGACAATATAAGTAGTTTATTTTTACACATCAAACACTATTATGGGTTCATATATAGCTGCACTATGATTATTTAGACATTAATTGTGACCGCTCAAGGGAGCTGTTATATCTAGGCCTTCCAAATCAAAAATATGACGGAAAAATGGCTGCCAAAACGAGACTGTGAATTTCCATTATTTGCGATCGTTTTTCTCACCTATTTGAGCAAATGATGCACAAATGATGACATCAAAATGTCTACCAATACAAACTTTCATCGTATCCTCTATGACATTACCCAATTCAATTTGTATCACCATGAAATTGTCCAATTTCTTTTACATTTTTCAAATATGTTAGGAAGACAGGGGGCCGCCATTTTGAATGGAAGTCGGCTTTCCCGTCACGAGAACGTTTTGTCATGACAAAATGGCCCGCATTTTGCGAGCTGTTCCGTCATGGTTTGCTGGACTGATCCATCATGGTTTGCCGGGCTGATCTGTCATGGTAATGTCATGACGGAAAAGCCTATCTTATTATATGTTATCATATGCTATAACGTGAGCATTCGCTTATTTTAAGGCTTTGCCTTATCCTTATATATTAGCTGTACTACGATTGTTTAAACATTAATATGCACAAAGTGGGTGTACGGTGGTCTATGTGCACGTTCAGTATAGATCTACGTTTCACAACAAAATGTCCATGATTTTGTAAACAATGCCCTGTCTCTACTTTTATCCCACTGCCACTATTATCACCTTTTAAGATTTTTTCCACTCTCTGCAATTATTCCACCCCTATTTTAGTTTTAGGGTACGCATAGTAAGCAAAATCTTCAAAGGGGGTGTCCGACACAATGTCAACGGCTTAAAACTCGTTTCTTAACCAATATGTAGTTTGACTATATGGCAAGAGAAAATCAGCAAACAGAATCCACATACTTAACAAACATGACCCTAAACTGGGTTCAATCCCTTAGGGGTTTGTGCCACGTATGACAGAGTAAAATGTTGGGTTGACAGGTTCACGCATACAATTCGACATAATTACCCAGCTCCAAATTCAATAAACTTTAGAAATACATACTTTGCTTTCAAGTGTCTTTTGGTTTAATTCTCTACCGTCATCTCCAGTGTCCATGTTTATGATTGATGTTAATTCATTAATTTTTCTATATTTTCATACTTGACTTCCTTCTCTTACTTCCATACTGCTTCCGGTTTGAAGAAACAAGTGCGTCCGATAACAATCGCGAACGTCTACATTTCGTGTTAACTACGTCGGTGACGTTGCTTAAGTTATACAAATGGTAATAACCGAGAATCTGGTATGGAAGGATAAGTAAGGACATGATGTCCAAGTTAAGCTGATGGGGAAAGTTTTTCTTTTTTTTTTCTTTTAAAACCAAAAATAATATTTGTAATTATATATTTACATTCATATGAAATTTACCTTACGGAGTGGTCACAAAATACAGAGGAGGTGGCATGAAGAGAAATTGGGGGTGGGGGGGCATGAAAAAAATCATGGTGCTCTGGGGGCGCAAGAAAAATAACATGTAGGCTAGGGGGCACCATTTTTTTTATTACTAACATTCTAAAAATTTACGCGCTTTTGTCGTGAATTTGGGAGAAAGAACATCATGAAATACACTAGGATAGCTGATAGCAGTTTACTAGTATTTATCATTTAACTTAAGAACACAAATAAAAACATTATTGATTCTGCAAGATTTGTTTTCTTTTACATATTAAGCATGACATGGCGATGGGTTAGTCGTTCAATTCTATTGCAGTATCAGCAGTGCTCTCAGCCGCCTTCTTTGCAGCTTCCTCCTCTCTTTTCTTCTTTAATCTTTTGAACTCCTTCTTCCTCAGTTTGATCCTTTTATTCTCTGCAACTCTTAAATCCATTGCTTTGAACTTTTGTTTTCATTATACAAAAATATAGTTTGATCCTTTATTCATACTTATGCAACGATTTCTCTTGTAAAACCCCAAACTAGCAAATTTGAACTTTTAATCCATTAGGTAACTTCAGGGGTTCATTGGTTCAATTTGCACTTTCCACTTTTAGCATTAAACCCCGCCATAATTTGGATGGAGATTTAATTAAGCCTGGTTTAATTATTCATTGGATTTACCCAGCCATTGTAAATGGGCAGCCCTTTTACACCAGGGTAGCGGGGATGTAAAATTATAGCAGGGGTTCAATGGTATACTGCCATATTTCCATAGAAATGCACGTATATCGATCAACTTTTCAGCAAAATTGTGAAGAAACCATTTTAGTTAATGGAAAATCGTTCCAATGTTTGAAACAAACATCACATTTACATTAGAAGCAGCTTCTATGGATCTTTTTGAACTCCTTCTTCCACAGTTTGATCCTTTTATTCTGAAAATCTTAAATCCATCTAATTGAACTTTTGGTTTGATTTATAGGGAAAATACAATTTCACATTATAAAACAGACTTATCATGTCTGAAATTTAGTTAATGAAATCTCCCCTCGCAAATAATGCTTAATCCATTGGAAAATTGGGGTTCAGCACCTTCCACTTTGGAGATTGTTGAAAATTAAGCCGCCATACAGCGTGGATTCGACCAAATATTCGTGAGATGAAAGCCCTTGTATCCTTTGATATTTTTGCAAAAGTGCGGATAAAATCATTACATTCACCAGAGCTGCATGGCCAATGGTATACTGCCATAATTTCCATAGAAGTGCACGTATATCGATCAACTTTTCACCAAAATGTGAAGAAACCATTTTAGTTAACCCCATTCCCAATTTCTCCAATGTTTTGAAACCATACATCACATTTCCAATGATTAGAAGAAGCTCTATACAGTTGCCGGGCATGTTTGGTTCTTTTTGCAACAACAGCGTCAAGTAAATGCATCTCAGTATTAAGAAAATAATTAGAAATATCTAATATATGTTTTTGGTAATGATTTAGATAGGGAAAATGGAATTGGAATCGATAAAACAGAATTGACCCCATGTCTGAAATGGTAAGTGATAATGAAATCTACCCATATAAATAATGAAAAATATTGAGGAGCTTTTATCTAGCAGCCAAAGAATTTTTTCTTCCAGCCAGGCGTTTGCCTAAGTGTAGAAAACTAATAAATAAATTAAAATATGTGTCTTGTTTTATTTTTGTGTTCATCCAGATTTTTTATAATAAATATTTTAATAATTTACAAATATAGTAATTACATATGCAAATTGCCCGACGTGACGTAGGATTTGACCTTTTGAACTTACTCCACATACTGCAGGGATTTCCGACGGCAAACGCTTGACGTTCCACGTGAACGTTGAATCAAAGACAAATACTACTTTGTAAAGAAAGCACAAACAAATACTACATTGTAAAGAAAACACAAACAAATAAATACTGAACACGACAGATTTTGACAAATATGCCTAGAAGATGCCGTGTGGGTGGCTGCAGCACACAAGCAGGGGTGGACAAAATACCCCTTCATATTTGGCCAACAGACGAACGTGTATCTGCCGCATGGTTCAAATACTGCAGTAGCAGGTGCTTGTTTGCACGCTATGACCTGTCTCGCTGTGACGTGGAGTTGAGTATTTCGTAGATCTAAGATCTAGATTAAGGGGCGGTTTTGCGAGTCACAATGTGACGTCACATTGTGATTGTGTAGTAAATTTAAACGATGATTATAAAAGATCCAGTCATTATCAAATTATCAGATTAAAGGATATACAAGGTCTATGTTATTGAAATCATCCTCCCAAATTTCAAGAATTTTGGAAATGTGGTTTATAAGTTATAGGATATTATGTTGCCGTTCATTCAAGTGGGAGTTAGACCGTTCGTTCACTACTAAGCGTCATAAATTACCCACAAATCCATTCGGCAGAAAAACAACAATGGCTAAAGTTTTGTCGGTATTTGTGCAAATAAATTCACTATATTTTGGTATACACTTATTTGATTATATGTTTTATATGTGATAAAGGAAGTGCATCTCATTATGAAAGAGGCACATACTAACTGCAAGTTTGGTTCATTAAGAGAACTATGAGAAGACTGGGAAATTCCTTTTTAGATAGGATGAATCTTTCAATCATTGAAATCATGCATGACGTCGGACATATCAGAATCAGTATCGTGCTGCACATAATGGGAGCCAAAAAGGGGGACATGTATCACATAATTACAACACAAACACCATTCTTATTCACATAGAATATGTCATAGAATACTACATGAATAAGAATACTGTATGTTTAGTAAATACAGTAAAATCTCTCTAAGAACACATTACACATTTGGGACCAGCGTTATGTATTATCAATAGAAAGGTGGTTTCCATACAGAGATTTATTCTGATAGCTGTATGAAGGTTTGGGACCATAAAAAGTGGTTTTATTATAGAGTTGGTCTCAATAGAGAGGTGGTCTTCATCGGAGGTTCTACTGTATATTATATATAACTCCCCTTCTCTTCTTAAGATCCGCCCCTGCTGTGACCCTTGATATATCAAGTTATTTGGCTGGTATATTATATTATAATCATAATCAATCTGTGTAGAAAGATATATATTTACAATCATGGGCCCCAGCATTGTTAGATGGGCGTGGGGTATTTAGACTCTCTATTTGCTATACAAAAGCCATTCTTACTCATATTATGTAATTGTCAGGTCATTGAGTAGATTTAAATCAATCTTGACTAACAATGGGTATTGTACCAGATGAAATGTGCGCCGACTGCATTGGCTTTTTAATTGTTACATGTATATGTGTATATATGTCCAGCTGTATAAAGCATTGTGTTTGGTTCGTTTGAATAACTATGAAGACTTGATTAATGTATTTGGACAAGCTAGCGGGCACCGAAGAACCGGTTAATCGTTGAAAAGTTTACACAACTATTTGAGGATATTGAGGCGACAAAAAAAGTTTTTGATTTGGGAAATCTTTAAAATAAACTAACTTTATGTGAAAAATTTTTATGAAATTTTAATAAAATTCAATGCACTTAGCCTTCAAGAAAAAAAATCAAAATTCCAAGCAACAAAAATTTATTATTGGATTTGAAACAGATATTGATTATCATCTTGTTATTCAGTACTATTGTATGGCAACACAAATATCTTTTTGCTGGATATATTGATTCTGATTCATTCTGATGTTTTCTCCTCAAATTCATACTTGATTGTAAAGTATACATTATTTCAGTACATATCTTAATTGCCCATAAGTCAACGTCGTTCTAGCGACGCAGTGTTCTTTGAACACTTTTGATCTAGTTTTTATTGCTATTGTTATGCATTAATTCTTTACTACACAACTACAGTGTCATATGGTTGCATTGAATAATTGAAATGAAATTGTATATACATGAGAAAAAGTATTGTGTTCTGGATTACAAGTGCAATAGTTGTCATTGAATTCACTGAGATTTAATGCTCATAAACCCACCAAACACTGCGATATAGTATTTCATTTATTGAAGGATGTACTTTCACTAAGTTTACAATAGGGAATGGAAAACTATGGAATGGACGCAAATGATCTATTACAAAATAAAACCTTGTTTACAACTGGCAAAGGCCGTAAGACAGTATTTTTACGTAAAGTGTGGACAACATTTCCTTCTGCACTGCACTCTCTTGAGCCAAAATATAAGTGTCAATTTCTAACTAAAGACAGTGAAACTTCTCTTCTAACCTGTAAAGCATGCTCTTTTCAGCTATATACCGGTGCCTGGCTAGAATCCGAGTGATATTGGCGCGCATCTCTAACAGAATCCTATGGCTATTGCTAAACCAACGATACTTTCTGGTATCTGTGGTGCTTATTGTGGGTTTCATCTGCTGGCTTCAAATCAGCAGACAGCAGCAGGTGCTACGGACAGGTGCTAGCGTGAGGAGTGCGGAGATTCCTGATGTGTTGCGGCAGAGTGTGGCCATCGCGGGCAGTAGAGAGGGTGAGACTGACAAGAAAGTCAGCACGCTGGCATCCTGGCTTGAAACAGCGAAGAATGGTAATGCTAGTGATGCGCAGGGACTTGAACACAAGGCACGAAAAGTAGTTGATCTGCTAAGTCGGCTGGAGCAGCGGCTGCAGAGATTGGATGAGGCTGGTTTGGACGTAGAGGGACGACAACGGAACGGCACTGATGATCACGTGTTTAGTCAATGGCTGGAAAGACTGGAACGGAGGCTGGAGACGCAGCTAGAACAGCGGCTAGAACATCAGCTAGAGGAGAGATTACGGCAGCTTGTAGGTGAGAAGACAGTTTTCATATTTTAGTTGTGCACAAAAGTTGAATGTTTATCATACTGATTTTTTATGGCAACCATAGAAATGTTTAGAACTATTTCGTGGGTGTAAGAATGTCATGTTTTTGAGGTGCTGTGTAACGAATTAGAAATATACTCAATGAGGTGATGATGCAGTTGAAAGTTGACCAAAACGTGGGAAGCCATGTACAGTTGTCAATTTCAAGGAGTACTGCCTGCATTTAATTAAATGATTTATCTTTTATTTCATAATATCGTGCAATGATTTTTGAGAACTCTCAATTCGTGAAAATTGCAATTTTGTCCTACATCAATTGACCTTTTGTTAAAACTCGATAGATGAGAGATCCATTTTTTACATTCTACCCCAGTACCCCAGATGCTTGGTTAATTTTACTAATCTTTAGACCTAGTATTGCAACAAGTTTATAGTCCTCTGGGTGGGGAGGGGGGGGGGAGCTTGTTGTCCTGCATGTTTTACACTTCACAAAAAGTCTAACCCTGTGAAAAAGATGATCGTCTGAAGGACGAGTAAGTAATAATTCTTACACGTCCTAGCGGATGACAATGGCAGATCCAAGTTTTTAAAAAATTCGGGGGGGGGGGGGGGGGCGCACTTTAGGGATTTCATGACGATGAAGAACGTGTAAAAACCCCTATGAAAATTAAGTATTTTGGTCGGGAAAAGGGGGGGGGGTAAGCCACCTGTCGATGAGTTCATGTACGTATCACTGACGCTGCTACCTTGTAGATGGAGTGGGGCAGCAGTCACACCTGCTGGAGAATAAGACCCTCATCAGCAGGATCGTCGACCAACTGGCTGCACAGGTGAGGATCATTTTACATGTTTCTATTGGCAGCTTTCTTTTTGCTGCGCCATTAACAAATTAGGCAGTGATTATATAAATGGGGAATCTCTTGTAAGCTACATATTTCCAGTGTTACGGTAACTCCCTGTAGGTTAATTTGTGTCTACATTTGATGTTGCTGATTCGTATGAGAATAGATCCACCAGGGTTGTAGCACTCTGTCTGCGATGCATGACATACATGGATCTTGTCGATTAAATAGATCATGATTTCATACTTAGTGTGCTCTAGCTGTGATACATGTACAGATGATGTAACCTACATGTAATCACATATCTTACAATTGCATACGTATATTGCACAATATCTGTAGAAGAAGTGATCTTTAATGTCTCTTGAAACGTACTGTTGATTGCATACATTGTTTAGATCTATATGTATGACCTGTGGGTAGATTGAGGTTTATGCGATAGGGCAATCACCGCTATTTACTGTTTGCAGTCCGCAGTGTACTACACACATGGCCGTCCCCAGCTAGACGGCAGTCCTGCTAGAGCTGCTGGACCACAGAACTTCACGGGACATGCTGCATACACACCCAAAGGTTTTACATGCATACCGGGTTTTGTTTTTGTTTTTTTGTTTTTTTAATTGAAGCATAGAAAAAAGAAAATTCATTCCAATTACATTACATTATTAACATCATTAAATCCATAACTTCACACATGAAGTATAGGAATTACACTTCAATTACTATATTATATTACATTATTAACATCCGCAAGCACTGGGAAACACATATATAACATCATGAAATCCATAACTTCATATAGTGATATATTGTGATTATATGATATATGGAATGTATTGGTAAGAAAGGATACTGGGTTTTGGAAGACTATTTTGGATAACGATAATGAATGATGATGATAATGGTATGAAGGTGAAATTGATGATAAAGATGCCGATACATATGGTCTATTTGTACACACATACCGTATTGCTGCATTTCAACCCTTTGGTCCAAATTGAAGCAGCCGGTTAGAGCCGATACTAAATCAATAAACATTTTCATATTAGAGCCCCCACCCCTCATCCCTGCAGTAATCCATGCGTTTCTTTTGTAATGTTTACATTTCCTGGACGTCTATAATCACCAAATAAAAAGTTTTATGTTAATCAACCGCTCATTGATATAGACGCCCAGCTTAAAAAACTTATTACCCGGACAAATTTTGAACAAAATTAGCACCTAGCGTTTAAAACATGAAAATACAGAAGCTGATTTTTTTCAAACAAAATTGAATTATGAAACTTATTGAACTATGGAAATTTACTCCCACAAATTCCTATTAATCACACAAATTGTTCTTTCAGAAATAACTATCCATTACAATCTGAGAGTAGGGAAATATTGTACTCTTATATGATTATACTACGGAAATTCAAATGTTGGACCAATCTAAGATAATTAAATTGGTGATTAAGATACATATGTAATTGCATTATTCTAACCATCATGTGATTTATTTTCTAATTAAATTTACTTATTAATTGATATTGTTTCAGTGTATAATGACACTGCAGAATACCTGTCGAAAAAGGTAAGAAAGTTTTAGATACTATAAACTGCAGTTTTATGCACAATGAAATGCCTTCGATTAATTTTTCTGAATTGAACCAGATGTAGGGCTCTACAAAACCCATGCCCAGTGCAACCGCAAAATATAGATGGCCAACCAAATTTGAAAATCTGGTGTAATATTATATCTAGGACCATTTTGCCAATATTTCTCACAGGCAGATCCAGGTTTTTGAAAAAGGGGGAGTTGCAACTAGGCGCAATTCATGGGTTTCGAATTTTTTAATCGATGGCGGACATGTAAAAACACTAAGAAAAATTTTTATTTTGATGTGGAGGAAATGTTTTGGGGGGGGTGCACGTTATTACGCCCTCTCCCCCTGGATCTGTCTATGTTTCTTTACGACTTCTGTTCAATATTTTCACTATTGATTGTTGACTGCCAGATTCTTATATTTTCCACGGTCAGGTGCGCCTGCTGTGCTTCGTTCCGATCAAGGCTGAGAATCTGACCAATCAGGGCCGCGCGATTGTGGACACTTGGGGGCGGCGCTGCTCCAAACTCATCTTTTTCTCCAGCACAAACTTCACAGGTGAGAAAATAAAATGCATGATTTGCAATGTATGAAAATTATATTGATGGTTTCCAGTTTGGAATGGAGTGTCTATGAAGAGGGTTCAACCATGGAGGGAACAGTATATCATAAAGTTATAGTCAATATTTTCATTTTGTTTGCTCAGAGTTTCATGTTTCAATCATCAGAACAAAATCACAAATCATACATAATTACGGGAATTACAGAAGCAATATTTTATTCAGTACACTATTATTACAATGGAACTATAGGGGATTAATTTTGAATGTATTATCGTCTACTATCCACGCCCACTGAGTAAAGAAAACATGCTTTTCACTCACTTTAGCATTCACTCACCTCACCTGTACTTACCTAATGTTTTGATACCACTAGAGCAGTGTGCAACTATTTCGGGGTGTGTTTTCTCAACACCCATCATCAGACCAAACCGGGAAATGAACTTAGGACTGGAATGTATTGAACCCATGACCCTCTAGTCGTCAGAGTCACACTCCAACTCGATTAAAAACCATGATTTACTGGTGCACAACTTTATAAATCATAATGAATGCTGTTTGACCATGAGCAATGATGAGTCCTGAATGATGATTCATGATTGTCATTACAGTAAAATTTCAATTAAGACCACCTCTCTATTGAGACCACCTCTATAATAAGACCACTTTTCACGGTCCCAAACCTTCATGAAACTATAAATATAACCTTCTGTATAGAGACCACCCTCTATTGAGACCACCAAACACTGGTCCCAAAGGTGGTCCTAATAGAGAGGTTCTACTGTATTTTAATCTAATGCGTATATACATGGTATTTAGTGAGCAGTGTGGCAGAAACTGTGCGTCTGAACATCTCCAAGGAGAGACATATCTACGACCTCACCGACAAGGTGTTCGCTTCGATTCTACACGTCTACCAACATGAGGTCAGTAACGGTGGCACTCTCGCAACGAAAGGTCAACTTTTCTTTCATTTACCGGTTGAATTGCAAAATAGTTAATCATATGGGGCCTACGCAGACCTCTGCGCTAAGGACTGTGCACTAGACAGCTTTTTCAAAATCAGGGCAACCAAACGTTACAGAATAGTTGACCTGTAGAAAGCTTAAAAATATAAAGGGCAGGTTAGAAACTTGATAGTAATTTTTTAAGGGTGTCGAATTTTCAAACGAATTTAGGCGGTAAGTGGGTGGGGGGGGGTGTAAACCATACTGTTTGTTTTTTTCATACCACGGGGGGCTCTTCCACAGTCGGGTTGGGTATATATGGTCAGCAGAAGGACCCCGATTTTGAGGTGACAAGATATCTAAGACCCCCTATTTTGGCATAAACCATATTTAAGACCCCACAGTTTATAAAAATTTAAGACCCCCCATTTTGAACTCGCTGTGGAGCATACTTACACAAAATAGTTGCTAATGCCCCACACGGGGGGGGGGTATCTACTTACCGGTAACCTAGACCCGTACAATAAGAGATAACAGTTGTGCCATTGCTCTGGACAAGTATTTCAAAATCAGAACAACCAAAAGTTACAGAATAGTTGCCCTGTGAAAGGCTTAAAAATCTGAAAAGCAGTTCGTAAAATTGGTAATAATTTTTTATGGAGGGTACAATTTTCCAACAAATCTAGCCGGTAAGGGGGTTGGGGGCTGTAAATCATACCATAATGGTTTCATTTTTTGCATACCCCGAGGCCATAATAAACGATGGCCTAATGTTACATGTTTCCCGTGTGTTTCTACACTGTGCAATATTGTGTATATCTGACCCAGGTGAATAACTACGACTGGTTCCTCAAGGCAGACGGAGACACCTACATCATTGTGGAGAATCTCAGGTGAGACATGATTGTGTTAAACACTGGGAACACATATAAATTTGTCTATTTCCCAATGCTTGTGAATTCATATACCACCTTTCTGTCTCATATCTCTCTTTTTTTTACCAACCACATTTCTACCATAGTTGAAAACAGGTTTTACGACCCAAAGTTTCAATTTTCCTTAATCAGGACTCAAACTCTGTTATGTCTACTATGGCAGAATATATAAAGACAGTAAGAGAGATGTAAACGAAAGGGTTGAAAACTGAAATTTGGTTTTGATTGGCACAAATGAATGGCATAGCATTTATTGTTTTGGAGGCTGTCCATTATGAAGTCACCAAGGAATGGGCGAGAGCACTGTGTACTAGCTACGGATCTCATGAATGATGTATAGAAGCCAGTATAAGCAATCCCTCCTCCTCATTTGACCCAATTTCCCATGTTCACTGCATGCGAGGGTGGTAAACTGAATAACCTCTTATACTTGTATGCGTATAATGGCCCAAAGTGTCATTTTTAAAGAGGCTGGAAGTGGTCTTTTTATGAACGTTTAAAACTTGAAAAATATCAAAGCTTATGATTTCAAAATATACTTGGTGATTCCACATACTTTTTACTATTAAAACTCTTTTCCACTTTATGATCATATTGACAATGTCAGGATTTCATATCTGTTTGTTGCAATGATTTCAGGAAGATGTTGACTGGCTTCAATACTTCAAAGCTGTGGTACCTCGGTCAGCACTTTGATGTAAAAACACTTATCATCATACATACAATATATGATATACAATATATGTGCGTGCGAGTGTGCACAATATATCAATGTATTACTTTGCATTTGCTTTTGTTTCATGCTGCATTGCAATATACTCCATAATATGAATTCTATGGAATCATCTTTAATTTATTTGTACTTTTTCACAAACACTCCAGACTTAGACCATACACTCCATAAATGTTGAGAACTTAACAATATTTGGTAAATAATTTTTGGGCAGTAGACTAGTAATGCGGTCATTCCTGATGACTACCACCGACAATCAGGTCGTAAACTTCCATGACCCCTACCTGCCTGTGCGTTTGGAGAAAGGGTCATATCATATGATATAGCAAATATGTGATTGGTGATATGCCCTAAATCTTGGTTGTGAATTGTGAAATGCCTGTATTTACGGGCGTGAAATTTGATGCAACCTATTCAATTACAATTCCTGATTATAGGTGAAAGACAATTAAAAGTGACTGGTGATTTAGGGGAAAAATATTGGTGAATGGATTTTCACCAAGCCCGCCTTTTTGGATATACAATGTACCTGCTTGATAGTTCTTGTCTTCCAATCAATCGTGTTATGGATCACACTTGCTCCTTCCCAGCCTATTTCATTGTTCTACTGGTTCACATTGTCCGTGATAGCACTTTTATTCAGTTCCATTGGAGATTCTTTGTGGATCTAGTGTACTCTTTCTTCTTATTGGCCTCCACATCTTTTGTGTGTTCCTTCAGTCTGGTACCAAACTTTCTGCCCACTTTGCTGACCTTTACACATGATCTGCATGGAATCTTGTACACTGTCTGGTTTCCACAAGATGAATGTATCTAGAAATGGGAATGGGCATATCAATTTCCTCTTCATGGGTGAACTTTATGCTACCAGTCTCATTAACTGTGTTGAGATGGTATGTGAGGTTCTCCCTTATTTGTTCTCTCCACTACAATTATATTCTTCTCTCACTCTTTTCTATTGCAAGGAAGCTACTACCCACTACATTGAACCGCTTACAGCCTGCTTCTTGGGATGATGGTATCATTCCGGGGGTAAAGTGGATAAAGTGGATACGCTGGAATAGTGTACAAAATCGTTGTGCAACTCATGAGAAAAGATTTGTACAAAGGGCAGAATGTTTGGCACCACTCGAAAGATCGAGGTCACCAAGAAGTAAGCGTACACGGGAGGCACACACTAGATCCACAAAGAAAGAATCTGTAATGGAACTGAATAAAAGTGCTATTACGGACCATGTGTACCAGTAGAACGATGAAATAGCTGGGAAGGAGCAAGTGTGATCGATAACACGATGGATTGGAAGACAAGAACTAACAAGGAGGTGTATCCAAATGTACAGGTAGGTCATGAACTATGACGAAGGGGGTCACTAAGTCTCACGAGTTCACGATGCGAATATTCGGTGGATAAGAATGACTACATTACAGGCACTATTATGTTGCTAACAGCCAAGTGTCAATGAATTAAGGTGTGATTTATTAACGAACTATGGATCTATGTGCTTTTTTTCATGGAAGTTCGAGGTTAAAAACGGTTACATGAGTGGAGGTGCCGGCTACGTCTTCAGCCGTGCGGCACTCACAAGGTTTGCCACCAGGGGTCTTCTCGATCAACAGTGTACCGATTTCATTACGGGCATTGAGGATGTGGACGTTGGACGTTGCTGCTCCAAACTTGGTCAGTCGCCGATGTCATATTTGTTACATCTTCGATAAAAAACTGGTCATGGTCGTCGTCTTCGTCGTGGTCGTATTTTTGTTTTTTTGATCTAGCATCTATCTCACATTTGTACGGAACTGAATTTATAATTAAAACTGACAATGGTTCTCTAAGAAGACGCATGTAAACTTTGGATTGAAGCCAATACTTTTCTGTGTGGTTTCAGGCATTCCTACTGGAGATACACGAGACTCACAGGGGCGCTCCCGCTTCCACTTCATGATGCCTAAGTACTTCATCCACGGAAAGAAGTACTTCCACAGATGGTTCCGGGACGGTGCGAAGTACAAGCCACAAGCTGTAAGTTATGGTACTAGGTGTCGGTTGTTGGCCATATAACAAAGCAATGAATTGAAGCAATGAAATCATTCTTTTTCTTAGGTTTTGGATTTTGTTTTGTAATTAAGTGAAATTGAAAAGGTCTAAACATGGAAATACTTTTTGAAACTAAAATTAAGAAAATTACCCCAGTGGTTAGAAAAAACATTTAAACATATTATGCGACCGATTTCTACTTCCTTAATACATACAATATTGTTGATACGTCCATACGACAATTATCCTGAGAAAAATACCTGTCCTAACCAACCTAACCAAGATATCTTCTCAGCAAAACCTTCTAATTTCAACCTATAATACGACCTACTATTACCGTAAGGAAATCCCAGAGACAGGCTTGTAAAGGTATTTGAAAGGCCGTGAAATCGAACTCACGGTCTCCTGCTAACACCAGACCAGTCATTTTATGTGAGACAGGCGCTCTACCACGGAGCTAGCCTCTTGATACGAACATGAAGCACACCCCACCTATAACCCTCAATAAATTGACCAAGAGTAACTTTCCTTGATGTATATGTCATAACAAACAGTATTATCCACAAAGACCAACCAACTCATGCAGTAACCACTAACATTCATTATCGCTCAGCCGTGTACATGATTCTGGGTGTCAAAAAGATTTGTCATGGTATTTGTCAATTGTAATTCTCCAATATATAATTTTATAATCCGTTTGTAACATAATTCTAATAATCTATTCAAAATGCTGGTCAGAAAATCAAAATAACTTACTTATTTATGAAGAATAAATTGCACATGACGCTTCCGTCTCAGTGTGCATGCTCAAAAATTCAATTATACCATGTAGTCTCAATCAACCGGAGCCTATGGTGATGAACCTTCACCAAGTATGCAATAAGAGTCTGGCTGAACAAGGCTAATGTACTGTGATGGGAAAATGAAACCGAAATCGACTGTTGTAAAAAAAAGAATCTTTCTCTTATCACAACATTATTCATCAGCGATGATGGAAAAAAATAACTTACATGTTGGATATCTAGTCGGAACAAATACAATAAAATGAGGTTTTATTCATTTGTCGGGGGTTGAAATTGCCCATTGGCGGGTTTGTCATCCAACTTATATAAAACAGATGGCCTAACAGTTGTCACAGTTCATTGATTTTTGTTTCAGGGCAGTGAGCACATAAGTGAGTACCCGGTGTCCTTCCACTGGGTGTACGGGGAGGACATGTACAACCTGGAGCACTACATCTACCACATGCGGCCCTACGGGCTGCGCTATGTGTGATCAAGGCGCACAAACACGTTGGATGTCCTCTGATGATGACTGCGGTCCTCGGTCGTGCCACAATCCACAAACAATGTCTGCCGTCAAATTGTGGATTTGTGCATGACCGCACTGAACACTGCACCCACCACACACCGGCGGGATTACCTACGCACTGCACTGACAAGTGGTGCAGTACAGCAGAAAGTTGTCACAGTGGAATCTGTATATGTGGACAGTGGACACCTCCTTATCCTTGAGAAAGGATACTTGTCTTGTTTAATTTGTGGACACTTTTCACTTCTACTTTTCTATGTATATAATTTATAATGTGAACGTCTGTCCTACGTAGATACTTTTCACTTCCTCTTTTCTATGTAGGCTATTATGGCTATATCATTTGCAAAGTGTAGAGAGCAGTAGACTTTCCAAGAAAATCAGCTTATATACGTTATGTTCATTATGGAGTTGAAGGACAATGAAACTAACCGCGAAAATGAGATGCGTAATACTGATATTAAGATACCGAGGTTCTAGAAGTTTGTTCGTCACACTTGTGGACTGCCCCTGTCACGAGAAAGTGTGGATTATATAAACACACATGGTACGTTTATATTAGGGGGGCTCACACCTGAAGTATCGTAGATAGATACGGTACTTCAGGCGTGTGGACTGCCCCCGTTATGTAAACATACCATGCATTTGGATATACTTTAAAACTAGAATATTTCGAGGCTATCAAACTGTGCGGCTATCATCTATAAATTATTTTGTGACTATTTAATTTTTGCGATTTTTTTCCATCCTGGACCTACTTTACATAGACTATTAATGGTTGCTGACTATTTAAGTTTGCATTTTTGGACCTACCCATGACATTCGCAAATTAAATCATGCGCAAACATTTCTAGTTTTACAGTAATTCACCCTTTCTCGTGACAGGTGCCTGTATATGGACTGCACAGCAGTGTTATAGAGGAGGGGGGTATAGAGCTCAAAATACTTAAGGTTTTGTACTGCATATACACAGTTAGTGTGTGTACATGTAGATGTTACACTGGGACGATAGTGGGAAGGTGATCCTTGCCTAAGGACTTATAGGTGAGTTGAGTGATATTTACTGAAGTTTTTTTTTAATCAAAATAAAAGAGTTATTACATTCGGATGTAGACTATAGCTTTTTAGGTTGGTACATTGTGTTTTCATTTTATAATCGTAATCAAATCATATTTCTCTCGGGGCTTTTCATTTTACACCAGGTCATTGGTGTTTATTGATCATCAATTGATCATTTCACGTCAGCGGCTATTGATATTGTGAGGAGTTTACGTGGTTTTGGGGAGCGTGTGCGTGGGTTATGGAGATAGAATGATCATTTCTCTCCTACCTGCAGGTGCACATTCAGCACACCACACAATGATAATCACTCAGACAATCACTCGTTCACTCTTTTTTCAACTCAATGACCTGTACCTAATCAATGTGTAGATGCCACGGTGCGTTGTGCAACTATTAAGGCACAATTTTGCTCAACAACCAAAAACATCAAATCTTGTGAGGTGCACATGTGATGGGATATATTTTCTGGACTATAGATTGGTTGCTCTTTAATTGAATTAATTGTAGTTCTCTCTTATATTTTGTGGTTGGATCTCTTACGTTTGTCACATGTTCTATTGTCCTTTAGAAGGACCTTTCACCAAAAGTCTCCAAGATAAAGCTTTACAAAGCGTTCAGTGTGGACTGAAAAGATGGGCCTCATAGATATCCACCTGAACTTGCACAATAATAAAAATAATATAAGCTTTATTGTAACTAAAATTTCTATAATTTCTACATAAATGGTGGAATGATCTGAATGAAAGAGCACACAAATAATGCAGGAGGTAACAAAATTACAGACAAGAGACCATTTTGATTACATTAGATTTCTACAAATTTACATTATTCAGTACCCATTTCATTTATTTAAGCTAGAATAGATACTAACAGTCTACAGAAGCAACAATATCAATTATTGATAAAATTTTTTTTAAATTGAAACTAAAAATAATGGTTCTCAAATCCCATACATAGTTAAAATCGCCCAATTTTATTTAATCAGTATTGCTTTTGAAAGCCAGCTAGAGTTTAGTCTTGAATATGTTAAAACCTTGTATCCATTTAAAATCAATAGAAAAAATGGCATTTATCCCAATTTGGGTACTGTATAAATAGAATATTTCGTGGCTATAAAATCTTGTGACTAATCTATAAATTATTTTGTGACTATTTAATTTTGTGATTTTGGTCCATCCTGGACCTACTGTACATAGGCTACTAATGTTTGCTGGCTATTTAAGTTTGGGTTTGGGGGTCGAATTTTCAATTTAAATTGTGTGCAAACATTCCTAGTTTTACAGTACCCTTTTCCCCCTACTTTACTATCCATATTGCTTTTTAAAACCAGTGATTCTGTGCTGTTTGAGGCTGTAGTCTACTGCTGAACATTGGAGTCTTGTTTACTTGTCCGTACAGCGGAGTCATACATGCCCCGGTGACCAAATTCCCGGTCATTAATGTCGAGGTCAGCAAATTGCCAGTCATCATTGTTCCGGTCACCAATGTCCTTGTCCTGTTGATCAGTCATGGACCGTTTTACGTAGATCCCAATGAAGATCGCGGCTACAACCAGACATGATGATGCCTATCACCAATGCGATGATGCCCCAGCGTCTAGCTATTCTAGAGTCAACTGCAGCTCGTCCGGCATTTCCACAGCGAATAGCTTCATGTGTTTGGAAAGATTTCAAGATTGTGACTACTCCAAGCGCCAATAAGCAGCAGAAGGTGACAAAGATGTTGAAGCGCATATAGTAATTTGGCGGGTTGGCTACTGGCTGTGGTGCTTGAATGTATGTGTAACCAGTAGATTGGTTCATTTGAGCATAGCCAGTGGTTAGTTGGGGGTAGACAGGCCTGGCAGGGGGTCCATCTTCTCACTCTATTGAAATAAGTTATGACTAATTAATGCAAAAAAGAACAATATTTTGTAAATGCAGTCAGAAATGAAAACACTGTAGGTACTTAAATTATTTCATTGGTTCGATGGTTTATGCTCCTACTCTGCTAGTGGTAGGCTGGCGGCTCAGCCGCTATCTGAAACGGTTCGTCAAACAAGCCTAATGCCTAGGGCACATTACGCCACAAGGGCTGTCTACAGCCAGTCTACGACCAAAAACGCATGGAGATAATAAAGATCCGTGAGTGTGCCGCGCGATAAACACAGCATTGTTAAGGCCGTAGGGTGGCTGTAGACGTTAGGCATGCCAAACTTCCTCTACGACCACCCTACGTCATGGTCTGACCGTAAAAAGGCTGTACGGAGACCTTAAGCTAATCGTCGTATAATCACAGAAGATTTGCCTGCACGTTGCCGGGCACAGATACAGTACCGGCGCAGTGCGTTCCCTCTACCATGAACGTAGGAATGCCGCGCTTTAGTAATCACACGGTGCGTAGAGCGTAATTAAGTTATACGCGAGTACAACGCATGTTCAATGCACATTGATCTCACGGCCACCTCAATAAAAGCGTTCCCGGTGCTGACGCTCTCATAACGCACGGAGCCCGTGCTGATGTGCCCACAACTGTTTTTTGTCAATACATGCAGAAAACGTTGTAGACACCGCAGGTCTCAACACGCCTTGCGGCGAATTCACCCGCAAGGTCAAATGTGCCCCTGGCGGTACCACCACTGCACCACAGTCCCTACTGCGTGTATGAATTATACCCCATTCAAAAATCATTGGATGGATTTAGTGGTAATTTTCTTAACGCTGCCGTCTAGGTTTATGGATTGTGAGCCAAACTTATCTGTAGTCTAAGTACGGTAACAAGGCGCCGCTTGGGATGATGGTATCATTCTGGTCTCACAACCTTGGGGTCGCGAGTTCGAGTCCCGTCTGGGCCACTTGATGTAGTCAAATGGAAGATGTGTCTTCAAGCTATGTCATTATAGTGGGTAGGAGGTTGCTTGCCATAGAAGAATATAATTGGTCCAATAAGTGATTTCGTAAATTGCGCGTGACATCACGGGTCAGGGGTCAAGGGGCATAAAGATTTTTATTGCGCATGATTTTTCTGTACAGCATATAATAAAACTCGGCGACAAAAATGCTTAAATAACTTTGTTAATTATAATCTGTTGTTTATAAATTTAAGTCACCACTTGTAGGAAAGGTGTAAGAATGCACAGCTAAAAGAAGAGATTAGTTTGGCATCAAACCGCACCTGAAAAGATTATCTAAATCTCATGTAAAAATGTAAACAATAGGTTTCGGCCATGACAGATTTTTTCACCGGATTTGGAGGGTTTTTAATAACAGCTATGCAAAGAGAATTAATCTTTTCACTTCAGATATGGAATACTACACTTCTTTTACAATGGGTGACTTAATATCATTGAATTCCCAAGAGAATTAACATAGTTATTAGCTACTTTTATTGGCATCTCCGTCAGAATTTCCCGGTGGATGGCAATAAAACGCATGTGTAAACATTTTCACACATCTCCGACTTTCAACTAATATTTGACAAACTTATAATTGTTGGATTTCTTATTTCTAGGTGTCAAATCAATCGCATATTATTCTTTTATCATTCACAATTGGTTTGGAAGGGGATAATTTTGATACAATTGCTTATTTGTTGATTTCCTGGGCTTACCCCTTTTTGTCACTCAGTGCGCTATAGGAAATCACCCGTCCATAACGCAAACTTATCACCATTTTTATCTAATCTGGTGACGTCACTTCTATTTACCAAATATCTTATGGATCATCTGGAAAAATGTTATGCACACTTGAACATTTTTATGTACACAAGCCAAGCAACAAATGTAAAAATGCCCGCTAGCCGCCTATTGTACTACCCAATATAACTGCTGATATAAAACTATCAATGTTTGCATTGTGTACAATTCTTAAATCTTTTCTTTACTGTAAAAACAAAACTCGGTACATCATTTATTCGGAAGCTTATCTTTTGATTAGTCCCTGAAATTGGTCCTGTTGAAAGTCATCTTCTAGGTACTATGAATAATCTAGAATAGATCATTTATGAAGGAAGTAAGACACAGATTTATGTTATTGACAAATCACCAGTATATATAAGCAATAACGCTAATGGGATTGCGTGAGGTCTGTCCGTCATCAATATACGCTAGTGCGAGGGTCCGAATATAGGGGGTGCGGGGCACCCTCTGACCCCCGGATTGCTAGATACTCAATTGCAGTGCATGTGTGGTAGACGATGACAATATCGACCTCCAGTTTTAGACATGAAACTAGGCGCTGACACCACAGCAAGAAGATAGACTCAGCCAAGACACGGCAATTCGTTTATGATCGCCGATGGGTAGTAGAATCTATGAAATAAGTAGACTCCCGCTGCTTCACCCCCCCCCAACCCCAACCACCACCACCACACGAATTGGGAATTCTGAGAAAAATAAATGAAAATCTGGACATATCTTTTCCGACCTGGTTGAGTCAAAATGTTGTCCCCGAACACTTGTTTAATACCACAACATTTAGAAAACAATAAATATCTTGCTCATTTTTCATGGGATTTTGAAATTTAACATGTGTATTAACATGCCTTGCACGAAGAGGGGTGGGGGTGGGGGTGGGGGTTATATAGTCTTGATGAAAATCCATTCACCAACATTTTTCCTAAATAACCAATCACCAATACATATCATTGTCTAATTGAATAAGTTGCATCACATTTTCATCACATTTCACACACTTAAATACAGACAATTCACAATTCACGCTTCAGATTTAAGGCGAATCACCAATCACATTTTTGCTATATGACCCCCTCAAGTAAGGCCCATCCATAATCCATAGATCCTGGTGGAAGAAGCAAAAAAAATATCCACCAAACCAGTTCAATGCTTTTTTGAATGAGGGATCATTCATACATTCGGTGGAGGCAGCAGTGCGGGGTGCTACAACTGCATTTGGTGAAGCAAATCAGGTAGCGATTCTGCGGCTCGGGAGTAAAGCCTGCCGCTAGGTGTATACGGCAATGCATGAATCAATTTGCATTGTTTCAAATGAGGCATCATCCATTACAGTGCAGCCTACATTCCTGTATAACGTACATTATACATACACATATTCATATTATTTGGTCATGAATCAAAATGAATGTATGATTATGAATCTTGGCGGAGGCAGACTCGAGACACTGAAGCTTGCCGCTGCCGCTCAAGTATGGATAATGGGCTTAAAGTTTCCTATAAACAAATAATTGACTTAATGGTTTGAAGTAAAATTTATATTCACTGACTGGCTGTATCCTCGTGAAACGAAGAGTGCAGCTGCTTAACCATTGGTGTTCGCACGTAGCACACCCAGGTGTCTTTAGTGTAAAGTAGTGCGCCCTCTGATCTTTTTGATGAGGCTCTTTAAATATTTGATGGTGAAGTTATTGAACGAAGAAAGCGTAGACCAAGGCGTAGACACTTCGCTTGTGTCTTGTGAAGTACTTGACTCAGGCAAGTCAGTTTTTCTTAGTTTTTTATGAATATTTGTCAACACCTTACGGCATGTGATCGACGGTGGTGTAATGGTTAGAGCGGATTTCAGTGGAATTCGGGGGGCGACATGCGAGCCACTAGTGCAGCTTGCAGCGTGCAGCTTGCAGCAAGCATATTAAAGTATTATCTAGATCTAGCTAACTGTTACTTGCAAACAGCGAGCAGCGAGTGTGGAGCTGGTACTTTAAAGAATACTGTTTAATTAGACATATTTGCATGTGATTTAAGTAGGGCTCTGTTTATGGGACCCAGCATCTTGAGAAGAGAGGGATACATATGCAAGACTGCATGTACATGTATCACCATTGATGACAGATGGATGAATATGGTTTTAAACCAAAAAAATAAAAATGCTTGAAAATGTGTTTGATTTGATTGTATCATTCATACATTTTGCCGTACATGCAAATGTCCCCGTAGCTCCCTTCCATCGCCTGCCCCCATTCATTATTTCACCCTTGGGGTGTGGGGTGGAGGGGGAGGGGCTATGTGAACGTCACCCAGAGGCCTTTGTCATGACACAATGTGCATTTCTTGCTGTCATGAATCTTTCAATCATTGAAATCATGCATGACGTTGGACATATCAGAATCAGTATCGTGCTGCACATAATGGGAGCCAAAAAGGGGGACATGTATCATATATTTACAACACAAACACCATTCTTATTCACATAGAATACTACATGAATAAGAATACTGTATGTTTAGTAAATACAGTAAAATCTCTCTAAGAACACATTTGGGACCAGCGTTATGTATTATCAATAGAAAGGTGGTTTCTATACAGAGATTTATTCTGGTAGCTGTATGAGGGTTTGGGACATTAAAAAGTGGTATTATTATAGAGGTGGTCTCAATAGAGAGCCGGTCTTCATCGGAGATTTTACTATATATTATATATAACTTCCATTCACTTCTTAATATTATAATCATAATCACTTTGTGTAGAAAGATACATATATGCAATCATGGGCTCCAGCATTGTTAGATGAGGGTGGGGTATTTAGACTCTCTATTTGTTATACAAACGCCATGCTTACTCATATTATGTTATTGTCAGGTCATTGAGTAGATTAAAATCAATCTTGACTAACAATGGGTATTGAACTAGATAAAATGTGCGCCGACTGCACTGGCATTTTATTGTTATGCATTGATTCTTTACTACACAACTACAGTGTTATATGGATGCATTGAATAATTTAGTATATACATGAAAAATGTATTGTGTTCTGGATTACGAGTGCAGTAGTTGTCATTGAATTCACTGAGACTTAATGTTCATAAACTCACCAATCACTGTGATATAGTATTTCATTTATTGAAACATGTACTTTCCCTAAGTTTACAATATGGAGTGGAAAACTATGGAATGGAATAGTATATACATGAAACAGTATTGTGTTCTGGATTACGAGTGCAGTAATTGCATTGAATTTACTGAGATTTTATGCTCATAAACTCACCAAACCCTGTGATATCGTATTTCATTTATTGAAGCATGTACTTTCCCTAAGTTTACAATAAGGAATGGAAAACTATGGAATGGACGCAACTGATCTATTACAAAATAAAACCTTGTTTACAACTGTCAAAGGCCGTAAGACAGTATTTTTACGTAAAGTGTGGACAACATTTCCTTCTGCACTGCACTCTCTTGAGACAAAATATAAGTGTCAATTTCTAACTAAAGACAGTGAAACTTCTCTTCTAACCTGTAAAGCATGCTCTTTTCAGCTATATACCGGTGCTGATAATAAGTGATAATGGAGCGCATCTCTAACAGAATCCTATGGATATTGCTAAACCAACGATACTTTCTGGTATTTGTGGTGCTTATTGTGGGTTTCATTTGCTGGCTTCAAATCAGCAGCCAGCAGCAGGTGCTACGGACAGGTGCTAGCGTGAGGAGTGTGGAGATTCCTGATGTGTTGCGGCGGAGTGTGGCCAAGGTGGACAGTAGAGGGGGAGAGATTGACAAGAAAGTCAGCACGCTGGCATTTTGGCTTGAAACAACGAAGAATGGTAATGATAGTGATGCGCAGGGACTTGAACACAAGGCAGGAAATGTAGTTGACCTCTTAAGTCGGCTAGAGCAGCAGCTGCGGCGTTTGGATGAGGCTGGTTTGGACGTGGAGGGACGACAGCGGAACGGCACTGAAGAACACGTGTTTGGTCAATGGCTGGAACGACTGGAACAGAGGCTGGAGACACAGCTAGAACAGTGGCTAGAACATCAACTAGAGGAGAGATCACGACAGCTTGTAGGTGAGAAGACAGTTTTCATATATTAGTTGTTGTGCACGAAAGTTGAATATTTGGTATGCTGGCTTTTTTATATGTCAAACATAGAAATATTTGGAACTATTTCGTGGGTGTAAGAATGTTATGTTATTGAGGTGCTGTGTAACGAATTAGAAATGTACTCAGTGAGATGATCATGCAGTTCAAAATTGACCAAAACGTGGGAAGCCATGCACATTTGTCAATTTCAAAGAGTACTGCCTGCATTTAATTAAATGTTTTTTTTTATTTTATAATATCATGCAATGATTTTTGAGAACTCTCAATTTGTGAAAATGGCAATTTTGTCCTACATCAGACGACCTTTTGTTGAAAATCGATTGATAAGAGATCCATTTTTTCATATTCTACCCCAGTACCCCAGAACTGGTAAATTTTGCTAATCTTTAGAACTAGTATTGCAACTAGTTTATAGTCTTCTGGGGAGAAAGTTGGTTGTCCTGCATTTTTTACACTTCATACAGTGTAAACCTATGAAAAAGATGATCGTCTGAAGGACGAGTGCGTTATAATTCGTACACGTCCTGGTAGCGAATTCTTTACACAAAAGCCTCTAATAATAGGGAACCGTAATAAAAGTTACCATGGCACCCCAGATTTAGTTAACATTTGTCCTTGTACTTCTTTCATAGAAAACACAAAAATTGAAAGTGTCACGACTCACAAAAAAAATGTCGCGATTCGCGATGAAATGTCACATCACGGGTCGAAGGCCCCAAGTTGACTAACAGTCCAGGGCCACACTAAACCTTAATCAAGCACTGTCCTAGCGGATGAGTTCATGTACGTATCACTGACACTGCTACCTTGTAGATGGAGTGGGGCAGCAGTCACACCTGCTGGAGAATAAGACCCTCATCAGCAGGATCGTCGACCAACTGGCTGCACAGGTGAGGATCATTTTACATGTTTCTATTGGCGGCTTTCTTATTCTGCCATTAACAAATTAGGCAGTGACTATATGTGCCTCTTTGAGGGTCTTTGAGGGGAATCTCTTGTAAGCTACATATTTCCAGTGTTACAGTAGCCCCCTGTTGGTTGATTTGTCTCTGCATTTGATACTGGTTTTTCGTAGGACCGACAACCTATTCCGTATGAGAATATATCCACCAGGATTATGGAGCTCTGTCTGTCATACATGACATTCATGGATCTTGTCAATTAAACACATCATGATTTCATGCTTCTCGTAACATAGCTATGATACATGTACAGATGATGTAGCTTACATGTAATCACTTATCTTACAATTGCATAAGTATATTGCACAATGTCTGTGTAACACGTGTTAATAAATGTCTCTGGAAACGTACTGTTGATAACATACATTGTAATTTGTTTAGTTACGAGATGTATAACACGTGGGTAGAGTGAGTTATGCAATAGGATAATCACCGCTATTTACTCTTTGCAGTCCGCAGTGAGGACCGGCCCCTGCCAACTACTCTCAAGGGCGACCCCAGCCAGACGGCAGTCCTGCAAGAGCTGCTGGACCACAGAACTTCACAGGGCACGCTGCATACACACCCAAAGGTTTTACATGCATACCGTTTTTTGTGTGTGTTTTTTTCTTTTTATTAAAGCATAGAAAATAGAAAATACATTCCAATTACATTACATTATTAACATCATTAATCCCATAACTTCACACATGAACTATAGGAATTACACTTCAATTACTACATTATAAAAGATTACATTCCATAACTTCATATAATGATATATTGTGCTTATATGATATATGGAATGTATTGGTCAGAAATGATCCTGGGTTTTGGATGACTATTTCGGATAACGATAATGAATGATGATGATAATGAAGGTGATATTTATGATAAATATGCCGATATATATGGTTTATTTGTACATACATACCGTATTGCTGCGTTTCAATGCTTAGGTCCAAATTGAAACAGCCGGTTAGCGCCAATTCATAGTTCCGAGTCACGCCCCTTTTTACGTCAACCGGCCAATCAGCGAGCGGACTCATACAAACATACGCAGGTGCGCTGTCATAGTCGACAAGCTTTATCTCCGCCCATAGTAAACAGTGAGAAATTGTCTAGTTTTGATACCAGATCTTTTAATTAAAATGTGCTAAACGTCTTAATTTTCCAGCTGGGATGCACTACCTTTCCTCTTTTCTACATTGTATCCAATGTATACCTATCATGGATGAAAAACTCTTATAAAAACACATTCAAACATAAATATGTTTGTCGTGTGCTTACTGTAAGTTGTCAAATGTCATCATCGCCAACACACGCATAAACCACTGCGATTTCATAAACAATGAGTGTGATTTGAGAAATATCCTTTCATCCATGTTTTCATAATCGGTTTATAATTGATCCGACGTGTGAATTCTTGATGGGTATGTTATTGTAACGATGATAATCCATTCGTTTCACAAATCTATTACTCTTTGGAGATTTAAAGGTGACGCCATTTGCATGGACAGATTAGCCTTTATCACACGTCGTAACTTGTCAACACCGACCATAGCGCAATACGATTAAGAGTAGCTGGTCAAATAACCCGTTATCACGGGACTTCATTTGGTAGTGGATGCAAAAAGATGGAAAACTAAATGTCCCAGCAAATCTTTATTAGCAATGGTTTCTAAGAATACATCTGGGATGCTATAGAACAAAGGTTACCGAATTCATTCCAAGTTAAAAGTAAAATGATTAGCACAATTTTGATACAACACTCTTGGGTAGAAAGTCGGCAATTTCTCTCTATTTACTACGGGCGATAGGAATGTTTGTGAGAACCACGTCGTAGCATAACCAAATCTAGAGAAAGGGGCGGGGCATCGGAACTATGAATACTAGATCAGCGTGGGAAACTTCTCCAAAATAGGTA
>CM032659.1:3234503-3256348 GCA_019095985.1 Streblospio benedicti | reverse complement strand
ATAGTACAGATTACATCAATTATACACAGCTAATTACCGCTTTTACACACATGAAATGCTACAGTGATGCCCCAAATTCGTCCCAAGAAGCATTCAATGGTCATGGTAGCGAACTGAACCATCAGTGCCTCGCAAAGTGACTTTGTAAGGTCTATATGACAGTCATAAGTCATACGATTTATCATTCACAAGTGTATACTTCTCCATTTATAATGTAAAATATATCACTGGCATAATGTTGATGCCAGTAACACAGATGGTCTTAACTATGAGGACCATGGTTTTGCTACGCCAGCCAGGTCTTGTATTTTTAGAGCTCAATGGCGTGTTTGTTTAAATAGGAAAGATAGGGGAGCTCATTTTGCGACACCTAATCAGCAGAGTGAACATTTCCAGCAGGTTGCCCACATGATGTACATTGAAAGGATGGGCTGGTCGTCTAGTCTACACATGCACAAGGGGTACCTATGCCACAATTATGTTAACTAAAGCGGATGTTAAATATAGGTAGCCTTTTGCATTTGTACACATATAAACAACTAGAAAGTATAGCACCATAGGAAGTGTATATATCATTTTCGCTTTTGCAATGTAACTTAAGAATATACTTTAGATTCATTAGAATATCTTTAACTAAATACCAAGATTATTGATTTACAGTGTAAATCAAATACTACATATCACAAAAACAGACACATTATAAACAACTGGTTCATTGTGACACAATTTTTCATTTGAATCATCTATTTCAGTTTATTAAAGCTGATGGCTCTCAGTGGCCAATCATGATGAGAGGAATAAATTGTACTACATAATGGCCCCTGTTGGTTCATGGTCACTAGAGAAATGAGGATAGGAGTGAACAAAGACAGCGCTCACTGGCCGGGAAAAACAATGGTGGTGCAGGGAGGCTGGTTTCAACGTGTGCAACATAAGAGTGCCACATAACTCATTACACGCAAAGGGTAGGGCTGAAAAAGGTCCAGGTGAAGTTGGTGAACTCTTCTGGGCCATTGAGATTTACTGGATATAAAAAATTAAAAAAAATGGGGAAATAATTGAGAAGTCTCTCAGGAGAAGGATCAGATAAAGCATTAAGGAAGCCTGGTCTCCAGAGGGTGCTGCATCTACACCTGGCGTTGAAGGTCGAGCCCTTGGGTGTAGGGACGGCAGAGCTCCCATGTGCTTTGGCCCTGACTGGACACAGTAGGCAGCGGTCTGTTGAATAGCAGACTGCATTATGCAGAAAGCGGTCTTGGTGATATAGAGAATGAAATAAGAACACAGACAAGTAGCATATCTCACGATCAAGATTGCAAGACCAAGACGAAGGCATAGAATCAGTAATAGTAATAGGCCTATAACTTGTGTGAAATACAGATTGAATAAAGTAACATTTTGATTAATTATAAATTATATTTCTCTGTACAACAATCCTTAAATAGTTTTTCATAAGTGAAATAAGTTTTAGCTATTTTACCATCAGTAGGTAAAGTTTTCCATAAATTAGCACTAGCATATTGAAAAGTACTTTTTTAGAATAATTAGTTTTAATTTTACATATAACTCTGAAATCACTTTTGTTTTGGGTGTTATAAGAATGAATATCCGTACCTTTAGAGAGATTTGTCCAAGATAGATTTGGCAAATCACCTTTTGTTATCTTAAATACAGTTGAACAGATCTTGAATTTATAAATATCTTCTACTTTTTTAGAATTTTATACATTGACACCAAGAAATTCAGTTTTAACAACCTCATTGATAACAGTACCATTAATATAAATATCTATTGAATTGGGAATATTTTTTTGTATACTGTGAAATACAATATAATTTGTTTTCTTTTACGTTAAGAGTCTGTTAGACAAAAAACCAGATATATAGCTTTGTATGAAAAAAAAAGGTGTGAGCATAACAAGATACTTTTTGCTGAGGAGGCTCGGAAAACTGTCCGTCGAGAAGAATAAAAGCCCAAGACCTGATGGCAGTCAAAGTCAAAATACTCATGCCCAACCCAGGGGGTAGCCAGACTTTTAACTTGTGGGTTCAAATTGCACCGTGACGTAAATGGTGTGCATTAAACACACTCAAAATGTGACACAAAATCATTTTGACATCAGTATCATTAATTTCTGGCTATCATTTATTAGCATGCTTGATGGAAATTTTTTTTATAATATGCAGAAAATCAAAAGTATTAGGAAATGTTATGCTGTTTTTCAGATCATTGGGTTTTTTAGTGTACAGTTATGGTTTCAGCTTTGACACAACTGTAAAATGGAAAGTCTATTACCATTCATAGTGTTCTAAAAGATAGAGTTTTTAGTCTCCCAAAGCAAACTGACTAGATGACCTCTCATATGTTGCTGCCCCCCAAAACATTTATGTGTGCTCCAGCCACACGCAAATATCCCCCAAGCAAAACCGAAGCTTAGAGAGTCACAGAGTCACAAGGAATTTACATATAATTGTTGTCAACACATTGAAACCTGTGCATGAACAATGAATTTCATGTCATGTAAACTTTTTTATGCCACATAAATAGTACTTGCTGAGCCATTTGAATATATACATTTTTTATCTATATGCAGCTTTTCATTTCTTCAAAAATTAATCAGTTTCCTTCCGGTTTATTGTCCAGGAAAAAGTGGGGCAATGAAATGAAGGCACCCCAATGTTTTGTAAACAAGAGGAATTCCATAACATCAACCTTGATAAATATTTCCGACAGGCATTGTATTTTTGCAGTGATAAAGGCTACTGTGGAGCGGAACCTCCCAATGTCAATTTGTTATTCTCTCTGTTTTTTAATTTATTTATAATTTTCTATCAAACGCGTGTTTATGATTGTAAAATTGGTAGTTATTAGGTGCAACATGTCAAGAAAATAGAAAAATAAAATTATTAAGTGAAATTGTCAGAGGAGGTGTTTGCTGTTCCCTTTAACTATAAAAGAAGCAACTTCAAAGGCTCACCTCAGCCAAATAATTTTTTATTAGAACCCATGGGAACTTTAACTGTTGGGTGTGAGAACAACATTCTAAGTTATTAATAGCAGCATAGTAACCGTAATTTAGCTGACTTACTGAGAACAGGTCAAAACATAGGTTAGCCATCCTGGGCTAACCAATCTATTGACCTGACATAATAAGGTTAGGCTGGTCAGCCTTAAATACAAAATTTTAGCCTGCACTTGGGTTACACCTTGTATCGGAATGGAAGATTGGGTGACTTTTACAATTTTGCTTGTACCTATTACCAGAAAAAAGGTACGAAAAAAAAAAATTAGGGTGGCTTTTAAGAGACGTGCATACTGTACAATCATGCTTGTTTGCCTGCCCAACTCTACATATGTACCAGAAATATGTAATGGTTTCAGCTGCTGACACGACTGGCCAGCGAGCAAAAAAGGCAAGGGTCGCCGTCGCAAGCAAACTGGAGGTGGACCTAAACACAGGGCCCATGTGCAGCCACCTAAGAATCAGCGCCAGCCACTAGCTACGCCCACCAGCCACCGAGCACAGAGAGTCGCTGTCACAAGGAATCTGGAGAAACTGAGTACGGCCCAAGTGAAACCTGTGCAGTGGAAAATCTGTCAGTCACCAATAAAGAAACAAAGTGACTGGTGCCGTGGGAAAGGATGCAGAGAAACAAACTGTTAAAGAAAAAACAACAGGAACCAATAAATAGGGCTGAAGTTAAACCTGAAAAACCTACCCGCCAGAGTCAAGGTCTTCACTGACGCGTCCAGGAACAAAGCCTATGGGGCCATCTGGGGGGCAAGGTGGTTTGCAGGGAAGTGGAGTGCTCAAGTGGCAATGGAGCGGAACATTCAATACAAGTACATTGTTTTTTTAACATGAGTGCATTGTGTTTTCAGCTGCTGACATGGCTTGTGGATAGAGAGGCGAGAGTCGGTGTGGGAAGGAGCACGCCCCTCAGCTGCAGGCTCCAAAGAACCACCCTCCGCCACCAGCTACGCCAAATGTTCACAGCGTTCAGCCACCGACTCCCTATAAACGCCTCGGGGTGGGGGGGGTGGGGTGGGGAGCACTGGCTATGGGACCATGTGGGGGGCAAGGTTGTTGAAGGCGAACCAGCTAAAATGGCTAGCGCAACCGCCCAGTTCTCTTTCTGGGCACTTTATGTCCCCGGAAAAGAGAATACTGTGGCGGACAGCCTGTCTAGAGACCAGAAAGAGATATTTCGGAGGGCCGCACCCCATGCAAACGAGCATGGGGAAACCGCAAATGACTGCTGGGCAATCATTAGGTGTTTCTATCTCCCAATAAACGCTGGTGCTCTAGACAGATGGTTTAGCTGTTGCAATAAGACTTCCAAGATACACCTTCTCGAGGATTTGGTATGCCAGTCGCAACCTGGGACTAAAAAAATAAGCGAGCCAGGAGAGCACTTTGTCACACAACAGAGTCTAAGACTTGGCCTCTAGGATACCTACTCGTTAAGGTATACATACTAGGTTGTTTGCCATAAAATCACATTACAGTGAAAGCCTCTAGGCACCGGCTTGGAAAAAGTATACCAGGTTGTTTGCCATTAAATCACATTACAGTGAAAGTATCAGCGCAACTTTTCATCAAAATCTATTTAATTTTACTCTCTCAAAAGGTTATAAAGCAGGATGGACAACGCTCGTTACACCAGTTTCCGCTTTAACTTGATCCAACGCCACGTTTATTATGTTCACTGACTGCATCTAAACCATTTCCAAGTTGACTTCCCCCAGAGTGTGGTTCATTGTCTCTGCCACTCATTGAAAAAACTTCCTAGACTTGTGGATGGAAGGAAAAAGTGCTGTTATAATAGAAACTCTAGTGCTAAATCCAGATGACGAGTGAACTGGGTTTGTAGATTAACAATGGTAGAAATTTGTCCTTCAAATATAAATGATGACAGTTTGCAAAATATTCCAAACGGAAGTGAAATCCTTCATGACAATATAGACGATTCAGATATACATGCACAACTTGGCAATGTACACTTGCCTCTGATAATAAAAGAGAAGCAGACCAAAGGGCTCTATAACTACGGCAATAGGACTCCCACGAAAACGATTAAAATTAAGCAAGAAAACCGTGGAACAGCAGGAAAAAATTATGTTGTTATGGTTTCTTAGACCTGAATATGTTGAGAATGTATTAAAAGGTAGTCACGTAGAATCAGGAATGATATATGAAGAAAAGGAGATTACATATGCCTGCATGGATGGAGACAATGTCGATTTGACCAGAGTAAAAAAATATTTTATCACAGAGAAAAGAAGAGAAATACCAGAAGAGTTTTGGCCATGTCATATGTGCAATTGTCATCTTGGAGAGGGGTATATTGAATATTCATCTGCACAAGGTTTTTACATTATATATACAGTTTACAACTATCCTTTTGTGCTAGTTTTTATAAGCTCACATTGATAGCCTTTCGGACCTTCCCGGTCCTTCTTCAGTCTGCCAACTGCCTAATCGTCACGTGATCGGTGGCCCCCACGTTCTTATTGAGGTCGGGCTTGAGGCGCGCCAGCCATCTACACAAACATCCTACCAGCCTCTGCCGATGACATCACACCACGATCAATATTCAATAAACAAGTATTAAATAGATATGCAGGACTTTTTTACAACCGACACTTCTTGCAACGCTTCACAAGTTCTCAGTAAAGAACATGTACTCAGCAAACAATTAAACTTATTGATTAACTGACCTCTCCATTCAATTAACTGGTTATAGCTATAGTGGTCAAAGCAAAAAGCAAGGCACAGTGCTCGGCCCACTTCTCTTCCTTTCTCATATCAACGACCTTCCTTCTGCCATTCAGTCTCAGTGCAGAAATTTTGCCAATGACTGCCTTGTATATGTTTACCGCCCAATTAGATCGTTCCAGGACCAATTGGTCCTTCAGAATGATCTCCATCATCTGCAACGCAGGGCTGAAGACCGGGGCATGAGCTTTAACATGTCCAAATGTCAGCTTCTTTGCATACAGACACAATTAGGTAAGAAATCGCTTCGCAGCTTTAAGCAGCATTTGGACATTTTCGCCGCCACCATTGGATTAGAAAGATCTCTTTTGGATTTGGACTTGTGTGACTATAGAATAGCGATGGGGGTTATACGTGATGGTGAATTCGAAAGACACTGTAAGCGGAACAAAATCGATTTTAGCGCCAGAGGAGTCCTGCTCAGACAAACTGGATAAAGAGAAGAGACCAAACGTTGAGGAGGCCCTGTTCCACATATGCAATCCCACGCTTCATGGCAAAGCAGGTAAATCAACCATGGAGCCCCGATCCGACCACGCTGAGATTGTCCAGGCCGCACGATCACGGATACAGCAAGCCCATGTCCAAGCCCCAGAGGAAAGCAGGTCAATCTTGTTACTCATATGTATGCATGATTATATTATTATGTTATAGACATTTTGTTATACATGTGTTTCTCAGCACAGTCACTGAGTCCCAATGTTTGTTTACATCTAGAGACACGCCCCCGAACTTCGATAGGTCGGGGGCGTGTCTCTAGATGTAAACAAACATTGGGACTCAGTGCATGTTGGTATATTTTCAAGCTTCTCATCTTTTAGCAAGCATATTTCTACTCCATTAGACATCTATGGTTGAGACAGCAGTCGAGGTGCAGAATATCAAAATACTGTGATTTATACACAGAAACGGCCTAAAATGCAACAGCGAGGTAAGAATTTTCTGATTATTAATGTGTAGTGTTGTTTTAAAGTTCTTGTCAAGTAAGATGGACGAGGGTCGTTCAACGAGATTTAACTCCATCTAATGCCACCTTTATTATGTTCGTTGACTGCCTCTAAACCATTTCCAGGTGGACTTCAGAGGAAGTGTTTCATGGTCTCTGCCACTGAGTCCGCCGACATCATTTTGAAAACACCCCACCCAGGGCGTCTATCCGACCACCCAGCTCAACAGATACTTCAAAGTGCGTGAGCCAAGGTTGCTCCAGAGGTTCTCACTCGTCATGACAAGTCGCAGACAGATCTGCCTGGACAATATAGCCCAGTTAATCGCCATTGAACATTGGGGTCTTAACAAATGAGCCAGCCAGCCATTTCCAGGAAAGCACTTAGTCGGACAACAGAATCAGAGACTTGACCTCTCATCAGAAAAGAGAATGAAGAAATTTTTGACCAGAGAACGCAATTATTATGCAAGCTCCTCTCCTCAACAACCGTCATCTCTTATACAAAGTTAGAGGTGGTGCAGAAGGAAAATGGCTGTCTTAGTTCAAAGAATGGATATTTGTATTGGGTTTCATCATGGCGTCCATCCTGCTCCGCAAAGGTGCTGCAGTCCCCCACCCCCACCCCACCCCACCCCACTCAGGCTGATCATGCGGTCTCCTGTAGTTTTAGTGTTTGATGTCTGGTTTGTAATATGGGTTGTCGAACTTTGGTCTTCAGATATTGTCACTCAGGATTTCACACTCGAGTCATGGACATGGATGAGAATATCAGAGACTAATTTCAAAAGTGCAATAAAAAAAACCCGGGTAGTACTGGGTATGTATACACAATTTTAATTTCATCCCTGTCTAATCAAACTTTTTTGATATTACTTATGTGTATTACATGCATGAATTGTAAAATACCTCTACGTAGGCGTCTTGCAACAATTACCAGGATCTGTGGAGTCCATTACAATGCGCGGTCGCAAGCCAAAGGATATTTACATGAAGCCACACCCGACAGTCCGACACATTAGGCGAGATGGCACTACACGAATATACAGCATTTTTCAACCAACCAGATGCCTGGGACAAGTTAACTCAAAACGAGAGGGACACTTTAAAATCACATCACACTCACCGAATCACCAGTGTTTAACTTGACACAACGGAGTTCACATTAAGCTGTGCATCATCGGCGATCATCTGGCGTTACTCCACTAGTCTACATCAATCATAAAATGTCGTTTACATTTTTCATTAGAGGGTGAAGTTCATGGATTAATTCATGCACACGAAATTGATTTTATTGTACAAATCAAATTTATATTGATCTTTATGTTTTTATTAAACCTCAATTGTTAGTTACAGTTTGCCTTTGCTACAGTACAATACAATAAAACATTAAATAATGTATACGATCATGGTTGGGATGGGGGGGTGGGGTTATATTGGGGGGTTGCAGTTTACCAGTATGCTGACAGCCACGTCTGGAGGACGGAGAGGGCAAGCGCGCCCCCCTCAGCAGCAGCAGGCTCCAAAGAATCACCCTCAGCCAGCAGCTACGCCCCAAGTTGACCACCTGCAGCCAGCGACCCCCCAGAAATGCCCCGGCGTGCACTGATTGGCTGTCGGACACCAACATGACCGTTTACACACTTCGGCTTACAGACATGGGAACTCTTGGAGAAAAGGTTAAGCAGCCATAATTTTACCATGATTATACAGTCACAGCATTGCAAGACTACTAAAAGAACAAAACATTCGTGCCGATGGCTCCAATGGATTTTACATGGGATTGTCTGTTGTGCGGCGCCGTACCATACTGCACATTCACTGGGGTAGCGATTGACATGTGTGCCCGGTGCGGCAATTGACATGTGTGCCCCGTACGGAGATTGACATGTGTGCCCCGTACGGAGATTGACATGTGTGCCCCGTACGGAGATTGACATGTGTGCCCCGTACGGAGATTGACATGTGTGCCCCGTACGGAGATTGACATGTGTGCCCCGTACGGAGATTGACATGTGTGCCCCGTACGGAGATTGACATGTGTGCCCCGTACGGCGATTGACATGTGTGCCCCGTACGGCGCATTCTATCATTCCGTGCAAAAATCACCGCCAATAATCCACGCTGATTGGTCGAGCAGGCGTGTCAATTATACGGTGTATGCACGTTGCTAAGAGCTGTAACGCGCATGCACGGAAATTGACACAGTAAACATTTTGACACATCTTCCGACTTCCAACTAATATTTGACAAACTTATAGTTGCTGGATTAATTATTTCTTGGTGTCAAATCAATTGCATATTGGTCTTTTATCTTTCACAAATGTTTTTATAGTGGATAATTTCGAAAGTACGCCATATTCAAAGGTTTTAACTGAATAACAGGCGCTGACGTCGCATGGTCGAAATGGCAATGAGAACGTTATGATATGATTTATTTTAAAATAAAAACGAATCATACACTCGTTTAGTGTGGATTTTAGTCATGATAGAATGGTATTTGACCACTCAATTGTCGTGTCAATCGTGAAATTGAGCATGCTCAATTTCACGATTGACCCATGTCATTGTCAAATCCTACAGTCATTCACTTGAAAGAGTTTTCTGTTGGGCAAAATCCATACTGGCAAGACGACAGCTTTGGTAAGAGTCACAGTATGCCATGCCACCATCTGGAGACTGGGACCAGTGTGGGGTCTTAAAAATGAGCCAGCCACTCATTTGAAGGACCAGACCAGGTCAGACAACGGAGCCAGAGAAGTGAACTCTAGGCCCCGGATTAGAAACGCCTTCGAGATGAGGCAAGTCCTGTTTTTATTCAAAAAGTGTATATTTGTATTGCAGAGATTCACTATGGACTCTGTAAAAAAAGCCGAGATTGCACCAGTGCACGTAGGAATTATCTGGTACCAATTTTAGGAGCCACCAGCGCCAACAAAGCAGAATTTTGATGAAGGTAAGTGAAGATCTCACCAGAAAATCATTTGAGATGCGGTAAGTCCTGTTTTAATTCAAAAAATGTATATTTGTATTGGGTTTCATTATTGAAAATAAGGTTTCAATAACAACCGAGCCGGAGACTTTAACTCCAGACCCCTCATCCGCAAAACGTTTGAGATGAGGTAAGTCCTGTTTTAATTCAATTAAGGGAAAGGGGATGGGGAGATGACAGACACCAATGCCTTGTGCACAAAGTTAGGAGTGGCGCATAGACCCATTCAAAGAGCGAGAGCCGGGCTGCTCCAGAGGTTCTCGCTCCTGGTGGACAGATGCGCCGTGCAGGAGGTCATCATGAGACGGTCAGGCTGAGGCTCCAAGACTTCTGTCCGTAAAATTAAGTTGTTAACATGGTTAAGTAACAGACACCAGTTTGATTTAAATAATATTTATTTTTTGTTCAATACAATACAGATGGAAATATTAATACAAATTACAATTAATGGGTAAATTAAACAAAGGTAGGTTTGGGCATTGACCACTAAGTTTATAATAAGCCCTCACCTTATACGACAAACATAAGAAGTAGGTCATCCATGATGCTTAGATTTAAGTTACATTATTCGGGACATATTGCATACGAATCGGTTTTGTCTCTGTCTCGACGCCCCAGCCTCCCCTCTCGATGCCCCTCTCCCCTCACCAGGCGGTGCCATGACCCTGGCTGCACCTCGCTCCCCGGTTCCCTCTCTCATCCCCTCCTCGCCCTCCATATTTGACGAGCTGCCGCCCCTTTTGCCCTTCTCACAACCTAGGCAGCCCCAGCCTAGACGAGTGTCTGCTGAGGTGTGCGCTGATGGCCTGGCAGGATGAAGCGTATTAGGCAAGCCTGGCCATCAACAGCATCAGGAGCCGGGAGGAGAGGGGCGGAGGCGGGAAGCGGCCGCAGAGAGGTGCAGAGTGGAAGAGCTGGAGGTGAGTACAGCTTTGTGACAGTGTATTGTTAAGGGTCGCATTAAGATTTTCCCCGGTGACAGGTTCACATTTCCGATATTGCATATTTGGTTTCTCATACAATTATTAGACCTGTGCACTTGCCCACAGCAGTAAGCTAAGTACATACTTTTCAATAGAAACAGCAATATCAGCAAAATGCATTGCACTAGCACTCCAGAGTCCCAAGCTTTGGTAAGAGGCACAGTATGCTGGATGGGGTCTCAAATAATAAGCCAGCCAGCCAGCCATTTGCAGGAGCGCACATGGTCAGACAACAGAATCAGAGACTTGAAAGAATGGTGACCAGATATACTTGGCTGCAAATTTTGTCTACTCCGGACAGTGCTTGAAAAAAATTACAGAGAGAGTTGACCAATACCAAGAACTGCCAAATTAGGTCATTGCCTCCAGACCCTGCACCCCTCAACCCGATCACAGGGTACCGGCGAGGCGGGGTGTTTACTGTGTACCAGCGAAACATTCCCTCAAACACTGTCATATTGGTAAGTCCCTCTCTCCCTAACACACAATTAAACATATTGAACTAGAATACATGATCCAGTAAAAATATCTCTTAAAATCGCCCAGGTGCAACTCCATGAAGAGAGTCTTTATATGGAGGTACATCTTAGCTCTTTATGAATGTTTTTGGGACCACAAGAATTGGGCTTGGTTATAACTATATGGGTTTCTTAAATGATTTTAAGTAGGACTGCATCCATACTTCAAACATTTTATGGAAACAGCAATATCAGCAAAATTCATTGCACCAGTGCATGTACAAATCATCTGGTACCAACTTTAGGATCCATCGGCACCAACAAAGCTGAATTTTGATGAAGTTAAGTGAAGATCGTACCAGAAAACTATTTGAGATCAGGTAAGTCCTGTTTTAATTCAAAGAATGTATAGGTATTGAGTTTCATTATTGAAAATAAGGTTTCAATATAGCAACAGAGCCAGAGACTTGAGAACAAGCCGAGGGTGCTCCAGAGGTTTTCCCTCATCTTGGCAAGCCACAGACAGATCTGCTGTGGAGGTTACCGTTTACAGGTGAGGCTGGGTGGTGAGGCGGCACCACGCAGGACGAAGACAGCGCGTGGTGTGGCAAACATTTCCACTGTACATTATCGTCCATGAACACTTGGCCGTGGATTATTACAGTGAGGATGGAATTGACCACTATGTAGCCAACTCCTGGTATGAGAGGGTTCCGATCCTGACTAAGAAGACATCGTCATCGCCAGCAGCAGCAGTGTGCACCGTGACCGGTCCCTTAGTGCACCTTGTATGAACAATTTGTTCCTGCCGGTTTGTCTCGACGCCCCAGCGTGTCTCCCCTCCCCCCTCGCCAGGCGGTGCCATGGCCCTGGCTGCACCTCGCTCCCCGGTTCCCTCTCTCATCCCCTCCTTGCCATCCATATTTGACGAGCTGCCGCCCCTTTTGCCCTTCTCCTCACAACCTAGGCAGCCCCAGCCTAGACGAGTGTCTGTTGAGGTGTGGGTTGATTGCCCGGCAGGACGAGGCGGACCAGGCCATCGACAGTGCCAGGAGCCGGGAGCAGGAAGAGAGCGGCCGCCGTGGAGCAGCAGAGAGAGCAGCAAGTGGCCGCTGAGAGACAGAGACTAGAGGAACTGGAGGAGAGGTGAGTACAGCTTGGTGACAGTGTATTGTTGAGGGTCGGATTAAGATTTTATCAAGTGACAGGTTCACATCTTTGATATTGCATATTTGGAAGCTATAACTATATAGGTTTCTCATACGATTATTAGAACCGTGCACTAGCCCACAGAAGGAGGCTACATTAGTGTCTTGGACTGCAAAAAATGGTAGCATTACAGAGTGTCGTTTTTAAGCGATTGTCTGAATCGTGGTTTTACTGTGCAATAACCAGAAAATGAGCAGGTTGTAATAAATTCACATGCAGCGTCAGTTATGATCCAAATTTTCATGGAATGGCAGGAGGGCGCGAGAAGCGAAAAGCTAAAAAGTACAGTTGTTGGAAGGTACATTAGAACCTCTCTAGACAAAAGTGCAGATTTTGACAATGCCAGCGCGCGAATCCAATTTTCGGGAGACAGAAAGTTCTTGGTTTTGCCCACACCACAGGGTCCAGCATTCATGTAGGCACATGTAGCTAATAATAATATGGTAAATAGATACTGTATAGTGGTATATATTTGTGTTTTACCATGAGAAGTAGTTGAAAAAGAGTATCTTAATCGTCCTAATATATATATATAGGATTATAATTTGTGGTTTCAGCAATCCACGGACACTGTGTGCATGCGTACATGTTCAGATGAGAGCCAGAGTCTAGATGTGGACTCGTAATTGGAAAATGTAAGGTTAAAATACATTGAATATTCATGGCAAAATATGGCCTTACATACATGTACATACAATGCATGCATGTCTCATTGTAACTAAAAATTATTTTTTTATGACTGAAGCAATCTTTTGCCAATTATTTTTTCAGGCCAGAGGCACATGGAAGACGGGACATCATGCCAGAGCTCACACATGGGCTGCATATTTTAGCAGATGCATGTGCAAAGAAAGAAACAAAGAAAGACTCCAGGAAAATCAGCATCAGAAAAAGTCAGCATGGATACTGATGGCTAATATGTATTTTCATCAATAACATATTGCTTTTACTTTATATCATTATTTTATGTACAGTACAGTAGCATGTAATGACTAAGCTCAATTGAAATGCATTTACCGCATTAATACCAACACGAACATGTGTTTTACCATGAGAAGCAGGTAAAAAAGAGTTATCTCAAAAAAGAAAAAGGGAGTGGTAAGTATTTTAGCCCTTCAGTTTATATTCTTGAGTCAGAGGTCACAGCGCACAAATAAATTGTAAAAATGGAGGAATGTACATTGTAGAGAGAATGAAAGTCACAAAACAGAGATATTGGCTTTGAAAATTTACTGAAAGTTTCGACAACCTACAATTTGTACAGGTCAAAATCCTCCTATCCCACCCTGTCATAAATACTGAATCGTCCCTAAGTCTTGTCCTTTATGTTTATATGTATTTTGTATGTATATGCAGTGTGCACTGAAAGTACTGAAATCAAAATGTGAAACCGAACCTTATGTCAACTAACTTATGTTACTAACGATTAACAAGAACATACAATACACTATAAAATAGAAAGTCATAGATACTATTAAAACATTTACCCCAGGAAATAAAATTTGAAATCAATGCACTAAAGAAAAATTCTACATAATATATATTTACCAGAACGCACCACCACGAACAATAGGAATGAATTGGCCTCCTCGTGCAGACACAGCCATAGATACCTCCTTTTTTTAACATTTGGACAGGTCCTAATGAATGGTGAGCTAGAAGACCAGGTAACAAATTTGTAGACCAAAGAATGGACTACATGTAAGTGATTTGATTTATCATTATTTATGTAAAGCTCTCATAAGGATCAAGCACTTTTACATACGTGGTAGCAACCTATTTAATTACCACAATTTTTTTGAGCTGGGAATAAGTGTACTTATAATGTGTCATCTAGACAATAGTTTATTGTCTATATCTATATAGCTACTAATCAATGTTTTCATGGTGGCATTGTTTTATCTACAATAAAGACATTAGATATAAAAAATACAGCAAGGAATATTCCGAGAAACAAATACATGATTGTTTCAATAGCAGGGAGAGCGATGTTCAGGAGCCTGATGTTCCCAGCCCGTCCGTTCCCGACATCGTCGCACCAATAAAACCTGGTCGACTGGCCGCTCCAAGCTCTAAAGGACATGCAAATAGTCACTGCAGATGGCGAGTATTAGAGCTGTGTCAGTGACAACCTCTAGAGCCACTCGCTGTACTTCGAATTCCTGCTGCGCTTTGAGGCGCTGGGATAAGATCAGCGACCTGGGGGAGTGTGAGCCCCACCTGGTCCGGGCTGTCGTGGACCTGACACAAGGCGGTCAAGCTGCCCATCACCCACTGCCTCCTGCTGGCGGACCTAGCCACCTATCTCACCAGCGACACTCATCAAGGCCGTGGACCAAAGTTTGTCCTTGACCATCAAATACAACCACGACTGCGAGCGTCCCGACTTGGACGTGCTCGCCCTGTACCACGCGGCCCACGCTTGGCTGTACGGGAAGCAGCCCAGCCAGAAATCTGATGTGATTACAAATGGTGACAGCATGACTACACCATTGGACTGTGGTAAGATATGCACTTACTGTGTTGCTGTTTGACAATGTACCGACCTGAGCTCTAGGTGGAAAGGGAGCCAAGTGGACTACATCCGGATGAAATAGACCGATTAGGCTAGGGACATGCAAAAAAGTCACTGCAGATGGCGAGTATTTGAGCTGCATCAGCAACAATTGAGCTTCAATGAATCCTGACGAAGGGCCAATAGTGTGTCTAAAGTACACAGCAGATAACAGATGCACGTTCGGCCACCAACATCATGGCCCTGGAGTGGACTGGCAATGAGAATCATCGTAAGATACAGCAAGAATGAAGCCACTGACTGAGTGGGGAAAAGCCATACATCAATCAGTCCATCACAAACAGAGCTAGACATTCCTTACTGGTGCTAACATTTTCATTGGAAAAGGCGTGTAGAGCGAGGCAAGTGTTTAACGATGTACCAGCCCATGGTCTATATCAGGATGTGATATAGATTAGAAAGGTTATATACCTTTAATATCGCCTGCTGATGAGTCAATAGCACCCTGGGGGACAGGTCCGGAGGTGCATATAGGAGTCGGATCATGGTGAGTAGGGCAGCCCCATTGCTGAACAAATCTACTGCTGCACGTGAAGGATGGTGAGAACAGCAGCGGATTGTGTATGGAAAGAACGAATACAGTTTGTAGAGGGTAGTGAGAACAGCACCTCATTGTCTAGACACCTGAAATATTAGAATCGTAGTTTCAGTTATATAAAATTGAGGCATTTAAATGCAAACAAAGGCGGCTCAAGAGTGTATTAGATTTAAATAAAAACAATGTGGATGCTCATAAAAAGGGATAGAGGAATAAATGTGGTCCCAAACTAGTTATCATGTATGAAAATAGGGTTTTTGTTACAGTGCATTTGTATAGACACAAGGCTATTATTATTGTTACAGAATATACTTTTCATCAACATTCATAATGTTTTGTGTATACAAGACCATTTAGTCATCGGGCAAGTAGATATTAAATCCTAAAGTAAAGCCCTGATGGGACTCCCGTAGACTACGCAGACAAAGTGGATGGTAAGAGGAGCACCTCAGTGTCTTGGGAGAGAAAAATGCAGTGTGTAGACAATGCTAAAAACAGCAGCCTCACTCAAAGAATGTATACTTATTGCATCTTGGTTTCTGTTATTCATGATTATATACAGATGATTGTTAGATGCCAATTAAAACCAAATGTTGTTGAGATAACGAAAAGATAACGAAGTCTCTGCAAAAATGACAAGTTTGGTTGCAATCGGCCTCTAATAATATTCTGTATGCAGCACGACTTTGCTGCCATTGACAAGGACTAGTTTCTGATCAAACCACACAGGGCCTCAGATTGAACAACCAGCTGCATCATATCACATTGAGGGCTACTTTGTTACTATTTGTGATGATTGTATTGCATATTGGTACATTAATGCTTACATATTCTAGTACGACTATTGTAATTGCTTTAAAGTTTCAAGTAATCAAATTGTGCCGGACGTAATTTCACCTTGGCAAAACGGGAATTTGGAGTGGATGCATATAGGACCACGCTGTAACAGTCTGACAGGTGGCCGATCTTCTACAAACAACCGTCGCCACAGTCTTCCTGGGTACATCGTAGAGAAGAGCGGCCGGGATTTCACTCAGGTTCAGGCAGAATACTTTAGAAGCAGAAAAAATCCTTACAAGCCGGGCTGCCTGACTGTGCAGGCCATCCTAAAAACGCGATACAATGTTGAAATCAATGATGGTTCATTCTTACATCTACACCTGATTACTGGCGTAATTTTTGACATCAAAGAGGGTATAAAGGACTGTTTGTCAGGGAGCTGCTCTGGTTGTTGAGGCAAGACGAAGAAACCATGGTCAAAGACAATGGTCAGCTAACAAACGGAAGAGAATCATGGTAAGCATTTTAGCCCTTCAGTTTATATTCATGATGCATTGTGCAAAGTCAGAGGTCCCAACAAACAATAACCCACAAGATAGCACAATGTAAGAATATTCTTGCTAATATAAAGATTAAGAAGTTTTAATGTACGTAAAAGCCTCTCTACATCGACAAGGAGTCCTTCCCTGCTGAAACCAGCGACCTCTACCACGAGAGGATCGCATCCTCGGAATCCTGTGAATGGGTAAAACAGACCAGTTGACCCCAACATTACAAGTATTGATCAGTATCTCAGCCATTCAGGTCATACTCATGAAGCATTGAGCAAAGTCCTAGGTCCATGCGCACAAACCAATAATAGGCCTGTAACGATACGCTTGAGCAACGATACAATACACATCACGATACTTTGTTAGCGATACGATACACATCACGATAACATACGTCAAAACACACAACAGTCTGTACACGCTGTATGTTATGACTAGTAGCGCAAGAAATCTATACTGAAATAGCGCCGTTCGCCATTCAATTGACGTTTTGTTAGTAACGCCGTTCGCAATACAGCAAAGATGGCGGCGCCAATACTCATGGGAAAAGACAAAGCTTTACCTTGAATTATGCCATATTTTGCATATAAATTCATTTACAAGTTATATCGTGAAAGTATCTCGATATAGACTATCATATCGATACTTTAATCGTGAGTAAATAAATCGTGATTCAGCGATGCATCGGTGTATCGTTGCAGTCCTAACCAATAACGTATAATGATAAATAATACCACCAATAAACGTTTGGTAAATCAAAGACAGTCGAGAAACACCAACAACCATTCCTTCCAGATTCCAGCTTGTTGCGCTAACTGCAGGAAAGAGTCCTTCTACCCACGTTATATCAGAAAGTGGAACACCTTACCTAGTAGCACCGTGTCCGCCCTGAGTCTTGAGGCTTTCAAGGCTCAACTATCAAAATAAGTTAAAAAAAGAAAAGGGGTGAGGTTATTTATTTTGAATGTACTGTAAAGTTTAAAGCACTAGGTTGAGATCCAGACTGGGCAGCGAGGCCACGACCTCTGAATGAGGAATAATTAGGGCCTGTTAAAAATAAATTTAGGATTTGATTTTTGATTGATAGTGACTTTAAAGATTTTTTTAAAGACGACCGAAACACGTCAGAAGAGTCAGCTCATTGACGTAGGCCATCAACTGGTAGAAGTAGAAAGAAATGTATTCAATTTGTATAAAGACAATGTGGAACCTCTTAAAAAGGAATAGAGTAATAATGTGGTCCCAAACTAGTTATCATGTATGAAAATAGGTTTTTGTTACAGTGCATTTGTATAGACACAAGGCTATTATTATTGTTACAAAATATACTTTTCATCAATATTCATAATGTTTTGTGTAAACAATTGCATTCGGTTGTCTGTCAAGTAAACTTAGACCTCTACTTGTCCAATAGACCAGTGGATTTAGATTCTAATGTAAAGACCTAATTGGATTTGAAAATGGCACAAGAAAGGAAGCAAATGGTAAGAGGAGCCACTAAGTGTTTTGGGAGAAAAAAAATGTTGAGTAGAGGATGGTAAGAAGAGCAGCCTCACTTACACATGCAGCCAGAAAACTGATCATGTGATCACGCAACAGAAAAAAGGCGTGTAGATTGACTGTGGTACGATGTACAGTTACTGTTTGACAATGTACCGACCAGAGATCTGCAGGAAGAAAAGGATCCAAGTGGATCAGGATGAAATAGACTGATGAGAACGTTATACAGCTTCAATGTCTCCTGACGATGGGCCAGTAGTCTGAGTGTGAGGTACATAGCAGACAGCAGATGCACGTGCTGCCACAGGTATCTTGCCACCAGAGTATACATACAGTTGTCAATACCTAGCAATGTCACAGTCACTAAAATCAGTAATTTATAGAAGCATTTGATTATTGCTGAAGAAGGTAAGGTCTCTTCAAAAATCACATGATGAGGTAAGTAGTTTAGGATGAACATATACAGGGGTAGGGGTTGGTGGGGGGACACCAGTCACTTTCCGACAGGCAGAGGAAGGGTCTGCCTGGGAGAGCATCTCACAGGAGGTCGCCTCGCCTCAGGTGAGCGTCTGGTGACCAGTTGGTGGTGGAGGCGACCGCTGCCTGGACCAGGACACTCATCACCTGCGTGGGGTGAAAGTGTGCGAGGATGCGGTCTGGGTGTTGAAGGAATTCAGCCTTTCAGCATCAGGTAAGTACATCGCTCCTCATTGCGTTTGAATTTTTAGACGGACAAATGAAATAAAAAACAATCTACATAGATAGTAAGTTTAAAATGGATTTTTATATAATTTGATAGTCATTCATGGTGGCACTATGCATGGTTAGAAACTGTTTAATTTAGCTGTGTGAATGTACAGTAAGATGCAGATGTAGATAAAGAAGGTGTTTTAAGAGTCTTTGACACAAGTGGTCACAGGTGAATATGTGCCGTGACGCGGTATTTACTGTACTCACAAATTTTGAACATCTCACGCCATTAAAATACTAGGGGTACATTGTACCGTATTCCCGCGCATAAAAGCCCATGGGCTTAACATCGAAGATGGGCTTAATGTTCGAATATAAGCCCATGGGCCAATAAGGGAGAATCAAAACATTTTTCCCTGCCAAAAAAATCGATGAAAATTGATAGTTACGTGCACCCTGAACCCAGATGAGTGACCAAAGACACGTGAAAACAACGTAACACACCTAAAGAAATCCTGTGCTCGTATGCGTACACATACGGTCATACCATGATCATGCTTTGGGCGATATTAGAAGCTCTGACACGTTTCACTATTTTCCATCAATGGTTCAGAATGAACATTGATATAAACCTTCGGCGGGAGCTTGAATCAATGTTTGAAGATATATATTTGTGTTAATCTGCATCTAGAATACACCCAATGTGAGAATTAACAAATAATATCACAATATATTTTTTCAAAAAAAATATTACCGGCATAGTTCTTGTTGCAAACGAAACGTGATTTTCTAGGAGCTTTCCACAACGCAACCTCGCTTTAATGCATTAGAAATGAATAGCGGACTCGGACTTAGACTGTTAAATGCTTTCGGTATATCTCCAGTGCGTGAGTATGATTTATAATGGCGAACTTCCGGAGTTCAAATATTTATTAAATTAGGTTTGTACGATGTTACCATGCTATGAAAATTCTTGTGACAATGACGAATATGAAGACAGCATTGCTAGAAAAGATGTGAAACTAATAATTACCATTGATGATTAAAGGAAAACATCGTGCACGTTGTCAAAAGTCAGTACACTCATCAACGCCCGCGTAGGTAGACTAGTACCGTACAGTAACACGTAAGAATCCATGGTTAAGAAACTTGGTGGCTCTATATAGTCGAAATCCAATGCTAATTCATCGCCAAATAGGGGGTGGGCGTAGTATACGAATATACGCCCCTGGGCTTATAAGTGGGAACTTTTTTCATTTTCAAAAGGTCCAAAAAGTGCTGTTTTTCGGTTATAAGCCCATGGGCTTTAATGCGCGGGAATACGGTATATTAATCGGCAAGCATATTATTGATATTGAAAAAGTCACTTAGCTTTAATGCTGTTGACAGCTTTATTTTACAATCATGAAGATCTTCATGGTTCAGATATAGCACATGTACGTTCAATGTTTCTGTTGAGCACATCAACAAAAGTTTTATGAAATTAACTATCTAAGCAGCTCATTTTGGTTTCTTCGTTCTCACACATAGAGGGGGGAAAACACAAAAATATTTTTGAAAAGTTTCAAAACTCTTGATTGTGCAAAACGATTAAAAATGAGTATTGGTAAGTATTGTAGCCATTCAGTTTATAGTCATGATGCATTGAACAAAGTGAGAGGTCCAAACACAAAAATCACCAGTTAGTACAATGAAAGGAATATTCTTGTTGGTACAAAGTATAAAAAGTTTCCTATATAAAGTCCCGTGACATAAATCAATAACCTGGCTCTCCTTGTTACAGAATATACTTTTCATCAACATTCATGACGTTTTGTGTGGACAAGACCATTTAGTCGTCTCATAAGTAAACTACTTGTCCAATAGACCAGTCGATTTGAATCCTAATGTGGAGCACAGCTCACAAACCACAAAGATGAAGAAAAAGTAGATGTTAAGAGGAGCACCTCCGTATCTTGGGAAAGGAAAGGCAGAGTTTATAGAGGATCGTAAGAACAGAACCCTCACTCAAAGAATTTACACTTATTGCATCTTGGTTTCTGTTCTTCATGATTATATACAGATGATTATTAGACGCCAATGGTTAAAATGATAAGTTTGGTTCCAATCGGCATCTAACAATATTCTGTATCCAGCACGACTTTGTTGCTACTGACAAGGACAAGTATCTGATCAAACCACAGCGGGCCTCAAGTTGATAATAAAGAAAATTTAGTATTGATAAGTATTTTAGCCATTCAGTTCATGATGCATTGAGCAACGTGAGAGTCCAAACACACAAAAATCACCAATCAGTACAATGTAAAAGTTTCATATATAAAGTCCACATAAAATAATAACCCAGCTCTCCTTCCAGCTCTGAGCCAGGGAGCTGCTCTGGGGCTTGCAAATAAACAATGGTCAAAGAGCAGAAATTTACAGAAAAGAATCATTGAGTATTGGTAAGTATTTGAGTAATTTAGTTCATGGTCATGAAGCATACAGAAAAATCAGAGGACTAAGTGCACAAAAAGCACCAGTTAGCACAATGTAAGGATAATTCTGTGTCGGTGACATGCTCAATAATGGTTTGCACACTATGAACAGGCCCCTAGATAGCAAAGTCTTTGCTTTCAGATTTATGACAATAGAGCATCATTCGTAGATGTGTACAAATTTGCGTGTGGTAAGTAGTGAAAACAAAACTAAATTGCAAAGTAGCAGAGTTCCTTGTGTCAGGCTGTGCAGTAGGATAGGATCAGTGGTTGCGAAGCCAAACAACGGAGGATAGAATCACCAGTTAGTACAATGTAATGAACATTTTTGTTGGTACAAAGTATAAAACGTTTAATATATAAAGTCTCT